>JAPFBE010000347.1:0-61315 GCA_034336665.1 Luscinia megarhynchos | reverse complement strand
GGTGGGCGTGCAGAAGGCCTGCGCGGTTGCCCCTGGGTGTGCCGCCACGGCCGGCCCACCGTGGGTGGGGCGTGCAGAAGAGCCTGCGGTTGCCCCTCAGTGTGGCGCCCGGCCCTCCCGTGGGTGGGCGTGCAGAGCCTGCGGTTGCCTCTGGGTTGGCCTGCCGCGAGTCCCACCCGTGGGTGGGCGTGCAGAAGGGCCTCGCGGTTACCTCTGCGTGTGCCGCCCGGCGGCCCACCCGTGAATGGGCGTGCAGAAGGGGCCTGCTGGTTTGCCTCTGGGTGTGCCGCCCGCGGCGGCCCACCGATGGGTGAAGCGTGCAGAAGGGCCTGCGTGTGCCCCTGAGTGTGTGCGCCACGGTGCGGCCCACCCGTGGAGTGGTGCAGGGCAGAAAGCGCCTCGCGGTCTCCGTCTGGTAGCCTGGCAGCCAGCCCACCCGTGGGTGGGCGTGCAAACTGTTCGCGTGTGCCTCTGGGTGTGCCGCTCGGCGAAGCCCACCCGTGGGTGGGCGTGCAGAACTGTTTGCGAGTGCCTCTGGGTGTGCCGCCCGCGGCCGGCCCACCAGTGGGTGGGCGTGCAGAATTGGCTGCGTGTGGCTCTGGGTGTGCATGCGGCCGCCCACCCGTGGTTGAGCGGGCAGAAGGGCCTGCGCGTTTGCCTCTGGGTGTGCCGCCACGGCCCGTGGCCGTGGTGGCGTGCAGAACTGTCTGCGTGTGCCTCTGAGTGTGTTGCCTGCCGGCCACCGTGGGTGGGCGTGCAGAGCCGGTTTGCCTTTGGGTGTGCGCCACGGCCCGGCCCACCCGTGGGTGGAGCGTGCAGAAGGGCCCACGATTTCCTCTGGTTTGGCCACGACCAGCCCACCCTTAGGTGGGCGTGCAAGCTGTTCGTGTGGCTCTGGGTGTGCCGCCCGGCCGGCCACCCGTGGGTAGGGCATGCAGAAGGGCCTGCAGTGTGCCTCTGGGTGTGCCGCCACGGCCGGCCCACCCGTGGGTGGGCGTGCAGAAGGGCCCTGCAGTGTGCCTCTGGGTGTGCCGCTCGGCCGACCCACCCGTGGGTGGGCGTGCAGAAAGGGCCTCGCGGTTGCCCTCTGGGTGTGCCGCCACGGTTGGCCCACCAGTGGGTGGCGCGTGCAGAAGAGCCCCGCGGTTGCCTCTGGGTGTGCAGCACACGGCGGCCCACCCGTGGGTGGGCGTGCAGAAGGGTTTGCTGTGGCTCTCGGGTTTACCGCCCGCGGCACGGCCCTACCCGTGGGTGGGCGTGCAGAAGGGCCTGGAGTTGCCTCTGGGTAGTGCACACGGCCGGCCCACCGATGAGTGGCATGCAGAAGGGGCCTCGCGGTTGCCTCTGGGTGTGCACGCCACGGCCGGCCTACCGGTGGAGTGGGGCGTGCAGAAGGGTCTCGCGGTTGTCCCTCTGTAGTGTCGCCGCCGAGCCCGGCCCACCCGTGGGTGGGCGTGCAGAACTGTTTCTGCGTTTCGGCTCTGGGTGTGCCGCACGCGGCGGCCTACCCGTGGGTAGGGGCGTGCAGAAGGGCCTGCGTTGCCTCTGGATGTGCATACGGCCGGCCTACCCGATGGGTGGGCGATGCAGAAGGGGACTGCGTGTGGCTCTGGGTGTGTAGCCCGCGGCTGGCCTACCGATGGTAAGCGTGCAGAAGGGGCCCTGCGGTTGCCTCTGGGTGTGCGCACGCGGCCCGGCCCTACCCGTTGGTGGGGGCGTGCAGAAGGGTTTCGCGTGTGTCTCTGGGTGTGCAGCCACGGGCCGGCCCACCCGTGGGTGAAGCGTGCAGAAGGGCTTCGCGATTGCTCTCTGGGTGTGCCACGGCGACAGACCAGTGGGTGGAGCGTGCAGAACTGTTAGCAGTGTGTCTCTGGGTGTGCCGCCAGGGCAGGCCTACCCGTGGGTGGGGGCGTGCAGAAGAGGTTTGCGTGTGCCTTCTGGGTGTGGCCTTACGGCCCGGCAGTCCAGTGGGTGGGCGTGCAGAACTGTTTGCGTGTGGCTCTCGGTGTGCCGCCACGGCCGGCCTACCCGTGGGTGGGCATGCAGAAGGGCCTGCAGTGTCTTCTGGGTTTACGCAACGACCAGCTTACCCATGGGTGTGCGTGCAGAAGGGTTTGCCTTTGCCTCTGAGTGTGCCGCCAAAGCCGGCCTACCCGTGGGTGGGCGTGCAGAAGGGCCTGTGGTTGCCTCTGGGTGTTCCGCCACGGCCAACCCACCCGTGGGTGGGCGTGCAGAAGGGTTTGCGATTGCCTCTGGGTGTGTTGCCACGGCCAGGCCATCAGTGGGTGGGCGTGCAGAAGGGCCTCGCGGTTGCCTCTGTGTGTGCCGCCTCGGCCAACCAACCCGTGGGTGGGCGTGCAGAAGAGCTGCGTGGTTGCCTCTGTGTGTATCGCCACGCGCCGCATTACCCGTGGTGCGTGGCGTGTAGAAGGGCCTGTGGTTGCCCCTGGGTGTGCCATACACGCCCTACCCACCCGTGGGTGAGCGTGCAGAAAGACCTCGCGGTTGCCTCTGGGTTTAGGCAGCAACCGGCCCACCTGTGGGTGGGCGTGCAGAACTGACTGCGTGTGTCTCTGGGTGTGCGGCCACTGCCGGCCCACCCGAGGGTGGGCGTGCAGAACTGTTTGCGTGTACCTCTGGATGTGCCGCCACGGCCGGCCCACCCGTGGGTAGGCGTGAAAAAGGGCCTGCGGTTGCCTGTGGGTGTGCCGCCACGGCCGGCCTACCCGTGGGTTGGCGTGCAGAAAGGTTTGCGGTTGCCTCTGGGTAGTGGCATACGGCCGGCCTACCCGTGGGTGGGCGTGCAGGAGGGCCTCGCGATTGCCTCTGTGTGTGCAGCCACGGCCGGCCCACCGTGGGTGTGGCGTGCAGAAAGGGCCTGCAATTGCCTCTTGGTGTGGCGCCACGGCCGGCCCACGGTGGGTGGGCGTGCAGAAGGGCCTGCAATTGCCTCTGGGTGTGCCGCCACGGCCGCACTACCCGGAGTGAGGGCGTGCAGAAGGGCCTCGCGGTTGCCTCTGGGTGTGCAGCCACGGCCGGCCTACCGTGGGTGGGCGTGCAGAAGGGTTTGCGGTTGTCCCTGTGTGTGCGCCACGGCGGCCCACTACCGCGTGGGTGGGGTCGCGTGCAGAACTGTTTCGCGTTCAGCTCTGGGTGTGCCGCCACGGCCCGGCCCTACCCGTGGGTGGGCGTGCAGAAGGGGTTGCGTGTGCCTCTGTGTGTGCCGCCACAGCCGGCCCAGCCGTGGGTGGGGCGTGCAGAACTGTTCGCGTGTGGCTGTGGGAGTGTAGCCACGGCTGGCCTACCGGTCGGGTGGGGCGTGCAGAAGGGTTTGCAGTTGTCCCTGTGTGCGCGCCGACGGCGCCCACCCGATGGGTGACGTGCAAAACTCTTTCGCGTATAGTCTCTGTGTGTGCCGCCCGCGGCCGGCCTACACCGTGGGTGAGGCGTGCAGAAGGGTTTGCGTGTGCCTCTGAGTGTGCGCGACGGCCCGGCTCCACCCGTGGGTGAGGCGTGCAGAACTGTTTGCGTGTGGCTCTGGGTGTGTAGCCACGGCCCGGGCCCTACCGGGGGTGGGGTGCAGGAGGGCCCTCGCGGTTGCCTCTGGGTGTGCACGCGACGCGGCCTACCCCGTGGGTGGAGCGTGCAGAAGAGGTATGCGTGTGCCTTTGGGTGTGCCGCTACGGCGGCAGACCAGTGGGTGGGCGTGCAGAACTGTTTGCGTGTGGCTCTGGGTGTGCCGCCCGCGGCGGCGCTACCGTTGGTGGGTGTGCAGAAGGCCCTGCGGTTGCCTCTGGGTGTGCAGCCACGGCGAGCCTACCCGTGGGTGGGACGTGCAGAAGGGCCTCGCGGTTACCGCTGGGTGTGCCGCCCGCGGCCAGCCCACCCGTGGGTGGGCGTGCAGAAAGGGCCTGCAGTGTCTTCTGGGTTGGCGCAACGACCAGCTTACCCGTGAGTGGGGCGTGCAGAAGGGCCTGCGGTTGCCTCTGCGTGTGCCGCTCACGGCGGCCCACCCGATGGGTGGGCGTGCAGAAGAGGCCTGCGATTGCCTCTGGGTTTGCACGCAACGGCCGGCCCACCTGTGGGTGGGCGTGCAGAACTCTTTCGCGTGTGTCTCTGGGTGTCGCGGCCACTGCGTGCCCACCCGTGGGTGGGCGTGCAGAACTGTTTTCGCGTGTGCCTCTGGGTGTGCTGCCACGGCCGGCCCACCCGTGGGTGAAGCGTGCAGAAGCGGTTTGCGGTTGCCTCTGGGTGGTGCCGCCACGGCCGGCCTACCCGTGGGTGGGCGTGCAGAAGGGCCTGCGTTTGCCTCTGGGTGTGCACGCCACGGCCGGCCCACCCGTGGAGTGGGCGTGCAGAAGAGCCTGCAGTTGCCTCTGGGTGTGCCGCCCACGCGGCCGGCCTACCCGTGGGTAGGCGTGCAGAAGGGCTTCGCGTTGCCTCTGGGTGTGTCGCCACGGCCCGGCCCACCGTGGAGTGGGCGTGCAGAAGGGTCTGCGATTTGCCTCTGGGTGTGCAGCCACGGCGGCCTACCGATTGGTGGGCGTGCAGAAGTTTGCAGTTGTCCCTGTGTGTGCCGCCACGCGGCCCACCCGTGGGTGGGCGTGCAGGAGAACTGTTTCGCGGTTGTCCCTGTGTGTGCCCCACGGCTGGCCCACCCGTAGTTGAAGTGCAGAAGGGCCTCGCGGTTTGCCTCTGGGTGTGCCACACGGCCCGGGCCTACCTGTGGGTGGGCGTGCAGAAGTGCTTCGCGGTTGTCCTCTGTGTGTGCCGCCACGGCCCGCCCACCCAGTGGGTGGTGCGTGCAGAACTGTTTGCGTGTGTCTCTGGGTGTGTAGCCACGGGCTGGCCTACCCGTGGGTGAAGCGTGCAGAAGGGCTCGCGGTTGCCTCTGGGTGTGCGCCCGCGGCCCACGACCTACCCGTGGGTGGGGCGTGCAGAACTGGCTTTGCGGTGTGCCTCTGGGTGTGCCGCCCGCGGCGGCCCACCCGTGGGTGGGCGTGCAGAAGGGCCTGCGATTGCCTCTGGGTGTGTAGCCCACGGCCCGGCCCTACCCGTGGGTGGACGTGCAGAAGGGCCTGTGTGTGCCTCTGGGTGTGCCGCCACGGCCCGGCAGACCCAGAGGGTGGGGCGTGCAGAAACGTCTCTGCGGTGGCCTCTGAGTGTGCAGCCCGCGGCCCGACCCACCCGTGGGTGAGGTGTGCAGAAGGGCCTCGCGGTTGCCTCTGGGTATTGCCGCATACGGCCTTCCCACCCGTGGGTGGGGCGTGCAGAAGAGCCTCGCGGTTGCCCCTGGGTGTGCCGCCCGCGGCTGACCCACCCGTGGGTGGGCGTGCAGAAGGCCCTCGCGGTTGCCTCTGGGTGTGCGCACACGGCCCCACCCTGGGTTGGCGTGCAGAAGGGCCTGCGGTTGCCTCTCGGTTTATCGCCACGGCCCGGCCCTACCCGTGGGTGGGGCGTGCAGAAGGGCTTTGCAATTGCCTCTGGGTGTGCCGCGGCCCGCCCTACCCGTGAGTGGGCGTGCAGAAGGGCCCTGCGGTTGCCTCTGGGTGTGCCGCCACGGCGGCCCTACCGTGGGAGGCGTGCAGAAGGGTTTCGCGGTTGTCCCTCTGGTGTGTGCCGCCACGGCGGCCCACCCGTGGGTGGGGCGTGCAGAAGCTGTCTGCGCTTTGCCTCTGGGTGTGCCGCCACGGCCGGCCCTACCCGTGGGTGGACGTGCAGAAGGGCCTGCGGTTGCCTCTGGGATGTGCCGCCCGCGGCCGGCCCTACCCGTGGGTGGGCGTGCAGAAGAGCTTTTCGCGCGTGTGGCTCTGGGTGTGTAGCCACGGCTGGCCTACCGTGAGTGAAGCTGCAGAAGGGCCTGCGGTTGCCTCTGGGTGTGCCGCCCGCGGCCGGCCTACCCGTGGGTGGGCGTGCAGAAGGGTTTTCGCGGTGTCTCTGGGTGTGTCGCCCACGCGGCCCACTACCGTGGGTGGAGCGTGCAGAAGAGCCCGCGATTGCCTCTGGGTGTGCCGCTGACGGCCGGCAGACCAGTGGGTGGGCGTGGAGAACTATTAGCGTGTGTCTCTGGGTGTGCCGCCACGCAGGCCTACCCGTGGGTGGGGCGTGCAGAAGGGTTTCGCGTGTGCCTCTGGGTGTGTAGCCACGGCCGGCAGTCCAGTGGGTGAGGCGTGCAGAACTGTTTGCGCATGTGGCTCTGGGTGTGCGCCACGCGCCGGCCTACCCGTGGGTGGCGTGCAGAAGGGCCTCGCGGTTACTCTGAGTGTGCGCCACGGCCAGCCCCTACCCGTGGGTGGGCGTGCAGAAGGGACCTGCAGTGTGCTTCTGGGTTGACGCAACGACGGCTTACCCGTGGGTGAAGCGTCCAGAAGGGTTTGCCTTTGCCTCTGAGTGTGCCGCCAAAGCCGGCCTACCCAGTGGGTGGGCGTGCAGAAGGGCCTGCGGTTGCCTCTGGGTGTTCGCTACGGCCAGCCCACCCGTGGGTGGGGCGTGCAGAAGGGTTTCGCGATTGCCTCTGGGTGTAGTCGCCGCGGCCAGGCCATCAGTGGGTGGGCGTGCAGAAGGGCCTCGCGGTTGCCTCTGCTGTGTGCCGCCCGGGACCAACCCTACCCGTGGGTGGGCGTGCAGAAGGGCCTGCGGTTGCATCTGGGTGTGCCGCCACGGCCCGGCCCACCCGTGGGTGCGCGTGCAGAAGGGCCTGCGTTTGCCCCCTGGGTGTGCCGCCACCGCCCACCCACCCGTGGGTGGGCGTGCAGAAAGGGCTCTGCGGTGTGCCTCTGGGTGTCGCATACGGCCCGGCCCCACCCGTGGGTGGGCGTGCAGAACTATTTGCGTGTGTCTCTGGGTGTGCAGCCACGGCCCGGCCCACCGTGGGTGGCGTGCAGAACTGTTTGTGTGTACCTCTGGGTGTGCCGCCACGGCCGGCCCTACCCGTGGGGTGGCGTGCAGAAAAGGGCCTGCGGTTGCCTCTGGGTGTGCCGCCACGGCCGACCTACCCGTGGGTGGGCGTGCAGAAGGGCCTGCGGTTGCCTCTGGATGTGCCGCCCGCGGCCGCCCTACCCGTGGGTGGGCGTGCAGAAGGGTCTGCGTGTGCCTCTGGGTGTGCCGCCCGCGGCCGGCCAGCCCGTGGGTGAAGCGTGCAGAAACTGATTTGCGCTGTGGCTGCTGGGGTGTGTAGCCCGCGGCCAGGCCTATCGGTGGGTGGGGCGTGCAGAAGGGCCTGCAGTTTGCCTCTGTGTGTGCCGCCCACGGCCGTCCCACCCGTGGGTGGGAGTGCAGAAAGGGCTCTGCGGTTGCCTCTGGGTGTGCCATGCGGCCGGCCCACCGGTGGGAAGGGCGTGGAGAAGGGACCCTGCGGTTGCCTCTGGGTGTGCCGCCACGGCCGGCCTACCGTGGGTGGGCGTGCAGAAGGGTTTGCGTGTGCCTCTGGGTGTGCCGCCACGGCCGGCCCACCCGTGGGTGGGCGTGCAGAACTGTTTGCGTGTGGCTCTGGGTGTGTAGCCACGGCCGGCCTACCCGTGGGTGGGCGTGCAGAAGGGCCTGCGGTTGCCTCTGGGTGTGCCGCCACGGCCGGCCTACCCGTGGGTGGGGCGTGCAGAACGGGTTTCGCGTGTGTCTCTGGGTGTACGCCCGCGGCGGCCGAACCAGTGGGTGGGCGTGCAGAACTGTTTGCGTGTGGCTCTGGGTGTGCGCGCCACGGCCGGGCCTACCCGTGGGTGGGCGTGCAGAAGGGCCCTCGCGGTTGCCTCTGGGTGTGCAGCCACGACCGGGCCTACCCGTGGGTGGGGCGTGCAGAAGAGGGCCCTGCGGTTGCGCTGGGTGTGCCGCCACGGCCAGCCCACCCGTGGGTGGGCGTGCAGAAGGGCCTGCGGTGTGCCTCTGGGTGTGTGCCCTAGCGGCCCAGGCCTACCCAGTGGGTGAGGCGTGCAGAAGGGCCTCGCGGTTGCCTCTGGGTGTGCACACGGCAACCCACCCGTGGGTGGCGTGTAGAAGGCCCGCGGTTGCCCTCTGGGTGTGCCGCCACGCCCCACCTGTGGGGTGAGCGTGCAGAAGGGCCTGCATGTGTCCTCTGGGTTGTCGCATAGCGACCAGCCCACCTGTGGGTGGGCGTGCAGAACTGTTTCGCGTGTGCCTCTGGGTGTGCTGCCCGCGGCGGCCCACCCGTGGGTGGGCGTGCAGGAACTGTCTGCGTGTGGCTCTGGGTGTGCTGCCCGCGGCCCGTCCCACCCGTGGGTGGGCGTGCAGAACTGTCTGCGTGTGCCTCTGGGTGTGCGCCCACGGCCGGCCCACCCGTGGGTGGGGCGTCGCGGAAGTGTTTGCGTAGTGGCTCTGGGTGTGCCGCCACGCGGCGGCCTACCCGTGGGTGAGGCGTGCAGAAGGGTTTCATGCGGTTGCGTCTGGGTGTGCAGCCACGGCGGCCCACCCGTGGGTGGGAGTGCAGAAGGGCTTGCAATTGCCTTTGGGTGTGCATACCACGGCCCACCCGTGATTGTGCGTGCAGAAGGCCCTGCGGTTGCCTCTGTGCGTGCTGCCACTGCCCTTACCCCAGCGTGGGTGGGCGTGCAGAAGGGCCTGCGGTTGTCTCTGTGTGTGCCGCATCGCCCGGCCCACCCGTGGGTGGGCGTGCAGAACTATTTGCGTGTGTCTCTGGGTGTGCGGCCACTGCCGGCCCACCCTTGGGTGCGCGAGCAGAACTGTTTGCGTGTGTCTCTGGATGTGCCGCCACGGCCGGCCCACCCGTAGGTAGGCGTGAAAAAAGGCTTGCGGTTGCCTGTGGGTGTGCCGTTACGGCCGGCCTACCCGTGGGTTGGCGTGCAGGAGGGCCTGCAATTGCCTCTGGGTGTGCCGCCACGGCCGGCCCACCCGTGGGTGGGCGTGCAGAAGGGCCTGCAATTGCCTCTGGGTGTGCCGCCACGGCCCGGCCCACCCGTGGGTGGGCGTGCAGAAGGGCCTGCGTTTGTCTCTGTGTGTGCCGCACACGGCCGGCCCACCCAGTGGGTGAGCGTGCAGAAGAGCCTCGCGGTTGTCTCTGGGTGTGCAGCCACGGCCCGGCCCACCCGGTGGGTGGGCGTGCAGAAGGGTTTGCAGTTGTCCTCTGTGTGTGCCGCCACGGCCCGGCCCACCCGTGGGTGGGCGTGCAGAACTGTTTGCGGTTGGCTCTGGGTGTGCCGCCACGGCCGGCCCTACCCGTGGGTGGGCGTGCAGAAGAGCCTGCGGTTGCCTCTGGGTGTGCGCCACGGCCGCCCACCCGTGGGTGGGCGTGCAGAAGGGTTTGCGCGGTGCCTCTGGGTGTGCCGGCCCACCCGTGGGTGGGCGTGCAGAACTGTTTCGCGGTGGCTCTGGGTGTGTAGCCCCAGCGGCTGGCCCTACCCGTGGGTGGGCGTGAAGAAGGGCCTGCGGTTGCCTCTGGGTGTGCAGCCCACGGCCGGCCCACCCGTGGGTAGGCGTGCAGAAGGGTTTGCGTGTGCCTCTGGGTGTGCCGCCACGGCCAGCCCACCCGTGGGTGGGCGTGCAGAACTGCTTTCGCGTGTGGCCTCTGGGTGAGTGCAGCCACAGCCGGCCTACCCGTGGGTTGGCGTGCAGAAGGGTTTCGCGGTTGCCTCTGGGTAGTGCGCCCGCGGCGGCCCTACCCGTGGGTGGGCGTGCAGAAGGGCCTGCAATTGCCTCTGGGTGTGCCGCCCGCGGCCGGCCTACCAGTGGGTGAGGCGTGCAGAAGGGCCTGCGATTGCCTCTGGGTGTGCCGCCACGGCCGGCCTACCCGTGGGTGGGCGTGCAGAAGGGTTTCGCGGTGCCTCTGGGTGTGCGCCACGGCCGGGCAGACCAGTGGGTGGGCGTGCAGAACTGTTTCGCGTGTGACTCTGGGTGTGCCGCCACGGCCCAGCCCACCCGTTGGGTCGGTGTGCAGAAGGGCCCTCGCGGTTGCCTCTGGGTGTTCCGCCACGGCCGGCCTACCCGTGGGTGGGAGTGCATAAGGGCCTGCGTTTACCGCTGGGTGTGTCGCCACGGCCAGCCCACCCGTGGGTGGGGCTTGCAGAAGGGCCTGCACTGTCTTCTGGGTTGACGCAACGACCAGCTTACCCGTTGGTGGGCGTGCAGAAGGGTTTGCCTTGCCTCTGAGTGTGCCGCCACGGCCGGCCTACCCGTGGGTGGGCGTGCAGAAGGGCCTGCGATTGCCTCTGGGTGTGCCGCCACGGCCAACCCACCCGTGGGTGGGGCGTGCAGAAGGGCCTGCAATTGCCTCTGGGTGTGCCGCCACGGCCAGTCTACCGGGGTGGGGTGGGGCGTGCAGAAGGGCCTGCGCGTTTGCCTCTGGGTGTGCCGCCCGCGGCCTTCCCACCCGGGGGTGAGCGTGCAGAAAGGGCCTCGCGGTTGCCTCTGGGTGTGCAGCCACGGCCGGCCTACCTGTGGGTGGGGCGTGCAGAAGGGTTTTCGCGGTTGTCCCTGTGTGTGCGCCACGGCCGGCCCACCCATGGGTGAGGCGTGCAGAACTGCTTTGCGTTGGCTCTGGGTGTGCCGCCACGGCCGGCTCACCCGTGGGTGGGCGTGCAGAAGGGCTTGCTGTTGCCACTGGGTGTGCTGCCACGGCCAGGCCTACCAGTGGGTGGGCGTGCAGAAGGGCCTGCGGTTGCCTCTGGGTGTGCCGCCACGGCGACCCACCCGTGGGTGGGCGTGCAGAAAAGGCTTCGCGGTTGCCACTGGGTGTGTTGCCACGGCCAGGCCCACCCAGTGGGGTGGGGCGTGCAGAAGGGCCCTGCGTTTGCCTCTGGGTGTGCCGCCACGGCCCTTCCCACCCGTGGGTGGGGCGAGCAGAAGAGCCTGCGGTTGCCTCTGGGTGTGCCGCCACGGCCGGCCTACCGTGGGTGGGCGTGCAGAAGGGTTTTCGCGGTTGTCTCTGTGTGTGCCGCCACGGCCGGGCCCACCTCGTGGGTGGGCGTGCAGAACTGTTTTGCGTTTCGGCTCTGGGTGTGCCGCCACGGCCGGCCTACCCGTGGGTGGGGCGTGCAGAAGGGCCTCGCGATTGCCTCTGGGTGTGCAGCCACGGCCGGGCCTACCCGTGGGTGGGCGTGCAGAAGGAGTTTGCGTGTGCCTCTGGGTGTGCGCCACGGCTGTCCCACCCGTGGGGTGGGCGTGCAGAACTGTTTGCGCTTTGGCTCTGGGTGTGCCGCCACGGCCGACCTACCCGATGGGTGGGCGTGCAGAAGGGCCTCGCGGTTGCCTCTGGGTGTGCCGCCCGCGGCCGGCAGACCAGTGGGTGGGCGTGCAGAAGGGTTTCGCGTGTGCCTCTGGGTGTGCAGCCACGGCCCGGCCTACCCGTGGGTGGGCGTGCAGAAGGGTTTGCGTTTGCCTCTGGGTGTGCCGCCACGGCCCGGGCCCGACCCAGTGGGTGGGGCGTGCAGAACTGTTTCTGCGTTTGGCTCTGGGTGTGCCGCCACGGCCCGGGCCTACCCGTGGGTGGGCGTGCAGAAGGGCCTCGCGGTTGCCTCTGGGTGTGCAGCCACGGTCCGGCCCTACCCGTGGGTGGGGAGTGCAGAAGGGTTTGCGGTTGTCTCTGGGTGTGCCGCCACGCGCGGCCCTACCCGTGGGTGGGCGTGCAGAAGGGTTCGTGTGCCTCTGGGTGTGCCGCCACGGCGGCCCACCCGTGGGTGGGCGTGCAGAACTGTTTGCGTGTGGCTCTGGGTGTGTAGCCACGGCTGGCCTACCCGTGGGTGGGCGTGCAGAAGAGGCCTGCCGGTTTCCTCTGGGTGTGCCGCCATGGCTGGCCTACCCGTGGGTGGCGTGCAGAAGGGCCTGCGGTTTGCCTCTGGGTGTGCGCCACGGCCGACCCACCCGTGGGTAGGGCGTGCAGAAGGGCTTTGCGTGTTGCCACTGGGTGTGCTGCCACGGCCGGCCCACCCAGTGGGTGGGCGTGCAGAAGGGCCTGCGGTTGCCTCTGGGTGTGGCACTACGGCGGCCCACCCGTGGGTGGGGCGTGCAGAAGGGCCTCGCGGTTGCCTCTGGGTGTGCTGCCCGCGGCCAGGCCCACCCAGTGGGTGAAGCGTGCAGAAGGGCCTGCGTAATTGCCTCTGGGTGTGCAGCCACGGCCTGCCCTACCCGTGGGTGGGCGTGCAGAAGGGCCTGCGGTTGCCTCTGGGTGTGCCGCCACGGCCGGCCTACCGGTGGGTGGGCGTGCAGAAGGGTTTGCGGTTGTCCTCTGGGTGTGCCGCCACGGCGGGCCACCCGTGGGTGGGCGTGCAGAACTGTTTGCGTTTGGCTCTGGGTGTGCCGCCACGGCCCGGGCCTACCCGTGGGTGGGGCGTGCAGAAGGGCCTCGCGGTTTGCCTCTGGGTGTGCCGCCACGCGGCCCGACCTACCCGTGGGTGGGGCGTGCAGAAGGGTTTCGCGGTTGCCTCTGGGGTGTGCCGCCACGGCCGTCCCACCCGTGGGTGGGCGTGCAGAACTGTTTGCGTGTGCCTCTGGGTGTGCAGCCACGGCCGGCCTACCCGTGGGTGGAGCGTGCAGAAGGGCCTGCGGTTGCCTCTGGGTGTGCCGCCCGCGGCCGGCCCTACCCGTGGGTGGGCGTGCAGAACTGTTTGCGTGTGTCTCTGGGTGTGCCCGCCACGGCCCGGGCCCTATCCCGTGGGTGGGCGTGCAGAACTGTTTGCGTGTGGCTCTGGGTGTGCAGCCCGCGGCGGCCCTACCCGTGGGTGGGCGTGCAGAAAGTGTCTGCGGTGTGCCTCTGGGTGTGCGCATACGGCCGGCCCTACCCGTGGGTGGGCGTGCAGAAGGGCCTCGCGGTTGCCTCTGGGTGTGCCGCCACGGCCGACCCACCCGTGGGTGGGGCGTGCAGAAGGGCCCTGCGGTTGCCTCTGGGTGTGCCGCACCGCCGCGCCTACCGGTGGGTGGGCGTGCAGAAGGGCCTGCGGTTTGCCTCTGGGTGTGCGCCCAGCGGCCGACCCACCCGTGGGTGGGCGTGCAGAAGGGCCCTGCGGTTGCCTCTGGGTGTGCGCACAGCGGCCCTACCCACGTGGGTGAGCGTGCAGAAGGGCCTGCGTGTTTCCTCTGGGTTGTACGTCAGCGGCCCGACCCACCCAGTGGGTGGGCGTGCAGAAGAGTCTGCGTGTTGCCTCTGGGTGTGCCGCCACGGCCGACCCACCCGTGGGTGGGCGTGCAGAAGGGTTCTGCGGTGTGCCTCTGGGTGTGCTGCCACGGCCGGCCCACCCGTGGGTGAAGCGTGCAGAAGGGCCTCGCGGTTGCCTCTGGGTGTGCCGCCACGGCCGGCCCTACCCGTGGGTGGGCGTGCAGAAGGGCCTGCGTGTTGCCTCTGGGTGTGCCGCCACGGCCTTCCCACCCGTGGGTGGGCGTGCAGAAGGGCCTGCGGTTGCCTCTGGGTGTGCAGCCACGGCCGGCCCACCCAGTGGGTGGGCGTGCAGAACTGTTTCGCGTGTGCCTCTGGGTGTGCCGCCACGGCGGCCCACCCGTGGGTGGGCGTGCAGAAGTGTCTCGCGTGTGCCTCTGGGGTGTGCAGCTACGGCGGCCCACCCGTGGGTAGGCGTGCAGAAAGGGCTTGCGGTTGCCTCTGGGTGTGCCGCCACGGCGGCCTACCCGTGGGTTGGCGTGCAGGAGGGCCTGCAATTGCCTCTGGGTGTGCGCCACGGCCGGCCCACCCGTGGGTGAAGCGTGCAGAAGGGCCTGCAATTGCCTCTGGGTGTGCGCCACGGCCGGCCCACCCGTGGGTGGGCGTGCAGAAGGGCCTGCGTTTGCCTCTGGGTGTGCGCCCGCGGCCCGGCCCACCGTGGGGTGGGCGTGCAGAAGGGCCTCGCGGTTGCCTCTGGGTGTGCAGCCACGGCGGCCCTACCGTGGGTGGGCGTGCAGAAGGGTTTCGCGTGTGCCCTCTGGGGTGTGCGCCACGGCCGGCCTACCGTGGGTGGGGCGTGCAGAACTGTTTCGCGTGTGGCTCTGGGTGTGCAGCCACGCGCGGCCTACCCGTGGGTGGGCGTGCAGAAGAGACCTGCGGTTGCCTCTGGGTGTGCCGCCACGGCCCGGCCCTACCGTGGGTGGGCGTGCAGAAGGGTTTCGCGTGTGCCTCTGGGTGTGCCGCCACGGCCCGGCCCACCCGTGGGTGGGGCGTGCAGAAGGGCCTGCGGTTGCCTCTGGGTGTGTCGCCACGGCCCGGGCCTACCCGTGGGTGGGGCGTGCAGAAGGGCCTCGCGGTTGCCCTCTGGGTGTGCGCCACGGCCCGGCCCACCCAGTGGGTGAGCGTGCAGAAGGGCCTGCGTGTTGCCTCTGGGTGTGCCGCCCGCGGCCCGGCCCACCCGTGGGTGAGGCGTGCAGAAGGGCCTGCGTTTGCCTCTGGGTGTGCAGCCCGCGGCCCGGCCCACCCGTGGGTGGGCGTGCAGAAGGGCCTGCAGTTGCCTCTGGGTGTGCTGCCACGGCCCGGCCCACCCGTGGGTGAGGCGTGCAGAAGGGGCCTGCAGTTGTCTCTGGGTGTGCACAGCGGCCGGCCCACCCGTGGGTGGGCGTGCAGAAGGGCCTGCGGTTGCCTCTGGGTGTGCGCCACGGCCCGGCCCACCCGTGGGTGGGCGTGCAGAAGAGCCTCGCGGTTGCCTCTGGGTGTGCAGCCCGCGGCCCGGCCCACCAGTGGGTGGGCGTGCAGAACGACTTTCGCGTGTGTCTCTGGGTGTGCCGCCACGGCCGGCCCACCCGTGGGTGGGCGTGCAGAAGGGTTTGCGTGTTGCCTCTGGGTGTGCCGCACGGCCCGGCCCACCCGTGGGTGAGCGTGCAGAAGGGCTGTCTGCGTGTGCCTCTGGGTGTGCTGCCACGGCCGGCCCACCCGTGGGTAGGGCGTGCAGAAGGGCCTCGCGGTTGCCTCTGGGTGTGCAGCCACGGCCCGGCCTACCGTGGGTGGGCGTGCAGAAGGGCTTTCGCGGTTGCCTCTGGGTGTGCCGCCACGGCCGGCCCACCCGTGGGTGGAGCGTGCAGAAGGGCCTGCGTTTGCCTCTGGGTGTGCCGCCACGGCGGCCCACCCGTGGGTGGGCGTGCAGAAGGGCCTCGCGGTTGCCTCTGGGTGTTTCGCCCACGGCGGCCCACCCGGTGGGTGGGCGTGCAGAACTATTTGCGTGTGTCTCTGGGTGTGCGGCCACTGCCGGCCCACCCGTGGGTGGGCGTGCAGAACTGTTTCGCGTGTGCCTCTGGATGTGCCGCCACGGCCCGGGCCCACCCGATGGGTAGGGCGTGCAAAAAGGGCCTGCGGTTGCCTGTGGGTGTGCCGCCCGCGGCCCGGCCTACCGATGGGTTGGCGTGCAGAAGGGGTTTCGCGGTTGCCTCTGGGTAGTGCGCCACGCGGCCCGGCCCTACCGTGGGTGGAGCGTGCAGAAGGGCCTGCGATTGCCTCTGGGTGTGCCGCCCGCGGCGGCCCACCCGTGGGTGGGCGTGCAGAAGGGCCTGCAAATTGCCTCTGGGTGTGCGCCACGGCCCGGCCCACCCGTGGGTGGGCGTGCAGAAGAGCCTGCGTTTGCCTCTGGGTGTGCCGTCACGGCCCGGCCCACCCAGTGGGTGGGCGTGCAGAAGGGCCTGCGGTTGCCTCTGGGTGTGCAGCCACGGCCGGCCTACCGGTGGAGTGGGCGTGCAGAAGGGTTTCGCGGTTGTCCCTGTGTGTGCCGTCACGGCGGCCCACCCGTGGGTGGGGCGTGCAGAAACTGTTTGCGTTAGGCTCTGGGTGTGCTGCCACGGCCGGCCCTACCCGGTGGGTGAGCGTGCAGAAGGGCCTCGCGGTTGCCTCTGGGTGTGCCGCCACGGCGGCCCTACCCGTGGGTGGGGCGTGCAGAAGGGTTTGCGTGTGCCTCTGGGTGTGCAGCCACGGCGGCCCACCCAGTGGGTGGGCGTGCAGAACTGTTTGCGTGTGGCTCTGGGTGTGTAGCCACGGCCGGCCTACCCGTGGGTTGGCGTGCAGAAGGGTTTCGCGGTTGCCTCTGGGTAGTGCGCTACGGCCGGCCTACCCGTGAGTGGGCGTGCAGGAGGGCCTGCAATTGCCTCTGGGGTGTGCGCCCACGGCCCGGGCCCTACCCGTGGGTGAAGCGTGCAGAAGGGCCTGCATATTGCCTCTGGGTGTGCCGCCACGGCCGGCCCACCCGTGGGTGAAGCGTGCAGAAGAGCCTGCGGTTGCCTCTGGGTGTGCCGCCACGGCCTGCCCACCCGTGGGTGGGCGTGCAGAAGGGCCTGCGGTTGCCTCTGGGTGTGCCGCCACGGCCCGGCCTACCGTGGGTGGGCGTGCAGAAGGGTCTGCGTGTTGCCCTCTGGGTGTGCGCCACGGCCGGCCTACCCGTGGGTGGGCGTGCAGAACTGTTTGCGTGTGGCTCTGGGTGTGTAGCCACGGCCCGGCCTACCGTGGGTGGGACGTGCAGAAGAGCCTCGCGGTTGCCTCTGGGTGTGCTGCCCGCGGCCGGGCCCTACCCGTGGGGTGGGCGTGCAGAACTGTTTGCGTGTGTCTCTGGGTGTGCCGCCACGGCCGGCCCACCCGTGGGTGGGCGTGCAGAAGGGCCTGCGGTTGCCTCTGGGTGTGCCGCCCACGGCCCGACCCTACCCGTGGGTGGGCGTGCAGAAGGGTTTCGCGTGTGCCTCTGGGTGTGCCGCCACGGCCGGCACACCAGTGGGGTAGGCGTGCAGAAGGGCCTGCGTGTGGCTCTGGGTGTGCGCCACGGCCGGCCCACCCGTGGGTGAGGCGTGCAGAAGGGCCCTGCGGTTGCCTCTGGGTGTGCGCCACGGCCGGCCCACCCGTGGGTGAGCGTGCAGAAGGGCCTGCGGTTGCCTCTGGGTGTGCCGCCCGCGGCCAACCCTACCCGTGGGTGGGCGTGCAGAAGGGCCTCGCGGTTGCCTCTGGGTTTGCGCCAGCGGCCGGCCCACCCTGTGGGTGGGCGTGCAGAACTGTCTGCGTGTGTCTCTGGGTGTGCGTCCCACGGCCCGGCCCACCCGTGGGTGGGCGTGCAGAACTGTTTGCGTGTGCCTCTGGGTGTGCCGCCACGGCCGGCCCACCCGTGGCTGGGCGTGCAGAACTGTTTTCGTGTGGCTCTGGGTGTGCAGCCACGGCCGGCCCACCCGTGGGTGGGCGTGCAGAAGGGCCTGCATTTGCCCCTGGGTGTGCCGCCACGGCCGGCCCACCCGTGGGTGGGCGTGCAGAAGGGCCTGCGTTTGCCTCTGGGTTTACGCAACGGCCGGCCCACCTGTGGGTGGGCGTACAGAACTATTTGCGTGTGTCTCTGGGTGTGCGGCCACTGCCCGGCCCATCCGTGGGTGAGGGCGTGCAGAAGGGTTTCGCGTGTGCCTCTGGGATGTGCCGCCACAGCCGGCCCACCCGTGGGTAGGCCTGAAAAAGGGCCTGCGGTTGCCTGTGGGTGTGCCGCCACGGCCGGCCTACCCGTGGGTTGGCGTGCAGAAGGGTTTGCAATTGCCTCTGGGTAGTGGCGCCCGCGGCCAGCCCTACCCGTGGGATGGGCGTGCAGGAGGGCCTGCAATTGCCTCTGGGTGTGCCGCCCGCGGCCGGCCCACCCGTGGAGTGAAGCGTGCAGAAGGGCCTGCGATTGCCTCTGGGTGTGCCGCCACGGCCCGGCCCACCCGATGGGTGAAGCGTGCAGAAGGGCCTGCGTTTGCCTCTGGGGTGTGCCGCCCGCGCCCGGCCCTACCCGTGGGGTGGGGCGTGCAGAAGGGCCTCGCGGTTGCCTCTGGGTGTGCAGCCACGGCCCGGCCCTACCCGGTGGGTGGGCGTGCAGAAGGGTTTCGCGGTTGTCCCTGTGGGTGTGCCGCCACGGCCGGCCCACCCGATGGGTGGGCGTGCAGAACTGTTTGCGTTGGCTACTGGGTGTGCCTCCACGGCCCGGCCTACCCGTGGGTGGGCGTGCAGAAGGGCCTGCGGTTGCCTCTGGGTGTGCAGCCACGGCCGGCCCACCAGTGGGTGGGCGTGCAGAACTGTTTGCGTGTGGCTCTGGGTGTGTAGCCACGGCTGGCCTACCCGTGGGTGGGCGTGCAGAAGGGCCTGCGGTTGCCTCTGGGTGTGCCGCCACGGCCGGCCTACCCGTGGGTGGGCGTGCAGAAGGGTCTGCGGTGTGCCTCTGGGTGTGCCGCCGCGGCCCGGCCCACCCGTGGGTGGGGCGTGCAGAACTGCTTTGCGTGTGGCTCTGGGTGTGTAGCCACGGCTGGCCCTACCGTGGGTGGAGCGTGCAGAAGAGCCCTGCGGTTGCCTCTGGGTGTGCCGCCACGGCGGCCTACCCGATGGGTTGGCGTGCAGAAGGGTTTCGCGTGTGCCTCTGGGTGTGCCGCCACGGCCGGCCCACCAGTGGGTGGGCGTGCAGAACTGTCTGCGTGTGGCTCTGGGGTGTGCAGCCCGCGGCTGGCCCTACCGATGGGTTGGGCGTGCAGAAGGGATTTCGCGGTTGCCTCTGGGTAGTGCGCCACGGCCGGCCTACCCGTGGGTGGGCGTGCAGAAGGGCCTGCGATTGCCTCTGGGTGTGCCGCCACGGCCGGCCCACCCGTGGGTGGGCGTGCAGAAGGGCCTGCGATTGCCTCTGGGTGTGCAGCCACGGCCCGACCCACCCGTGGGTGAGGGCGTGCAGAAGAGCCTGCGGTTGCCTCTGGGTGTGCCGCCACGGCCGGCCCTACCCGTGGGTGGGCGTGCAGAAGGGTCTCGCGGTTGCCTCTGGGTGTGCCGCCACGGCCCGGCCCTACCCGTGGAGTGGGCGTGCAGAAGGGTCTTTGCGTGTTGCCTCTGGGTGTGCCGCCCGCGGCGGGCCCACCCGGTGGGTGGGCGTGCAGAAGAGCCTGCGGTTGCCTCTGGGTGTGCAGCCACGGCCGGCCCACCCGTGGGTGGGCGTGCAGAAGGGCCTCGCGGTTGCCTCTGGGTGTGCCGCCACGGCCCGGCCCACCCGTGGGTGGGCGTGCAGAAGCTGTTTGCGTGTGGCTCTGGGTGTGTCGCCCGCGGCCGGCCTACCGTGGGTGGGCGTGCAGAAGGGCCTCGCGGTTGCCTCTGGGTGTGCCGCCACGGCCGGCCTACCCGTGGGTGGGCGTGCAGAAGGGCCTGCAGTTGCCTCTGGGTGTGCGCCCGCGGCGGCCCTACCCGTGGGTGGGCGTGCAGAACTGTTTGCGTGTGGCTCTGGGTGAGTAGCCCACGGCCCGGCCTACCCGTGGGTTGGCGTGCAGAAGAGCTTTCGCGGTTGCCTCTGGGTAGTGCCGCCCTACGGCCGGCCCTACCCGTGGGTGAAGCGTGCAGGAAAGGGCCTGCGATTGCCTCTGGGTGTGCCGCCCGCGGCGGCCCCACCCGTGGGTGGGCGTGCAGAAGGGCCTGCGATTGCCTCTGGGTGTGCCGCCACGGCCCGACCCACCCGTGGGTGAGGCGTGCAGAAGGGCCTGCGTTTGCCTCTGGGTGTGCCGCCACGGCGGCCCACCCGTGGGTGAGGCGTGCAGAAGGGCCTCGCGGTTGCCTCTGGGTGTGCGCACGCGGCGGCCTACCCGTGGGTGGGCGTGCAGAAGGGTTTCGCGTGTGCCTCTGGGTGTGCCGCCCGCGGCCCGGCCCACCCGTGGGTGGGCGTGCAGAAGGGTTTGCGTGTGGCTCTGGGTGTGCCGCCACGGCCCGGCCCTACCCGTGGGTGGGGCGTGCAGAAGGGCCTGCGGTTGCCTCTGGGTGTGCGCCCGCGGCCCGGCCCACCCGTGGGTGGGCGTGCAGAAGGGCCTGCGGTTGCCTCTGGGTGTGCACGCCACGGCCCGGCCCTACCCGTGGGTGGAGCGTGCAGAAGAGCCTGCGGTTGCCTCTGGGTGTGCGCCACGGCCGGCCCTACCCGTGGGTGAGCGTGCAGAAGGGTCTGCGGTTGCCTCTGGGTGTGCGCGGCGGCCCACCCGTGGGTAGGGCGTGCAGAAGGGTTTGCGTTTGCCTCTGGGTGTGCGCTGCCCGGCCCACCCGTGGGTGGGGCGTGCAGAAGGGCCTGCGATTGCCTCTGGGTGTGCCGCCACGGCGGGCCCACCCGTGGGTGAGGCGTGCAGAAGTGTCTCGCGTGTTGCCTCTGGGTGTGCCGCCACGGCCGGCCCTACCCGTGGGTGAGCGTGCAGAAGGGCCTGCGGTTGCCTCTGGGTGTGCAGCCACGGCCCGGCCCACCCGTGGGTGGGCGTGCAGAAGGGCCTGCGGTTGCCTCTGGGTGTGCGCCACGGCCCGACCCACCCGTGGGTGGGCGTGCAGAAGGGCCTGCGTTTGCCTCTGGGTGTGCCGCCACGGCCGGCCCACCCGTGGGTGGGCGTGCAGAAGGGCCTGCGGTTGCCTCTGGGTGTGCCGCCACGGCCGGCCCACCCGTGGGTGGGCGTGCAGAACTGTTTGCGTGTGCCTCTGGGTGTGCCGCCACGGCCGGCCCACCCGTGGGTGGGCGTGCAGAAGGGTTTGCGTGTGCCTCTGGGTGTGCCGCCACGGCCGGCCCACCCGTGGGTGGGCGTGCAGAAGGGCCTGCGGTTGCCTCTGGGTGTGCCGCCACGGCCGGCCCACCCGTGGGTGGGCGTGCAGAAGGGCCTGCGATTGCCTCTGGGTGTGCCGCCACGGCCGGCCCACCCGTGGGTGGGCGTGCAGAAGGGCCTGCGATTTGCCTCTGGGTGTGCGCTACGGCCGGCCCACCCGTGGGTGAAGCGTGCAGAAGGGCTTGCAGTTTGCCTCTGGGTGTGCCGCCACGGCCCGGCCCACCCGTGGGTGGGCGTGCAGAAGGGCCTCGCGTTTGCCTCTGGGTGTGCCGCCCGCGGCCCGGCCCACCCGTGGGTGAGCGTGCAGAAGGGCCTCGCGGTTGCCTCTGGGTGTGCAGCCACGGCCGGCCCTACCCGTGGGTGGGCGTGCAGAAGGGTTTCGCGGTTGTCTCTGGGTGTGCCGTCACGGCCGGCCCACCCGTGGGTGGGCGTGCAGAAACTGTTTCGCGTTTGCCTCTGGGTGTGCCGCCACGGCCGGCCCTACCCGTGGGTGGGCGTGCAGAAGGGCCTGCGGTTGCCTCTGGGTGTGCCGCCCACGGCCGGCCTACCGATGGGTGAGCGTGCAGAAGGGTTTGCGTGTGCCTCTGGGTGTGCCGCCACGGCCCGGCCCACCCAGTGGGTGGGGCGTGCAGAACTGTTTGCGTGTGGCTCTGGGTGTGCAGCCACGGCCGGCCTACCCGATGGGTTGGGCGTGCAGAAGGGTTTCTGCGGTTGCCTCTGGGTGTGCGCCCGCGGCCGGCCTACCCGTGAGTAGGGCGTGCAGAAGGGCCTGCGGTTGCCTCTGGGTGTGCCGCCACGGCCGGCCCACCCGTGGGTGAGCGTGCAGAAGGGCCTGCGATTTGCCTCTGGGTGTGCCGCCACGGCCGGCCCACCCGTGGGTGGGCGTGCAGAAGGGCCTGCGTTTGCCTCTGGGTGTGCCGCCACGGCCGGCCTACCCGTGGGTGGGCGTGCAGAAGGGCCTGCGGTTGCCTCTGGGTGTGCCGCCACGGCCGGCCCACCCGTGGGTGGGCGTGCAGAAGGGTCTTGCGGTTGCCTCTGGGTGTGCCGCCCACGGCCGGCCTACCCGTGGGTGAGCGTGCAGAAGCTGTTTCGCGTGTTGCCTCTGGGTGTGCAGCCCGCGGCCGGCCCACCGTGGGTGGGCGTGCAGAAGGGCCTGCGGTTGCCTCTGGGTGTGCGCCACGGCCCGGCCCTACCCGTGGGTGGGGCGTGCAGAAGGGTTTGCGTGTGCCTCTGGGTGTGCCGCCCGCGGCGGCCCTACCCGATGGGTGGGGCGTGCAGAAGGGCCTGCGATTGCCTCTGGGTGTGCGCACGGCCCGGCCTACCCGTGGGTGGGGCGTGCAGAAGGGCTTTGCGGTTGCCTCTGGGTGTGCCGCCACGGCCGGCCCTACCCGTGGGTGGGCGTGCAGAAGGGCTTTGCGTGTTGCCTCTGGGTGTGCCGCCACGGCCGGCCTACCCGTGGGTGGGCGTGCAGAAGGGCCTGCGGTTGCCTCTGGGTGTGCCGCCACGGCCGGCCCACCCGTGGGTGGGCGTGCAGAAGGGCCTGCGGTTGCCTCTGGGTGTGCCGCCACGGCCGGCCCACCCGTGGGTGGGCGTGCAGAAGGGCCTGCGGTTGCCTCTGGGTGTGCGCCCCGGCCGGCCCTACCCGTGGGTGGGCGTGCAGAAGGGCTTTCGCGTGTTGCCTCTGGGTGTGCGCCACGGCCGGCCCTACCCGTGGGTGGGCGTGCAGAAGTGTTTCGCGTGTTGCCTCTGGGTGTGCACGCCGCGCCGGCCCACCCGTGGGTGGGCGTGCAGAAGGGTTTGCGTTTGCCTCTGGGTGTGCCGCCACGGCCGGCCCACCCGTGGGTGGGCGTGCAGAAGGGCCTGCATTTGCCTCTGGGTGTGCCGCCACGGCCGGCCCACCCGTGGGTGGGCGTGCAGAAGGGCCTGCGGTTGCCTCTGGGTTTACGCAACGGCCGGCCCACCTGTGGGTGGGCGTGCAGAACTATTTGCGTGTGTCTCTGGGTGTGCGGCCACTGCCGGCCCACCCGTGGGTGGGCGTGCAGAACTGTTTGCGTGTGCCTCTGGATGTGCCGCCACGGCCGGCCCACCCGTGGGTAGGGCGTGAAAAAGGGCCTGCGGTTGCCTGTGGGTGTGCCCCCACGGCCGGCCTACCCGTGGGTTGGCGTGCAGAAGGGTTTGCGGTTGCCTCTGGGTAGTGACGCCACGGCCGGCCTACCCGTGGGTGGGCGTGCAGGAGGGCCTGCAATTGCCTCTGGGTGTGCCGCCACGGCCGGCCCACCCGTGGGTGGGCGTGCAGAAGGGCCTGCAATTGCCTCTGGGTGTGCCGCCACGGCCGGCCCACCCGTGGGTGGGCGTGCAGAAGGGCCTGCGTTTGCCTCTGGGTGTGCCGCCACGGCCGGCCCACCCGTGGGTGGGCGTGCAGAAGGGCCTGCGGTTGCCTCTGGGTGTGCAGCCACGGCCGGCCTACCGTGGGTGGGCGTGCAGAAGGGTTTGCGGTTGTCCCTGTGTGTGCGTCACGGCCGGCCCACCCGATGGGTGGGCGTGCAGAACTGTTTCGCGTTTGGCTCTGGGTGTGCCGTCCCGCGGCCCGGCCTACCCGTGGGTGGGCGTGCAGAAGGGCCTGCGGTTGCCTCTGGGTGTGCAGCCACGGCGGCCCTACCCGTGGGTGGGCGTGCAGAACTGTTTGCGTGTGCCTCTGGGTGTGCCGCCACGGCCGGGCCACCCGTGGGTGGGCGTGCAGAAGGGCCTGCGTTTGCCTCTGGGTGTGCCGCCACGGCCGGCCCAACCCGTGGGTGGGCGTGCAGAAGGGCCTGCGGTTGCCTCTGGGTGTGCCGCACGGCCGGCCCACCCGTGGGTGGGCGTGCAGAACTGTTTGCGTGTGGCTCTGGGTGTGCCGCCACGGCCGGCCCACCCGTGGGTGGGCGTGCAGAAGGGCCTGCGGTTGCCTCTGGGTGTGCAGCCACGGCCCGGCCTACCCGTGGGTGAGGCGTGCAGAAGAGGTCTGCGTGTGCCTCTGGGTGTGCCGCCCAGCGGCCGGCCCACCCGTGGGTGGGCGTGCAGAAGCTGTCTGCGTGTGGCTCTGGGTGTGCAGCCACGGCCGGCCTACCCGTGGGTGGGCGTGCAGAAGGGTTTCTGCGGTTGCCTCTGGGTGTGCCGCCCGCGGCCCGGCCCTACCCGTGGGTGGGCGTGCAGAAGGGCCTCGCGGTTTGCCTCTGGGTGTGCCGCCACGGCCGGCCCACCCGTGGGTGGGCGTGCAGAAGGGCCTGCGGTTTGCCTCTGGGTGTGCAGCCCGCGGCCGGCCCACCCGTGGGTGGGCGTGCAGAAGGGCCTGCGATTGCCTCTGGGTGTGCCGCCCAGCGGCCCGGCCTACCGTGGGTGGGCGTGCAGAAGGGTTTTCGCGTGTGCCTCTGGGTGTGCGCCACGGCCCGGCCCACCCAGTGGGTGGGCGTGCAGAACTGTTTGCGTGTGGCTCTGGGTGTGCGCCCGCGGCCCGGCCCACCGTGGGTGGGCGTGCAGAAAGGGCCCTGCGGTTGCCTCTGGGTGTGCAGCCACGGCGGCCCACCCGTGGGTGGGCGTGCAGAAGGGCTTGCGGTTGCCTCTGGGTGTGCCGCCACGGCCAGCCCACCCGTGGGTGGGCGTGCAGAAGAGCCTGCAGTTGCCTCTGGGTGTGCCTACGGCCAGCCTACCGTGGGTGGGAGTGCAGAAGGGCCTGCGGTTGCCTCTGGGTGTGCGCCCTGCGGCCCGGCCCACCCGTGGGTGGGGCGTGCAGAAGGGGCCTGCGTTTGCCTCTGGGTGTGCCGCCACGGCCGGCCCACCCGTGGGTGGGCGTGCAGAAGGGCCTCGCGGTGTGCCTCTGGGTGTGCCGCCACGGCCGGCCTACCCGTGGGTGGGCGTGCAGAACTGTTTGCGTGTGCCTCTGGGTGTGCGCCACGGCCCGGGCCCACCCGTGGGTGGGCGTGCAGAACTGTTTCGCGTGTGGCTCTGGGTGTGCTGCCGCGGCGGCCCACCCGTGGGTGAAGCGTGCAGAAGGGCCTGCGGTTGCCTCTGGGTGTGCAGCCACGGCCCGGCCCTACCGTGGGTGGGCGTGCAGAAGGGTTTCGCGGTTGCCTCTGGGTGTGCCGCCACGGCCGGCCCACCCGTGGGTGGGCGTGCAGAAGGGCCTGCGTTTGCCTCTGGGTGTGCCGCCACGGCCGGGCCCACCCGTGGGTGGGCGTGCAGAAGGGCCTCGCGGTTGCCTCTGGGTGTGCAGCCCGCGGCCGGCCTACCCGTGGGTGGGGCGTGCAGAAGGGTTTGCGGTTGCCTCTGGGTGTGCGCCCGCGGCGGCCCTACCCGTGGGTGAGCGTGCAGAAGGGCCTGCATTTGCCTCTGGGTGTGCCGCCACGGCCCGGCCCACCCGTGGGTGGGCGTGCAGAAGGGGACCTGCGTGTGCCTCTGGGATGTGCCGCCACGGCCCGGCCCACCCGTGGGTAGGGCGTGCAGAAAGGGCCTGCGTGTTGCCTCTGGGTGTGCCGCCCGCGGCGGCCCTACCGTGGGTGAGCGTGCAGAAGGGCTTTGCAGTTTGCCTCTGGGTGTGCCGCCACGGCCCGGCCCACCCGTGGGTGGGCGTGCAGAAGGGCCTGCGATTGCCTCTGGGTGTGCCGCCCGCGGCCGGCCCACCCGTGGGTGGGCGTGCAGAAGGGCCTGCGTTTGCCTCTGGGTGTGCCGCCACGCGCCCGGCCCTACCCGTGGGTGGGCGTGCAGAAGAGCCTGCGGTTGCCTCTGGGTGTGCAGCCCAGCGGCCCGGGCCTACCGGTGGGTGGGCGTGCAGAAGGGTTTCGCGGTTGTCTCTGGGTGTGCCGCCACGGCCCGGCCCACCCGATGGGTGAGCGTGCAGAACTGTTTGCGTGTTGCCTCTGGGTGTGCCGCCCGCGGCCCGGCCTACCCGTGGGTGGGCGTGCAGAAGGGCCTCGCGGTTGCCTCTGGGTGTGCCGCCCGCGGCCCGGCCCACCCGATGGGTGAGGCGTGCAGAAGGGGCCTGCGTTTGCCTCTGGGTGTGCCGCCACGGCGGCCCACCCGTGGGTGAGCGTGCAGAAGGGCCTGCGGTTGCCTCTGGGTGTGCAGCCACGGCCCGGCCTACCCGGTGGGTGGACGTGCAGAAGGGCTTTGCGGTTGCCTCTGGGTGTGCCGCCACGGCCCGGCCCACCCGTGGGTGGGCGTGCAGAACTGTTTGCGTGTGCCTCTGGGTGTGCAGCCACGGCGGCCCTACCCGTGGGTGGGGCGTGCAGAAGGGCCTCGCGGTTGCCTCTGGGTGTGCAGCCCGCGGCCCGGCCCTACCCGTGGGTGGGCGTGCAGAACGAGTTTCGCGTGTTGCCTCTGGGTGTGCGCCACGGCCCGGCCCACCCGTGGGTGGGCGTGCAGAACTGTCTGCGTGTGGCTCTGGGTGTGCAGCCACGGCCGGCCCACCCGTGGGTGGGCGTGCAGAAGGGCCTGCGGTTGCCTCTGGGTGTGCAGCCCGCGGCCGGCCTACCCGTGGGTGGGCGTGCAGAAGGGTTTCGCGGTTGCCTCTGGGTGTGCCGCCACGGCCCGGCCCTACCCGTGGGTGAAGCGTGCAGAAGGAGCCTGCGATTGCCTCTGGGTGTGCAGCCACGGCCGGCCCTACCCGTGGGTGGGCGTGCAGAAGGGCCTGCGATTGCCTCTGGGTGTGCCGCCCGCGGCCGGCCCACCCGTGGGTGGGCGTGCAGAAGGGCCTGCGGTTTGCCTCTGGGTGTGCACGCCCGCGGCGGCCTACCCGTGGGTGGGCGTGCAGAAGCTGTTTGCGTGTTGCCTCTGGGTGTGCAGCCACGGCCCGGCCCACCCCGTGGGTGGGCGTGCAGAAGGGCCTGCGGTTGCCTCTGGGTGTGTCGCCACGGCCAGGCCCTACCCAGTGGGTGGGCGTGCAGAAGGGTCTGCGTTTGCCTCTGGGTGTGCCGCCGCGGCCCGGCCCACCCGTGGGTGGGCGTGCAGAAGGGCCTCGCGGTTGCCTCTGGGTGTGCGCCACGGCCCGGCCCTACCCGTGGGTGGGCGTGCAGAAGGGTTTCGCGTGTTGCCTCTGGGTGTGCCGCCACGGCCGGCCTACCAGTGGGTGGGCGTGCAGAACTGTTTGCGTGTGGCTCTGGGTGTGCCGCCCGCGGCCCGGCCCACCCGTGGGTGGGCGTGCAGAAGGGCCTGCGGTTGCCTCTGGGTGTGCCGCCACGGCCGGCCCACCCGTGGGTGGGCGTGCAGAAGGGCCTGCGGTTGCCTCTGGGTGTGCCGCCACGGCCAGCCCACCCGTGGGTGGGCGTGCAGAAGGGCCTGCAGTTGCCTCTGGGTGTGCTGCACGCGGCCGGCCCTACCCGTGGGTGGGCGTGCAGAAGAGCCTCGCGGTTTGCCTCTGGGTGTGCCGCCACGGCCGACCCACCGTGGGTGAGGCGTGCAAAAGGGCCTGCGGTTGCCTCTGGGTTTACGCAACGGCCGGCCCACCT
The DNA here is from genome assembly GCA_034336665.1 of Luscinia megarhynchos. Classification (NCBI taxonomy): domain Eukaryota; kingdom Metazoa; phylum Chordata; class Aves; order Passeriformes; family Muscicapidae; genus Luscinia; species Luscinia megarhynchos. The sequence continues at coordinate 34,376 of JAPFBE010000347.1, read as the reverse complement.
GTGGGTGGGCGTGCAGAACTATTTGCGTGTGTCTCTGGGTGTGCGGCCACTGCCGGCCCACCCGTGGGTGGGCGTGCAGAACGGTTTGCGTGTGCCTCTGGATGTGCCGCCACGGCCGGCCCACCCGTGGGTAGGCGTGAAAAAGGGCCTGCGGTTGCCTGTGGGTGTGCTGCCACGCCGGCCTACCCGTGGGTTGGCGTGCAGAAGAGGGTTTGCGGTTGCCTCTGGGTAGTGGCGCCCGCGGCCGGCCTACCCGTGGGTGAGGGCGTGCAGGAGAGCCTGCAATTGCCTCTGGGTGTGCCGCCACGGCCCGGGCCCACCCGTGGGTGGGCGTGCAGAAGGGCCTGCAATTGCCTCTGGGTGTGCCGCCCGCGGCCCGGCCCACCCGATGGGTGAAGCGTGCAGAAGGGCCTCGCGTTTGCCTCTGGGTGTGCCGCCACGGCCCGGCCCTACCCAGTGGGTGGGCGTGCAGAAGGGGCCTCGCGGTTGCCTCTGGGTGTGCAGCCACGGCCGGCCTACCGGTGGGTGGGCGTGCAGAAGGGTTTCGCGGTTGTCCCCTGTGTGTGCCGTCCCGCGGCCGGCCCACCCGATGGGTGGGCGTGCAGAACTGTTTCGCGTTTGGCTCTGGGTGTGCGCCACGGCCGGCCCTACCCGTGGGTGGGCGTGCAGAAGGGCCTCGCGGTTGCCTCTGGGTGTGCCGCCCGCGGCCGGCCTACCGTGGGTGAGGCGTGCAGAAGGGTTTCGCGTGTGCCTCTGGGTGTGCGCTACGGCCCGGCCCACCCGTGGGTGGGCGTGCAGAACTGTCTCGCGTGTGGCTCTGGGTGTGTAGCCACGGCTGGCCTACCGTGGGTGAGGGGCGTGCAGAAGAGCCTGCGGTTGCCTCTGGGTGTGCGCCGCGGCCCGGCCCTACCCGTGGGTGGGCGTGCAGAAGGGTTTGCGTGTGCCTCTGGGTGTGCGCCCACGGCCGGCCCACCCGTGGGTGGGCGTGCAGAACTGTTTGCGTGTGGCTCTGGGTGTGCAGCCACGGCCGGCCCTACCCGTGGGTGGGCGTGCAGAAGGGTTCGCGGTTGCCTCTGGGTAGTGCGCCACGGCCGGCCCTACCGTGGGTGAGCGTGCAGAAGGGCCTGCAGTTGCCTCTGGGTGTGCATACGGCGGCCCACCCGTGGGTGGGCGTGCAGAAGGGCCTGCGATTGCCTCTGGGTGTGCGCCACGGCCGACCCACCCGTGGGTGGGCGTGCAGAAGGGCCTGCGATTGCCTCTGGGTGTGCCGCCCTACGGCCGGCCCTACCCGTGGGTGGGCGTGCAGAACTGTCTGCGTGTGGCTCTGGGTGTGCAGCCACGGCCCGGCCCTACCGTGGGTGGGCGTGCAGAAGGGCCTCGCGGTTGCCTCTGGGTGTGCTGCCGCGGCCCGGCCCTACCCGTGGGTGGGCGTGCAGAACTGTTTCGCGTGTGCCTCTGGGTGTGCGCCACGGCCCGGCCCACCGTGGGTGAGGCGTGCAGAAGGGCCTGCGGTTGCCTCTGGGTGTGCGCCACGGCCGGCCTACCCGTGGGTGGGCGTGCAGAAGGGTTTGCGTGTGCCTCTGGGTGTGCCGCCACGGCCCGGCCTACCAGTGGGTGGGCGTGCAGAACTGTTTGCGTGTGGCTCTGGGTGTGCGCCCGCGGCGGCCCACCGTGGGGTGGGGCGTGCAGAAGGGCCCTGCGGTTGCCTCTGGGTGTGCAGCCACGGCCCGGCCCACCCGTGGGTGAGCGTGCAGAAGGGCCTGCGGTTTGCCGCTGGGTGTGCCGCCACGGCCAGCCCACCCGTGGGTGGGCGTGCAGAAGGAGCCTGCAGTGTGCCTCTGGGTGTGCGCCTAGCGGCCCAGCCTACCCGTGGGTGGAGCGTGCAGAAGGGCCTCGCGGTTGCCTCTGGGTGTGCCGCCCGCGGCCCGGCCCACCCGTGGGTGGGCGTGCAGAAGGGCCTGCGGTTGCCTCTGGGTGTGCGCTAGCGGCCGGCCCACCTGTGGGTGGGCGTGCAGAAGCTATTTGCGTGTGCCTCTGGGTGTGCGGCCACGGCCGGCCCACCCGTGGGTGGGCGTGCAGAACTGTTTGCGTGTGCCTCTGGGTGTGCCGCCACGGCCGGCCCACCCGTGGGTGGGCGTGCAGAACTGTTTGCGTGTGGCTCTGGGTGTGCTGCCACGGCCGGCCCACCCGTGGGTGGGCGTGCAGAAGGGCCTGCGGTTGCCTCTGGGTGTGCCGCCACGGCCGGCCTACCCGTGGGTGGGCGTGCAGAAGGGTTTGCGGTTGCCTCTGGGTGTGCCGCCACGGCCGGCCCACCCGTGGGTGAGCGTGCAGAAGGGCCTGCGTTTGCCTCTGGGTGTGCCGCCACGGCCGGCCCACCCGTGGGTGGGCGTGCAGAAGGGCCTGCGGTTGCCTCTGGGTGTGCGCAGCGGCGGCCCACCTGTGGGTGGGCGTGCAGAAAGTATTTCGCGTGTGTCTCTGGGTGTGCGGCCACTGCCCGGCCCCGATCCCGTGGGTGGGGCGTGCAGAAGGGTTTGCGTGTGCCTCTGGGATGTGCATACGGCCGGCCCACCCGTGGGTAGGCGTGAAAGAAAGGGCCTGCGGTTGCCTCTGGGTGTGCGCCACGGCGGCCCTACCCGTGGGTGGGCGTGCAGAAGGGGTCTGCAGTTTGCCTCTGGGGTGTGCGCCCTACGGCCGGCCCTACCCGTGGGATGGGCGTGCAGAAGGGCCTGCGGTTGCCTCTGGGTGTGCCGCCCGCGGCGGCCCACCCGTGGGTGGGCGTGCAGAAGGGCCTGCGTGTGCCTCTGGGTGTGCAGCCACGGCCCGGCCCTACCCGTGGGGTGAGCGTGCAGAAGGGGTCTGCGGTTGCCTCTGGGTGTGCCGCCACGGCCGGCCCTACCCGTGGGTGGGGCGTGCAGAAGAGCCTGCGGTTGCCTCTGGGTGTGCCGCCACGGCCCGGCCCTACCGTGGGTGGAGCGTGCAGAAGGGTCTGCGTGTGCCTCTGGGTGTGCCGCCACGGCCCGGGCCCACCCGTGGGTGAGGCGTGCAGAAGCTGTTTGCGTGTTGCCTCTGGGTGTGCAGCCACGGCCCGGCCCTACCCGTGGGTGGGCGTGCAGAAGAGCCTCGCGGTTGCCTCTGGGTGTGCGCCACGGCCCGGCCTACCCGTGGGTGGGCGTGCAGAAGGGGCCTGCAGTTGCCTCTGGGTGTGCCGCCACGGCCCGGCCCTACCCGTGGGTGAGCGTGCAGAAGGGCCTCGCGGTTTGCCTCTGGGTGTGCACACGGCCCGGCCCACCGTGGGTGAAGCGTGCAGAAGAGCCTGCGTTTGCCTCTGGGTGTGCAGCCACGGCCCGGCCCTACCCGTGGGTGGGCGTGCAGAAGGGTCTGCGGTTGCCTCTGGGTGTGCAGCCACGGCCGGCCCTACCCGTGGGTGGAGCGTGCAGAAGAGCCTGCGGTTGCCTCTGGGTGTGCCGCCACGGCGGCCCTACCCGTGGGTGGGGCGTGCAGAAGGGTTTGCGTGTGCCTCTGGGTGTGCGCCACGGCCGGCCCTACCCGTGGGTGGGCGTGCAGAAGGGTTTGCGTGTGCCTCTGGGTGTGCAGCCACGGCTGGCCCTACCCGTGGGTTGGGGCGTGCAGAAGAGGTTTCGCGGTTGCCTCTGGGTAGTGACGCCACGGCCGGCCCACCCGTGGGTGGGCGTGCAGAAGGGCCTGCAGTTGCCTCTGGGTGTGCCGCCACGGCCGGCCCACCCGTGGGTGGGCGTGCAGAAGGGCCTGCGATTGCCTCTGGGTGTGCCGCCACGGCCGGCCCACCCGTGGGTGGGCGTGCAGAAGGGCCTGCGGTTGCCTCTGGGTGTGCCGCCACGGCCGGCCCTCCCGTGGGTGGGCGTGCAGAACTGTTTGCGTGTTGGCTCTGGGTGTGTAGCCACGGCGGCCTACCGGTGGGGTGGGGCGTGCAGAAGAGCCTCGCGGTTGCCTCTGGGTGTGTTGCCACGGCCCAGGCCCACCCAGTGGGTGGGCATGCAGAACTGTTTGCGTGTGTCTCTGGGTGTGCACGCGGCCCGGGCCCACCCGAGGGGTGGGGAGTGCAGAAGGGCCTGCGATTGCCTCTGGGATGTGCGCCACGGCCGGCCTACCCGTGGGTGAGCGTGCAGAAGGGTTTTCGCGTGTGCCTCTGGGTGTGCCGCCACGACCCGGCATACCAGTGGGTGGGCGTGCAGAACTGTTTTGCGTGTGGCTCTGGGTGTGCCGCCACGGCCGGCCCACCGTGGGTGGGCGTGCAGAAGGGCCCTGCGGTTGCCTCTGGGTGTGCAGCCACGGCCGGCCCACCCGTGAGTGGAGCGTGCAGAAGGGCCTCGCGGTTACGCTGGGTGTGCGCCCACGGCCAGCCCACCCGTGGGTGGGCGTGCAGAAGGAGCCTGCAGTGTCTTCTGGGTTGTGCCTAGCGACCAGCTTACCCGTGGGTGGGCGTGTAGAAGGGCCTCGCGGTTGCCTCTGGGTGTGCCGCCACGGCCCGGCCCACCCGTGGGTGGGCGTGCAGAAGAGCCTCGCGGTTGCCTCTGGGTTTGCACAGCGGCCGGCCCACCTGTGGGTGGGCGTGCAGAACTAGTCTGCGTGTGTCTCTGGGTGTGCGGCCACTGCCGGCCCACCCGTGGGTGAAGCGTGCAGAACTGTTTGCGTGTGCCTCTGGGTGTGCATGCGGCCGGCCCACCCGTGGGCTGGGCGTGCAGAACTGTATGCGTGTGGCTCTGGGTGTGCTGCCCACGGCCCGGCCCACCGTGGGTGGGGCGTGCAGAAGGGCCTCGCGGTTGCCTCTGGGTGTGCAGCCACGGCCGGCCTACCCGTGGGTGGGCGTGCAGAAGGGTTTCGCGGTTGCCTCTGGGTGTGCGCCACGGCCCGGCCCACCCGTGGGTGGAGCGTGCAGAAGGGCCTGCATTTGCCCCTGGGTGTGCCGCCACGGCCCGGCCCACCCGTGGGTGGGCGTGCAGAAGGGCCTCGCGGTTGCCTCTGGGTTTCACGCAGCGGCCGGCCCACCTGTGGGTGGGCGTGCAGAAACTATTTGCGTGTGTCTCTGGGTGTGCGGCCACTGCCGGCGATCCGTGGGTGGGCGTGCAGAAGGGTTTCGCGTGTGCCTCTGGATGTGCCGCCACGGCGGCCCACCCGATGGGTAGGCCTGAAAAAAGAGCCTGCGGGTTGCCTGTGGGTGTGCCGCCACGGCCCGGCCTACCGATGGGTTGGCGTGCAGAAGGGTCTGCAATTGCCTCTGGGTAGTGGCGCCACGGCCAGCCTACCCGTGGATGGGCGTGCAGGAGGGCCTGCAATTGCCTCTGGGTGTGCCGCCACGGCCGGCCCACCCGTGGGTGAAGCGTGCAGAAGGGGCCTGCAATTGCCTCTGGGTGTGCCGCCACGGCCCGGCCCACCCGTGGGTGAAGCGTGCAGAAGGGCCTGCGTTTGCCTCTGGGTGTGCAGCCACGGCCCGGCCCTACCCGTGGGTGGGCGTGCAGAAGGGTTTTCGCGGTTGCCTCTGGGTGTGCCTCCACGGCCCGGGCCTACCGTGGGTGGAGCGTGCAGAAGGGCCTGCGGTTGCCTCTGGGTGTGCAGCCACGGCGGCCTACCCGTGGGTGAGGCGTGCAGAAGGGTTTTGCGTGTGCCTCTGGGTGTGCCGCCACGGCGGCCCACCCGTGGGTGGGGCGTGCAGAACTGTTTGCGTGTGGCTCTGGGTGTGCAGCCACGGCTGGCCTACCGTGGGTGAAGCGTGCAGAAGGAGCCTGCGGTTGCCTCTGGGTGTGCCGCCCACGGCCGGCCTACCCGTGGGTGGGCGTGCAGAAGGGTTTGCGTGTGCCTCTGGGTGTGCCGCCCACGGCCCGGCCCACCCGTGGGTGGCGTGCAGAACTGTTTGCGTGTGGCTCTGGGTGTGTAGCCCGCGGCTGGCCTACCCGTGGGTGGGCGTGCAGAAGAGCCCTGCGGTTGGCTCTGGGATGTGCGCCACGGCCGGCCCTACCCGTGGGTGGGCGTGCAGAAGGGTTTGCGTGTGCCTCTGGGTGTGCCGCCACAGCCGGCCCACCCGTGGGTGGGCGTGCAGAACTGTTTCGCGTGTGGCTCTGGGTGAGTAGCCACGGCCCGGCCTACCGTGGGTTGGCGTGCAGAAGGGTTCTGCGGTTGCCTCTGGGTAGTGGCGCCACGGCCCGGCCTACCCGTGGAGTGGGGCGTGCAGGAGGGCCTGCAATTGCCTCTGGGTGTGCCGCCACGGCCCGGCCCACCCGTGGGTGGGCGTGCAGAAGAGCCTGCAATTGCCTCTGGGTGTGCCGCCGCGGCCGACCCACCGATGGGTGAGCGTGCAGAAGGGCCTCGCGTTTGCCTCTGGGTGTGCCGCCCGCGGCCTTCCCACCCGAGGGGTGGGCGTGCAGAAGGGCCTCGCGGTTGCCTCTGGGTGTGCGCCACGGCCCGGCCCTACCCGTGGGTGGGCGTGCAGAAGGGTTTGCGTGTGCCCCTGGGTGTGCCGCCACGGCCCGGCCTACCCGTGGGTGGGGCGTGCAGAACTGTTTCGCGTGTGGCTCTGGGTGTGCAGCCACGGCCCGGCCCTACCCGTGGGTGGGCGTGCAGAAGGGCCTGCGGTTGACTCTGGGTGTGCCGCCCGCGGCCGGCCCTACCGTGGGTGGGCGTGCAGAACTGTTTCGCGTGTGTCTCTGGGTGTGCCGCCACGGCCGGCCCACCCGTGGGTGAGCGTGCAGAAGGGCCTGCGATTGCCTCTGAATGTGCCGCCCACGGCCCGGGCCTACCCGTGGGTGGGCGTGCAGAAGGGTTTCACGTGTGCCTCTGGGTGTGCCGCCACGACCGGCACACCAGTGGAGTGAGCGTGCAGAACTGTTTGCGTGTGGCTCTGGGTGTGCGCCACGGCCCGGCTCACCGTGGGTGAAGCGTGCAGAAGGGCCTGCGGTTGCCTCTGGGTGTGCAGCCACGGCCCGGCCCACCCGTGAGTGGGCGTGCAGAAGGGCCTCGCGATTTACCGCTGGGTGTGCCGCCACGGCCAGCCCACCCGTGGGTGGGGCGTGCAGAAGAGCCTGCAGTGTGCTTCTGGGTTGTGCGCTAGCGACCAGCTTACCCGTGGGTGGGCGTGTAGAAGGGCCTCGCGGTTGCCTCTGGGTGTGCGCTACGGCCCGACCCCACCCGGTGGGTGGGAAGTGCAGAAGAGCCCTGCGGTTGCCTCTGGGTTTGCATACGGCCGGCCCACCTGTGGGTGAGCGTGCAGAACTATTTCGCGTGTGTCTCTGGGTGTGCGGCCACTGCCGGCCCACCCGTGGGTGGGCGTGCAGAACTGTTTCGCGTGTGCCTCTGGGTGTGCCGCCACGGCCGGGCCCTACCCGTGGCTGGCGTGCAGAACTGTTTCGCGTGTGGCTCTGGGTGTGCTGCCACGGCCGGCCCACCCGTGGGTGGGCGTGCAGAAGAGACCTGCGGTTGCCTCTGGGTGTGCCGCCACGGCCCGGCCCTACCCGGTGGGTGGGCGTGCAGAAGGGTTTCGCGGTTGCCTCTGGGTGTGCGCCCGCGGCCCGGCCCACCCGTGGGTGAGCGTGCAGAAGGGCCTGCGATTTGCCCTCTGGGTGTGCCGCCACGGCCCGGCCCACCCGTGGGTGAGCGTGCAGAAGGGCCTCGCGGTTGCCTCTGGGTGTGCAGCCCGCGGCCCGGCCTACCCGTGGGTGGGCGTGCAGAAGGGTTTGCGGTTGCCTCTGGGTGTGCCGCCACGGCCGGCCCACCAGTGGGTGGGGCGTGCAGAAGGGACCTGCATTTGCCTCTGGGTGTGCTGCCACGGCCCCGGCCCATCCCGTGGGTGAGCGTGCAGAAGGGTATCGCGTGTGCCTCTGGATGTGCCGCCACGGCCGGCCCACCCGTGGGTAGGGCCTGCAGAAAAGGGCCTGCGGTTGCCTGTGGGTGTGCCGACACGGCCCGACCTACCGTGGGTTGGCGTGCAGAAGGGTTTGCAATTGCCTCTGGGTAGTGCGCACGCGGCCAGCCCTACCCGTGGATGAAGCGTGCAAGAGGGCCTGCAATTGACTCTGGGTGTGCACTACGGCCCGGCCCACCCGTGGGTGGGCGTGCAGAAGGGCCTGCAATTGCGTCTGGGTGTGCGCCCGGCCCGACCCACCCGTGGGTGGAGCGTGCAGAAGGCCCTACGTTTGCCTCTGGGTGTGCACGCGCGCGGCCCACCCAGGGTGGGCGTGCAGAAGGGCCTCGCGGTTGCCTCTGGGTGTGCAGCCACGGCCGGCCTACCGGGGAGTGAGCGTGCAGAAGGGTTTGCGGTTGTCCCTGTAGTGTGCCGCCACGGCCGGCCCACCGATGGTGGGCGTGCAGAACTGTTTGCGTTTGGCTCTGGGTGTGCCTCCACGGCCCGGCCCTACCGTGGGTGGGCGTGCAGAAGAGTTTTCGCGTGTGCCTCTGGGTGTGCCGCCACGGCCGGCCCACCAGTGGGTGGGCGTGCAGAACTGTTTGCGTGTGGCTCTGGGTGTGTAGCCACGGCTGGCCCTACCCGTGGGTGGGCGTGCAGAAGAGCCTGCGGTTGGCTCTGGATGTGCATGCACGGCCCGGCCTACCGATGGGTGGGCGTGCAGAAGGGTTTCGCGTGTGCCTCTGGGTGTTGCGCCACAGCGGCCCACCGTGGGTGGGCATGCAGAACTGTTTCGCGTGTGGCTCTGGGTGAGTAGCCACGGCCGGCCCTACCCGTGGGTTGAGCGTGCAGAAGGGTTCTGCGGTTGCCTCTGGGTGTGCCGCCACGGCCCGACCCACCCGTGGGTGGAGCGGGCAGAAGGGCCTGCAATTGCCTCTGGGTGTGCCGCCCACGGCCGACCCACCCGTGGGTGAGGCGTGCAGAAGAGCCTGCGTTTGCCTCTGGGTGTGCGCCACGCGGCCTTCCCACCCGGGGGTGGGCGTGCAGAAGAGCCTGCGGTTGCCTCTGGGTGTGCCGCCACGGCCGGCCTACCCGATGGGGTGGGCGTGCAGAATGGTTTGTGTGTGCCCCTGGGGTGTGCCGCCACGGCCCGGCCCTACCCGTGGGTGGGCGTGCAGAACTGTTTGCGTGTGGCTCTGGGTGTGTAGCCACGGCCCGGCCTACCCGTGGGTGGGGCGTGCAGAAGAGCCTGCGGTTGCCTCTGGGTGTGCCGCCACGGCCGGCCTACCCGTGGGTGGGCGTGCAGGAGGGCCTGCAATTGCCTCTGGGTGTGCGCACGGCCGGCCCACCCGATGGGTGGAGCGGGCAGAAGAGCCTGCAATTGCCTCTGGGTGTGCCGCCACGGCCGACCCACCCGTGGGTGAAGCGTGCAGAAGGGCCTGCGTTTTGCCTCTGGGTGTGCCGCCCGCGGCCTTCCCACCCGTGGGGTGGGCGTGCAGAAGGGCCTGCGTTTGCCTCTGGGTGTGCACGCCACGGCCCGGCCTACCCGTGGGTGGGCGTGCAGAAGGGTTCTGCGTGTGCCCCTGGGTGTGCCGCCACGGCCCGGCCCTACCCGTGGGTGGGCGTGCAGAACTGTTTCGCGTGTGGCTCTGGGTGTGCAGCCACGGCCCGGCCTACCGTGGGTGGAGCGTGCAGAAGAGCCCTGCGGTTGACTCTGGGTGTGCCGCCACGGCCGACCTACCGATGGGTGGGCGTGCAGAACTGTTTGCGTGTGTCTCTGGGTGTGCCGCGGCCGGCCCCTACCGAGGGTGGGAGGTGCAGAAGGGCCTGCGATTGCCTCTGAATGTGCCGCCACGGCCCGGCCTACCCGTGGGTGGGCGTGCAGAAGGGTTTACGTGTGCCTCTGGGTGTGCCGCCACGACAGGCACACCAGTGGAGTGGCGTGCAGAACTGTTTGCGTGTGGCTCTGGGTGTGCATACGGCCCGGCCCACCGTGGGTGAGCGTGCAGAAGGCCCTGCGGTTGCCTCTGGTGTGCAGCCACGGCCGGCCCACCCCGTGGGTGGGCGTGCAGAAGGGCCTGCAGTGTCTTCTGGGTTGGCCTAGCGACCAGCTTACCCGTGGGTGGGCGTGTAGAAGGGCCTCGCGGTTGCCTCTGGGTGTGCCGCCACGGCGGCCCCACCCGTGGGTGGGCGTGCAGAAAGAGCCCTACGGTTGCCTCTGGGTTTGCACGCGGCCGGCCCACCTGTGGGTGAGCGTGCAGAACTATTTGCGTGTGTCTCTGGGTGTGCGGCCACTGCCGCACACCCGTGGAGTGAAGCGTGCAGAACTGTTTGCGTGTGCCTCTGGGTGTGCACGCGGCCCGGCCCACCCGTGGCTGGGGCGTGCAGAACTGTTTGCGTGTGGCTCTGGGTGTGCTGCCACGGCGGCCCACCCGTGGGTGGGCGTGCAGAAGAGCCTGCGGTTGCCTCTGGGTGTGCAGCCACGGCGGGCCTACCCGTGGGTGGGCGTGCAGAAGGGTTTCGCGGTTGCCTCTGGGTGTGCCGCCACGGCCGGCCCACCCGTGGGTGAAGCGTGCAGAAGGGCCTGCATTTGCCCCTGGGTGTGCCATACGGCCCGGCCCACCGGTGGGTGGGCGTGCAGAAGAGCCTGCGGTTGCCTCTGGGTGTGCAGCCAGCGGCGGCCTACCGATGGGTGGTTGTGCAGAAAGGGTTTCGCGGTTGCCTCTGGGTGTGCAGCCAGCGCCCGACCCATCCGTGGGTGGGCGTGCAGAAGAGGGTATCGCGTGTGCCTCTGGATGTGCCGCACAGCCCGGCCCACCCGTGGGTAGGCCTGAAAAAGGGCCTGCGGTTGCCTGTGGGTGTGCGCCACGGCCGGCCTACCGTGGGTTGGCGTGCAGAAGGGTTTGCAATTGCCTCTGGGTAGTGGCGCACGCGGCCAGCCTACCGTGGATGGGCGTGCAAGAGGGACCTGCAATTGACTCTGGGTGTGCGCATACGGCCCGGGCCCACCGATGGGTGAAGCGTGCAGAAGGGCCTGCAATTGCGTCTGGGTGTGCGCCCGGCCCGAGCCCACCGTGGAGTGGAAGCGTGCAGAAGGCCCTGCGTTTGCCTCGGGTGTGCCCGCCACGCCGGCCCACCAGGGGTGAGGGCGTGCAGAAAGAGCCTCGCGGTTGCCTCTGGGTGTGCAGCCCGCGGCGGCCTACCGGGGGAGTGGAGCGTGCAGAAGGGTTTGCGGTTGTCCCTGTGTGTGCCGTCCGCGGCGGCCCATCCGATGGGTGGGGCGTGCAGAAGGGTATGCGTGTGACTCTGGATGTGCCGCCACAGCGGCCCACCGTGGGTGAGGCCTGAAAAAGGGCTCTGCGGTTGCCTGTGGGTGTGCATGCGGCCGGCCCTACCGATGGGTTGGCGTGCAGAAGGGTTTGCAATGTGCCTCTGGGTAGTGGCGCACGGCCAGCCTACCGTGGATGGGAAGTGCAAGAGGGCCTGCAATTGACTCTGGGTGTGCCGCCCGCGGCCGGCCCACCCGATGGGTGGAGCGTGCAGAAGGGACCTGCAATTGCGTCTGGGTGTGCCGCCCGGCCGACCCACCCGTGGGTGAGGCGTGCAGAAGGCCCTGCGTTTGCCTCGGGTGTGCCGCCACGCCCGGCCCACCCAGGGGTAGGCGTGCAGAAGGGCCTGCGGTTGCCTCTGGGTGTGCAGCCACGGCCGGCCTACGGAGTGGGCGTGCAGAAGGGTTCTGCGGTTGTCCCTGTATTGTGCGTCCGGCGGCCCACCCGATGGTGAGCGTGCAGAACTGTTCGCGTTAGACTCTGGGTGTGCCTCCACGGCCGGCCTACCCGTGGGTGAAGCGTGCAGAAGGGGTTTCGCGTGTGCCTCTGGGTGTGCGCCACGGCCCGATACCAGTGGGTGGGCGTGCAGAACTGTTTGCGTGTGGCTCTGGGTGTGTAGCCACGGCTGGCCTACCGATGGGTGGGCGTGCAGAAGGAGCCTCGCGGTTGGCTCTGGATGTGCAGCCCGCGGCCGGCCTACCCGTGGGTGAGCGTGCAGAAGGTTTTGCGTGTGCCTCTGGGTGTTGCGCCACAGCGGCCCACCCGTGGGGTGGAGCATGCAGAACTGTTTGCGTGTGGCTCTGGGTGAGTAGCCACGGCCGGCCTACCCGTGGAGTTGGCGTGCAGAAAGGGTCTCGCGGTTGCCTCTGGGTGTGCCGCCCGCGGCCCGACCCGTACAGGACCACACACCCACCAAAACAACAAAACCCCCAACCACCCCACAACCAAACCACACCAACCACCCACCCCAAACCCACCAGTGGCGACAGAAAGCCAACTCGAAACCTCTGCCTACAATTAACGCCGCTGTTCCCACACCCGCAAGAGCGAAGTGCAGAAAACACGCCAGACTTTCCTATGGCTACCGCCCGAAGCCGTACCGTCGATTCCAAACCCGGCATAATGATTCGCCACCATCGTGAGCCCGACGACGCCTTGAAGACAACCATAAACTACTCTGCGCCCACCCCCAGTAGCCGACGGCCACTAAGAAACAACACGGAGCCCTTCACCACCCGTGAGGCAATGGCGGTTCAGAAGAAAACACCCTCATACTGCGCAAACCACCCACTGCTGGTCGGCGACGACACATACGCGAGCCCTCCTCCGCCCGCCACGAATGGGCATAACACCACATAACCCTTACCCCAACCCGGCGCAAACCACCAAACGACCCTGCAGCCCGCCATGCGGCAAGCCGGCCTCAAACACCACGCAATCAGCTCTGCACGCCCGCCACAGAACGCCACCGGCTTAACAACCCATCCCCCTTTACCAACACAATACCCAAAACAACCACCCACCCCCACAAACCAACACACCAACACACCCCCCCACTCTGCACGCCCGCCGCGGTGGGGCGATACGCACCAACGAGCCTCTTGCTGGCAAATCGCGGTAGCGGCGTGCTGGTAAACCGCAACCCGCGGTAGGCGATGGCGACACTGAGCAACCGCGCCAGACCCCTTCCGGGCTTACCCGCGGTGAGCAACGCATCAGGCTTTACTACGCCCTGCGCAGTGGGCGGCTGGCTGAAGGCAACATAACCCTTCTGCGCAACCGCCCAGCAGTGGCGTGCTTTGTTTATCTGCACGCCACTGCCAATTGAGCTTGCGACGTGGCCCGTACCAGGGCAAATAAACGCTATGCGCCCTGCCGGTGGGCGACGTGGCATTACCAGGCTGGCTGCGGTACTGCCCGCCGCGAGCAGGCGGCCCGTGGCTTTACACGCCAACACCACGCCTGCGAATGGCGTGGCAAACTATGGCTGATTCTGCATGCCGGGTGAGCGACGTCGGCGTGAAACAAGCTGGTCTGCGCCACTTGAGATTGGCTGATGACGCATGGTACTGCGCCAAATGATTCTGCGCCCTTACAGGTGGCGACGTTAAACCAGAACGCTTCTGCGCCCGCCCGCGGTGGGCGACGGCATTTGCCAGGCGCGAGCCACTACTGCGCCCACTTAACGGTATTAGTTAGCGATCAACGAAGGCACTGCGGGCCGCTTAGCCACGCCGAATTATTCAGAGGTAACGCTTGAGACTGCTGCGGCCCACTTGATGAGCGGGCGTCGTACCTGCGCCATGGCTGGTCTTGCGCCCACTTACTGGTATTGCCTGTCGTGGCTGACACGTCGGCTCGCGCGAGCGACGATGGCGCATTCGCCCTTCTGCGCCCACGCCCTGGGCGATGGCATTTTAACCTGCGCAAACAGTTGCCCACTTGCGGTAGGTAGAGCGTGGCACTGGAAGTCGGCTGCACGCTGCCGGAGTGAGCGCGACGTGCTGGCTGTTTGCAGCCCGCCGCAGTAGGCCGACAGGCGACGCCAGGCTTTCTGCCGAGCAGGCGCGGTAACTGCCGAGCGCGAACTTGCGCCCGCCCGGTGGGAAGGCGACGGCTTTCAGCGAGCCTCTGCGCCCGCCCAGTAGATGGGCGATGGCCTGTTACCGCCCTTGCCGGTGGCCCGACGAATTGTGCAGGCCCTCCTGCGCAGCGACGCGAAGCGAGCCCTTCTGCCGGTGGGCCGACGTGACTACACGCAGAACACTGCGCGGCTGTTTCGTGCAGCCCGCTAGCGGCAGGCGGTAACAACGACGCATGCCAGTGGCGACAAACAGGCGAAACGCCGGTGAATTAGGCGATGGTACGGTGAGCCCTTCTACCGCCCGCCTTGGCGACGTGGCGGCACGCCAGGCGACGGCAAACCCTTGCGTAACCGCAGTGGCAAAACCACTATGGCTGGTCTGCATGCTTACTTAACGGTGGGCGACATGGCATGGCTGAAGGCAAACCACTTCTGCGCCCGCCCGCGGAACCAGGCGACGGTGGCAAATGCCCATGAACACTTCTGCGCCCGCCCGAGCCGGCGATGACTGCCGCCAAACCGCGCTTGACGGGCGACGTCCACGCGCTGGCTGCCGGTGGAGCTGCGACGTCTTTCTTTATTACTGCATGCATCCGGTCAGACGGTGATGACATTTTTTGAACGGCCTTCGCATCCCTCCCGGTAGGCGACGATGGCAGAACCGCCGGCCCTTCTGCTGCGCTTGACGTTTACTGGAACAACGCGGTGGCGGCGTCCATGGGCGCGACTTGCTGCCGGTGGGCGGCATTCTGCGGCCAATCGCGGGCTGGCAGGTGGTCTGCCGGAACGTTAAGCAGGCGGCGTCGTCGCCACGGCAGACCGGGCTACCCGGGAATTGAACGATGACATCCAGAGGTACGCCCACCCGCGGATCAGGCGGCGTTGACGGCACGCAGAACGATGCGGGCAACTACCCGCCCAGATTGGGCGTGGCGTGCCGAAGGCGACATAAACCCTGCCAGGCTGCTGCCCGGAAGGTGGGCGCTTCTGCACGCCCACCCTTGGCCCGACGTCATATGCGGGCAGCTTCCCGCCAATTGGGCGGGCGTACGCCGAAGACATGACCAGCCCGCCCATGACATAGGCCTTCGCGGTGGTGACGTACCAGGCACTGCGCAAACGATTCTGCGCCCGGCCGATGAACGGGCGTTTTCTATGCGCCCGCCGCGGTGGTGGGCGACGCGGGCACCTGCCGCCAAATGATTCGCAGCCGCCAGGTGGGCGACACCAGAGGCAACGACGCTCTGCTGCCCTTATGGGGTTGAACGACGTACGCCAAACGCCGGGCTTCGCCCGCCGCAATGGATTGTTCAAATGCGAACCCATTGCGCCCTTAGCGGGGTGGGCCCCAGCGGCGATCACGCTGGCGATGACGCAGGCCCTTCTGCAGCCCGCTTTCGCAATTGGGCGATGACTGCATAACGCAGACAACCGCCAGCGGTGACGTTCGTTTTAACATAAAACTGCTGCGTATACTGGTGTTAGCGTGGCGACGGAACTTTGCGATATCATGCTGCCGCCCGCCCAGCGGTGGCGATGGCATTCAGGCGATAAACTTATGGCGACTTCACTGGCTGCGCCAAACAGTTCCCGCCAATTGGTGGTATTCCCGCCGAACCAGGCGCCAGGCCACTGCGCCTTTGCATCCCTTATGATTGGTGTGACGCAACCAGCCATATGACCGGGCGACCGTCAGCCTGGAACGACGCTGTCTTCCCGCCCCGTGGCGAATTGCTGCAGCCACTGCGGTAATGGGCGATGGCGACACCAGATTACGGGCTTTCAATATGCCGACCGCTGCCCCGGTGTTTACGTTGCCAAATTATTATCGGTGGGCTGACGTTCACCTGGAACTGCTGCGTAAACCGAACAGGTGGGCGTGTCGCCAGGCCACTGGCTGATTCTGCGCAGCCATATGATTGAACGTCGGCGATACCAGGCAAACTGCTGACCCATAGCGATTGGCGATGGTACATCAGGTGATTCTTGACTACGCCGGAACCACCGAATTGGGCGATGACGCTATGGCTTCGCAACCATATGATGGGCGACGGCATCGAACAAACATGCCCAATGACGTTCCTGGCGCTGTTCAGTTCTGCTGTATTATAGTGGCATTTTCCATATGAGCTTCTAACCCATATTGACGTTGACCGCTTCCAGACAGCGAATTCTTGCGGCCATATTAGTGGTATGAAACGGCAAACTGCGTCTTATCCAACGGTCAGACGGAAGCCCGCCTAATTGATTGGTGATATGACCCGCTTAGCGGATTGGGCGGAGCGATTGATGATTGCGAACCTCCTGGCGTAAATCATGAACTGACGTTAATTCCGGAAGACCTTCTGCGTATTGATTCGGGCGAACATACGAACTCGAACCTGGATTGACGAACGCCATACCGGATCGATATGTGTCGATACCACGGGTGGACGGTCTTATACGGTCGGCGATGACATGATTGAATCTTGACCATGATGAACGCCGGAACGACATGATATTATGTTGATGATGAACGTCGATACTGGAAGCGTATCCAGTTCTTTGACCAATACCGATTAATGAACGTGCAAATTTTCGCATGGTGCGGCCATACGGTCGGACGATGAACTAATCGGATATGCGGATGAACGTTCGTAAACCGGAACATGATTATATGATGGATATGATTCGAACGAACAAACTGATGGATTAGTCGACCTGAACAGATATACCACCAGCGGCAGGCCCCAACGTCAGCATTTTATTCCGCAGATGAGCCCGGCGTGTTCTACCAACAGACCTTCTGCGCTCCCGCAGAGAATGAGCCGGCGTGGCGGCTGCCAAACCCTGCGCCATTACTATTTATGCTGATGCGATGTTTACCAAGTACAGGCTTCTGCCTGCCAACGGCATTTTACGTCAGAAAACATCGCAGGCTATACCCACCGATGGCGACGCGTGGCGGCCTGAACCTGCCTGGCTGGCCTCGCCCACCACTGATGGCCTGGCGATGGCAGAAGACAGCCCGCCAGGCCCTTCTGCACGCCCACCCACGGGTAGGCCGGCCGATGGCTACGCAGAGCCACCGCACGAAACAGTTCTGCCGCGCCCACCCACGGGTAGGCCCGGCCCGTGGCGGCACACCCAGAGAGCAATTGCAGGCCCTTCTGCCGCGCCAACCCCGCGGGTGGGTCGGCCCGTGGCTGACACCCAGAAGGCAATTGCAGGCCCTTCTGCCCGCCCACCCGCGGGGTGGGCCGGCCCGTCGGCGGCACACCCAGAGGCAATTGCAGGCCCTCCTGCACGCCCCCCAGGGTAGGCCGGCCGTGGCATCACTACCAGAGGCAACCGCAAAACCCTTCTGCCGCCAACCCGCGGGTAGGCCAGCCGTGGCTTCACACCCAGAGCCACCGCGCAAACAGTTCTGCCGCGCCCACCCACTGGTGGGCGGCCGTCGCCCACCCAGAGGCACCACGCAAACCCTTCTGCCACGCCCACCCGCGGGTAGGCGGCCGTGGCGGCACATCAGAATAACCGCAGGCCCTTCTGCCGCCCACCCGCGGGTAGGCCGGCCGTGGCTGCACACCCAGAGGCAACGCGCAGACCCTTCTGCCGCCCACCCCTGGGTGGGCGGTGATGGCGGCACACCCAGAGGCAAACGCAGGCCCTTCTGCAGCCCACCCACGGGGTGGAGCCGGCCGTCGAGCACACTCAGAGGCAATTTCAGGCCCTTCTGCGCCCACCCTACGGTTGGGCGGCGCGTGGCTGACACACCAGAGGCAATTGCAGGCCCTCCTGCGCCCATCCACGGGTAGGCGGCCCGTGGCGGCACATCCAGAACCAACCCGCAGGCCCTTCTGCACGCCCACCCGCGGGTAGGCCAGCCGTGAGCTACACACCCCAGAGCCACCGCGCAAACAGTTCTGCACGCCCACCCACTGGTGGGCGGCCGTCTTGGCGGCACCCAGAGAGCACCACGCTAAACCCTTCTGCCGCCCCACCCGCGGGTAGGCGGCCGTGGCTGCACACCCAGAGGCAACGCGGGCCTTCTGCGCCCACCCGCGGGTAGGCCGGCCGTGGAGAGCACACCCAGAGCGACGCACAAACCCTTCTGCCCGCCCACCGCGGGTAGGCGGCCGTGGCTGCACACCCAGAGGCAAGCGCCAGGCCCTTCTGCCGCCCACCCGCGGGTGGGCCGGCCCGTCGGCACACCCAGAGGCAATTGCAGGCCCTCCTACACGCCCATCCGCGGGTGGGCTGGCGTGGCGTCACTACCAGAGGCAATTGCAGACCCTTCTGCCGCCAACCGCGGGTAGGCCGGCCGTGGCGGCACACCCACAGGCAACCCAGGCCCTTTTTTCAGGCCTACCCGCGGGGTGGGCCGGCCGTGGCGGCATCCAGAGCACCGCGCAAAACCCTTCTGCACGCCCACCCGCGGATGCGGCCGGCGGTGGCCGCACCCAGAGACACCGCATAAAATGTTCTGTGCGGCCCACCCACGGGTGGGCGGCCCGTCGCGATAAACCCAGAGCAACCGCGAGCCCCTTCTGCAGCCCACCCACGGGGTGGGCGGCCCGTGGCGGCACACCCAGGGGGCAAATGCGAGCCCTTCTGCGCCCACCCACGGGTGGGCGGCCGTCAGCGGCACACCCAGAGGCAACCATAAACCCTTCTGCCGCGCCCACCCGCGGGGTGGGCGGCCGTGGCTGCACCCAGAGGCAACCGCGGAAGGCCCTTCTGCCGCCCACCCACGGGGTGGGCCGGCCCGTAAGCAGCACACCCAGAGCCACCGCGCGCTACAGTTCTGCGCCCAGCCTTGGGTGGGCCGGCCGTCGGCGAGCACACCCAGAGCACCGCGCAAACAGTTCTGCACGCCCACCTCACGGGGTGGGCGGCGGTCAACGCACACCAGAGACACCGCGCAAATGCTTCTGCAGCCCACCCACGGGTGGGCGGCCGTCGCGGTAAACCAGAGACAACCGCGGGCCCTTCTGCCGCCCACCCGCGGGGTGGGCGGCCCGTCAGCGGCTACCCAGAGACAGCCGCGGAGCCCTTCTACGCGCCCACCCACGGGTAGAGCTGGTCGTTCGCGTCAACCCAGAAGACACTGCAGGCCCTTCTGCACGCCCACCGCGGGTGGGCTGGCGTGGCGGCACACCCAGCGGTAACCGCGGAGCCCTTCTGCCAGCCCACTCCGCGGGGTGGGCCGGCGTAGCTGCACACCAGAGGGCAACCGCGGGGCCTTCTGCGCCCACCCGCGAGATTGGGCCGGCCGTCTTGACACACCCAAACCACCGCAGAAACAGTTCTGCCGCCCACCCACTGGTATGCGATTGGTGGCGGCACGCAGAAGCACGCGTAAACCCTTCTGCCGCCCACCCGCGGGTGGGCCCGGCCGTGGCGGCACATTCAGAGGCAATCGCGGGCCCTTCTGCACCCCACCCTCGGGGTGGAGCCGACGTCGGCGGCACGCAGAGACTACCGCAAACAGTTCTGCATGCCCACCCGCGAGATTGTGGCCTCAACAACACGCAGAGGCAACGCGGGAGCCTTCTGCCACGCCCACCCGCGGGTGGGCGGCCGTGGCTACACACCCAGAGCCGCGCCAAACAGTTCTGCCGCCCACCCACGGGTAGGCCGGGCCCGTGGCGACGCAGAGACAGTGCAGGCCCTTCTGCCGCCAACCCACGGGTGGGTCGACGTCGTGACACCAGAGGCAATTGCAGGCCCTTCTGCCCGCCCACCCACCGGATTGGGCGACGTCGCGGCACGCAGAGGCAATTGCAGGCCCTCCTGCCGCCCCCACGGGTAGGCCGGCCCGTGGCATCACTACCAGAGGCAACCCATAAACCCTTCTGCCGCCAACCCGCGGGTGGAGCCAGCGTGGCTACACCCAGAGCCACCGCGCCAAACAGTTCTGCGCCCACCCACTGGTGGGCGGCGTGGCGCCCACGCAGAGGCACCGCATAAACCCTTCTGCACGCCCACCCGCGGGTGGGCCGGCCGTGGCGGCACATCCAGAACTAACCGCGGGCCCTTCTGCCGCCCACCCGCGGGTAGGCCAGCCCGTGGCTACACACCCAGAGCCACCGCGCAAACAGTTCTGCACGCCCACCCACGGGTGGGCCGGCCGTCTTGACACACCCAGAGGCACCGCATAAACCCTTCTGCCGCGCCCACCCGCGGGTAGGCCGGCCGTGTGGCGACACGCAGAAACAACCGCGAGGCCCTTCTGCACGCCCACCCACGGGTAAGGCCGGCCGTGGCGGCACGCAGAGCGAGCATAAACAGTTCTGCGCCCACCATCGGGTGGGCGGCCGTGGCAGCACACACAGGGACAATCGCCAAACCCTTCTGCGCCCACTCCCGGTAGGCCGGCCGTGGCTGCACCCAGAGAGCAACCGCAAACCCTTCTGCCGCCCACCCCTGGGTGGGCGGTGATGGCGGCACGCAGAAGACAAGCGCCAGGCCCTTCTGCACGCCCACCCGCGGGTGGGCCGACGTCTTCGGCACACTCAGAAGGCAATTTCAGGCCCTTCTGCACGCCCACCCGCGGGTGGAGCCGACGTCAGCGGCACGCAGAGGCAATTGCAGGCCCTCCTGCCGCATACATCCGCGGGTGGGCTGGCGATGGCGTCACTACCAGAGGCAATTGCAGACCCTTCTGCCGCCCAGCCGCAGGGTAGGCCGGCCGTGGCGGCACACCCACAGGCAACCCAGGCCCTTTTTCCAGGCCTACCCGCGGGTGGGCCCGGCTGTGGCGGCACATCCAGAGGCTACGCAAACCCTTCTGCCGCCCACCCACGGATGCGGCCGGCGGTGGCCGCTACCCAGAGACACCGCATAAAATAGTTCTGCCATGCCCACCCACGGGTGGGCGGCCGTTCGCGTAAACCAGAGAGCAACCGCGGGCACTTCTACCACGCCCACCCGCGGGTGGGCCGGCCGTAGCGGCACGCAGAGGCAACCGCGGAGCCCTTCTACTGCAGCCCACCCGCGGGTAGGCTGGTGCGTTGCATCAACCCAGAAGACACTGCGGGCCCTTCTGCAGCCCACCCGCAGGGTGGGCTGGCGTCTTGACACACCAGCGGTAACCGCAGGCCCTTCTGCACGCCCACTCCGCGAGATTATTGCCCGGCCGTCGCTGCACACCAGAGGCAACCGCCGGGGGACGCTTCTGCCACGCCCACCCGCGGGTGGGCGACACGTCAGCGGCACACCCAGAACCACCGCATAAACAGTTCTGCAGCCCACCCACTGGTATGCGGTCAGTGGCGGCACCCAGAAGACACCGCGTAAACCCTTCTGCACGCCCACCCGCGGGTGGGCGGCCGTGGCGACATTCAGAGGCAATCGCAGGCCCTTCTGCACCCCCACCCTCGGGTGGGCCGTACGTGGCGGCACACCCAGAACACCGCGCAAACAGTTCTGCATGCCCACCCACTGATGGCCTGGCCGTGGCAACACACCCAGAGGCAACCGCCAGGCCTTCTGCCACGCCCACCTTACGGGTGGGTGGGCGTGGCTACACCCAGAGCCACCACGCCAAACAGTTCTGCAGCCCACCCACGGTTGGGAGAGGCCGTCGGCGACGCGTAGAGGCAAGCGCAGGCCCTTCTGCCGCCCACCCACGGGGTGGGAAGGCGTGTGACACGCAGAGGCAATTGCAGGCCCTTCTGCCCGCCCACCGCGGGTGGGCCGGCCGTCTTGACACCCAGAGGCAATTGCAGAGCCCTCCTGTGCAGCCGGCCACGCGGGGTGGGCGGGCGTGGCGTCACTACCAGAGGCAACCGCCAAACCCTTCTGCCGCCCACCCGCGGGTGGGCGGCCGTGGCTGCACGCAGAGGCAACCGCCAAACCCTTCTACCGCCCACCCGCGGGGTGGGCCGGCCCGTGGCTACACACCCAGAGCCACCGCGCCAGAAACGGTTCTGCGGCCCACCCACTGGTGGGCGGCCCGTCAGCGCCCACACCCAGAGACACCGCGCAAATAGTTCTGCCAAGCCCACCCGCGGGTAGGCGGCCGTGGCTGCACACCAGAGGCAACCGCCAGACCCTTCTGCCGCCCACCCGCGGATGGGCGACGTGGCGGCACACCCAAGAGCGAAAGCAAACGGTTCTGCCGCCCACTGTCGGGATTGGGCGGCCGTGGCGGCACACACAGGGACAACCGCAAGCCCATCTGCCGCCCACTCCCCGGTGGGCGGCCGTGGCTGCACACCCAGAGACAACCGCGGGCCTTCTGCGCCCACCCCTGGGTGGGCGGTGATGGCGGCACACCCAGAGGCAAGCGCAGGCCCTTCTGCAGCCCACCCGCGGGTGGGCGGCGTGTGACACACCCAGAGGCAAAGCGCGAGGCCCTTCTGCCGCGCCCACCGGGTGGGCGGCCGTGGCGGCACGCAGAGCGAGCATAAACAGTTCTGCAGCCCACCATCCGGGGTGGGCGGCCGTGGCGAGCACACACGGGGACAACCGCCAAACCCTTCTGCCGCCCACTCCCGGTGGGCCGGCCGTGGCTGCACCCAGAGACAACCGCGGGTGCCCTTCTGCCGCCCACCCCTGGGTGGGCGGCGTCTTGACACGCAGAGGCAAGCGCGGGCCCTTCTGCACGCCCACCCGCGGGTGGGCGACGTCAGCGACACCCAGAGGCAATTGCAGGCCCTTCTGCACGCCCACCCGCAGGGTGGGCCGGCCCGTCTTGACACACCCAAGAGGCAATTACAGGCCCTCCTGCACGCCCATCCGCGGGTAGGCGGCCGTGGCGGCACCACTGAGCAACCGCGGGCCTTTTTCAGGCCTACCCGCGGGTGGGCCGGCTGTGTGACACATCCAGGGCACGCGCATACCCTTCTGCCGCCCACCCGCGGATGGGCCGGCCGTCGGCGGCACGCAGGGGGCAAATGCGAGCCCTTCTGCCGCCCACCCGCGGGTGGGCGGCCGTCAGCGGCACACCCAGAGGCAACCGCCAAAACCCTTCTGCCGCCCACCCGCGGGTAGGCCGGCCCGTGGCTGCGTAGAGGCAACCGCGGGTGCCTTCTGCAGCCCACCCACGGGTGGGCCGACGTGGCGAGCACGCAGGGGCAAATGCAGAGCCCTTCTGCCGCATACCCACTGCAGATTGGGCCGGCCGTCAGCGGCACACCCAGAGGCAACCGCAAACCCTTCTGCCGCCCACCCGCGGGTGGGCCGGCCGTGGCTGCACACACAGAGGCAACCGCGGGCGCTTCTGCCCGCCCACCCGCGGGTGGGCGGCCGTCGTCGGCAGCACGCAGAGCCACCGCGCAAACGGTTCTGCGCGCCCAGCCCGCGGGTGGGCGGCCGTGGCGACACGCAGAGGCCTGCAGCAAACAGTTCTGCCGCCCACCTACGGGGTGGGCGGCGGTAGCCGCACGCAGAGACACTGCACTTAAATGGTTCTGTGCGGCCCACCCACAGGTGGGCGGCCGGTCGCGTAAACCCAGAGGCAAGCGCCGAGGCCCTTCTGCCGCCCACCCACGGGTGGGCGGCCCGTGGCGGCACACCCAGAGGCAACCCATGAGCCTTCTACACCCCCACCCGCGGGTGAAGCTGGTGCGTTCGTCAGCCCAGAAGACACTGCAGGCCCTTCTGCGCCCACCCGCAGGGTGGGCTGGCGTCAGCGGCACACCCAGCGATAACCGCGGGCCCTTCTGCAGCCCACTCGCGGGTGGGCGGCCGTGGCTGCACACCAGAGGCAACCGCCAGGACCTTCTGCGCCCACCCACGGGTGGGCGGCCGTCAGCGGCACACCCAGAGCCACTGCATAAACAGTTCTGCCGCCCACCCACTGGTTATTGCGGTTTAGTGGCGGCACGCAGAGAGCACGAAAACCCTTCTGCGCCCACCCGCGGGTAGGCGGCCGTGGCGGCACACCCAGAGGCAATTGCAGGGCCCTTCTGCCGCGCCCACCCGCAGGGTGGGTAGGCCGTGGCGACACCCAGAGGCAATTGCAGGCCCTTCTGCCCGCCCACCCACCGGGTGGGCCGGCCGTCGGCGGCACACCCAGAGGCAATTACAGGCCCTCCTGCAGCCCCCCACGCGTGAGGCGGCCCGTGCGTCACTACCCAGAAGGCAACGCAAACCCTTCTGCCGTAACACGGGTAGGCCAGCCGTGGCTACACGCAGAGCCACCGCCAAACAGTTCTGCAGCCCACCCACTGGTGGGCGACGTCTTCACGCAGAGGCGCGCATGAAACCCTTCTGCCGCCAACCCGCGGGTAGGCCGGCCGTGGCGGCACATCCAGAATAACCGCAGGCCCTTCTGCCGCGCCCACCCACGGGTGGGCCGGCCGTGGCTACAGACCCAGAGCCACCGCGCAAACAGTTCTGCACGCCCACCCGCGGGTGGGCCGACGTCTTTGGCTGACACCAAGAGGCACCGCGCAAACCCTTCTGCACGCCCACCCGCGGGTGGGCGGCCGTGGCGGCACACCCAGAAACAACGCAGGCCCTTCTGCCGCCCACCCACGGGTAGGCCAGCCGTGGCTACACCCAGAGCCACCGCATGAAACAGTTCTGCAGCCCACCCACTGGTGGGCGACATCGGCTTCACACCCAGAGGCAACCGCTTGGGCCCTTCTGCCGCGCCCACCCACGGGTAGGCCGGCCGTGGAGAGCACACCAGAGCCGAGCATGAAACAGTTCTACCGCCCACCATCGGGTTGGGCCGGCCCGTCAGCGGCACTCACAGGGACAACCGCCAAACCCTTCTGCCGCCCACTCCCGGTGGGCCCGGCCGTGGCTGCACACCCAGAGAGCAACCGCGGGCCTTCTGCCGCCCACCCCTGGGTGGGCGGTGATGGCGGCACGCAGAGGAACAAGCGCGGGCCCTTCTGCCGCGCCCACCCGCGGGTGGAGCCGGCCGTCGGCGGCACACCCAGAGGCAATTACGAGCCCTTCTGCGCCCACCCGCGAGATTGGGCCGGCCGTCAGCGGCCCACCAAGAAACGATGCAGGCCCTCCTGCCGCAGCCCATCCGCGGGTAGGCTGGCGTGGCGTCACTACTCAGAGGCAATTGCAGACCCTTCTGCCGCCAATTACGGGGTGGGCGGCCGTGGCGGCACACCCACAGGCAACCCCAGGCCCTTTTTCCAGGCCTACCCATGGGTGGGCGGCTGTGGCGGCATCCAGAGGGCACTGCATAAACCCTTCTGCCGCCCACTTACGGATGCGGCCGGCGGTGGCCATACCGAGAGACACCGCACAAATGGTTCTGTAATAGCCCACCCACGGGTGGGCGACGTCGCTTTAAACCCAGGAGAGCAAGCGCGGGCCCTTCTGCCGCATCCACCCGCGGGTGGGCGGCCCGTGGCGACACGCAGGGGCAAATGCAGGCCCTTCTGCCGCCCACCACGGGTGGACCGGCGTGGCAGCACACCCAGAGCCACCGCGAAAACAGTTCTGCACGCCCAGCCGCGGGTGGGCCGGCGCGTGGCGGCACGCAGAGGCACCGCGCAAACAGTTCTGCCGCCCACCTGCGGGTGGGCCGGCGGTGGCAGCTACCAGAGACACTGCGCCAAATAGTTCTGCCGCCCACCCACGGATTGGGCGGCCGTCGCGTAAAACCAGGGGCAACCGCGGGCCCTTCTGCAGCCACCCACGGGTGGGCTGGCGTCGTGACACACCAAAAGGCAACCGCCGGGCCTTCTGCAGCCCACTCCGCGGGGTGGGCCGGCCGTGGCTGCACACCAGAGGCAACCGCGGAGACCTTCTGCAGCCCACCCGCAGTTGGGCGGCCCGTCGTGACATCAGAGCCACGCGCTAAACAGTTCTGCACGCCCACCCACTCTTGTGCGGTCGTGGCGGCACGCAGAAGGCACCGCGAAAACCCTTCTGCCGCCCACCCGCGAGGTGGGCGGCCGTGGCGGCACATTCAGAGAGCAATCGCGGGCCCTTCTGCACCCCCACCCTCAGATTGGGCCGGCGTCGGCGGCACACCCAGAAGACACATAAACAGTTCTGCATGCCCACCCACTGATGGCCTGGCGTTGGCAACACACCCAGAGGCAACCGCAGGCCTTCTGCGCCCACCCACGGGTAGGCCGGCCGTGGCTACACCAGAGCCACCGCAAACAGTTCTGCCGCCCACCCGCGGGTAGGGCCGGGCGATGGCGGCACACCGGGGCACAAGCAAACCCTTCTGCCGCACAGCCCTTACGGGTGGGCCCGGCCGTGGCGGCACACCCAGAGGCAACCGCGGGCCCTTCTGCCGCGCTCACCCCGGGTTGGGAAGGCCGTGTGACACACCCAGAAGGCAATTGCGGGCCCTTCTGCCGCACACCACGATTGGGTCGGCGTGTGACACGCAGAGGAAATTGCAGGCCCTTCTGCCCGCCCACCCATGGGTGGGCCGGCCGTGGCGACACCCAGAGACGATTGCGGGCCCTCCTGCGCCCCCGCGGGTAGGGCGACCGTGGCGTCACTACCAGAGCAACCGCAAACCCTTCTGCCGCTTAACCCATGGGTAGGCCGGCCCGTGGCTACTGCCCCAGAGCCACCGCATAAACAGTTCTGCGCCCACCCACTGGTGGGCCGACCGTCATTGACACACCAGAGGCACCGCATAAACCCTTCTGCCGCCCACCCACGGGTAGGGCGGCCGTGTGACGCACCAGAAACAACCGCCAGGCCCTTCTGCCGCCCACCCGCGGGTAGGGCGGCCGTGGCGGCACGCAGAGCGAGCGCCAAACAGTTTTGCGCCCACCATCGGGTGGGCGGCCCGAGCGGCACACCGCAGGGACAACCGCCAAACCCTTCTGCCGCCCACTCCCGGTAGGGCCGGCGTGGCTGCACGCAGAACGGCCGCATGGGCCTTCCTGCACGCCCACCCTGGGTGGGCCGGCCGTCAGCGGCACGCAGAGACAAGCGCAGGCCCTTCTGCCGCCCACCCGCGGGTGGAGCCGGCCGTGCGGCACACGCCCAGAGGCAATTTCAGGCCCTTCTGCGCCCACCGCGGGTGGAGCCGGCGTCAGCGGCACACCCAGAGGCAATTGCAGGCCCTTCTGCCGCGCCCACCCACGGGTGGGCGGCCGTCAGCGGCACGCAGAGGCAATTTCAGGCCCTTCTGCCGCCAACCCGCGGGTAGGCCGGCCGTGGCGGCACACCCACAGGCAACCGCAGGCCTTGCACAGGCCTACCCGCGGGTGGGCCGGCTGTGGCGGCACATCCAGAGGCACCGCCAAACCCTTCTGCCGCCCACCCGCGGATGGGCGGCAGTGGCCGCTTACCAGAGACCTGCGTAAATGGTTCATATGCGGCCCACCCACAGGTGGGCCGGCGGTCGCGATAAAACCAGAGCAACCGCCAGGCCTTCTGCACGCCCACCCTGCGGGATTGGAGCCGACGTCGGCGACACCAGGGGGTAAATCGCAAAGCCCTTCTGCACGCCCACCCGCGGGGTGGGCCGGCCGTCAGCTGACACCCAGAGGCAACCGCAAAACCCTTCTGCGCACACCCGCGGGTAGGCCGGCCGTGGCTGCACACCAGAGGCAACCGCAGGCCTTCTGCAGCCCACCCGCGGATTGCGCCCGGCCGTGGCAGCACACCAGAGCCACCGCATAAACAGCTCTGCAGCCCAATACGGGTGGGCGGCGCGTGGCGGCACGCAGAGGCAATTGCAGGCCCTCCTGCAGCCCACGCGGGTAGACCCGGCCGTGGCGTCCGACCAGAGGCAACCGCCAGAGCCCTTCTGCCGCGCCAACCCGCGGGTGGGCGGCCGTGGCTTCTCACCCAGAGCCACCGCCAAACAGTTCTGCAGCCCACCACGGGTAAGCTGGTGCGTTCGTCAGCCAGAAGACACTGCAGGGCCCTTCTGCACGCCCGCCCACGGGTGGGCTGGCGTCGACGGCACCCAGCGGTAACTGCAGGCCCTTCTGCATGCCCACTCCGCGGGTGGGCGGCCGTGGCTGCACACCAGAGGCGAGCGCTGAGCCCTTCTGCGCCCTGCCGCGGGTGGAGCCGACGTCATGGCACACCCAGAGCCACCGTAAACAGTTCTGCCGCCCACCCACTGGTGTGCCGGTCGTGGCGGCACGCAGAGGCGCTGCGTAAACCCTTCTGCAGCCCACCCGCGGCTGGGCCTGCCGTGGCGGCACGTCAGAGAGACAATCGCAGAGCCCTTCTGCACCCCCACCCGCGGGGTGGGCTGACACGTCGGCGCACCCCAGAACACTGCATAAACAGTTCTGCCGCCCACCCACGGGTAGGCCGGCCGTGGCGGCACACCCAGAACCAACCGCAGGCCCTTCTGCCGCACCACCCGCGGGTAGGCGGCGGTGGCTACACACCCAAGAGCCACCGCGCCAAACAGTTCTGCAGCCCACCCGCGGGTAGGCGGCCGTGGCGGCACGCAGGGGCACCGCATAAACCCTTCTGCCACGCCCACCCGCGGGTAGGCGGCCGTGGCGAAGGCACACCCAGAGGCAACCCGCAGGCCCTTCTGCACGCCCACCCGGGTGGGAAGGCCGTGTGAAGCACGCAGAGGCAGCGCAGGCCCTTCTGCCGCCCACCCGCGGGTGGGTCGGCCCGTGGCGGCAGACCCAGAGCAATTGCAGGCCCTTCTGCCCGCCCACCACGGGTGGGCCGGCCGTGGCGACACCCAGAGGCAATTGCAGGCCCTCCTGCCGCCCACCCACGGGTAGGCGGCCGTGGCGTCACTGCCAGAGGCAACCGCAAACCCTTCTGCCGCAGCCAACCCACGGGTGGGCGGCCGTGGCTACTCACCCAGAGCCACCGCCAAACAGTTCTGCAGCCCACCCGCGGGTGGGCCGGCCGTGGCGGCACACCCAGAGGCAATTGCAGGCCCTCCTGCAGCCCACCCGCAGGGTAGGCCGGCCGTGGCGTCACTACCCAGAGGCAACCGCCAGAAGCCCTTCTGCCGCCAGCCCGCGGGTGGGCCGGCGTGGCTACTCACCCAGAGCCACGCAAAACAGTTCTGCACGCCCACCCGCGGGTGGGCTGGCGTGGCAGCACACCCAGCGGTAACCGCCAGGCCTTCTGCCGCAGCCCACTCCACGGGTGGGCGGCGTGACTGCACGCAAGAGGCAACCGCGGGGCCTTCTGCACGCGCCCACCCACGGGTGGGCGGCCGTCAGCGGCACGCAGAGCCACCGCGCAAACAGTTCTGCCGCCCACCCACTGGTGTGCGGTTGTGGCGGCACACCCAGAACTACGAAAACCCTTCTGCCGCCCACCCGCGGGTAGGCCGGCGTGGCGGCACGCAGAGGCAATTGCAGGCCCTTCTGCACGCCCACCCGCGGGTGGGTCGACGTCGGCGGCACGCAGAGGCAATTGCAGGCCCTTCTGCCCGCCCACTTACGGGTGGTCCGGCCGTCTTCGGCACACCCAGAGGCACAGTGCAGGCCCTCCTGCGCCCCACTGGCGTGGGCCGGCCCGTTAGGCGTCACTACCCAGAAGGCAACCGCCAAACCCTTCTGCCGCGCAACCCGCGGGTAGGCCAGCCGTGGCTACACGCAGAGCCACCGCCAAACAGTTCTGCGCCCACCCACTGGTGGGCGGCGTGGCGCCACACCCAGAGGCACCATGAAACCCTTCTGCCGCGCCAACCCGCGGGTAGGCCGGGCGTGGCGGCACATCCAGAGCCAACCGCGGGCCCTTCTGCACGCCCACCCACGGGTAGGGCCGGCCGTGGCTACAGACCCAGAGCCACCATGAAACAGTTCTGCCGCCCACCCACGGGTGGGCCGGCCCGTCTTGACACCAAAGGGCACCGCATAAACCCTTCTGCCGCCCACCCGCGGGTGGGCGGCCGTGTGACACACCCAGAAACAACCGCGGGCCCTTCTGCCCGCCCACCCACCCGGTGGGCCAGCCGTGGCTACACCCCAGAGCCACCGCATAAACGGTTCTGCAGCCCACCCACTGGTGGGCCGGCCGTCTTCTGCACACCCAGAGCAACCGCAGGCCTTCTGCAGCCCACCCGCGGGTGGGCCGGCCGTGGAGCACGCAATTACCCGAGCATAAACAGTTCTACCGCCCACCATCGGGTGGGCCGGCCGTCGGCGAGCACTCACAGGGACAACCGCCAAACCCTTCTGCCGCGCCCACTCCCGGTGGGCCGGCCCGTGGCTGCGCACCCGAGAACAACCGCGGGTAACCTTCTGCGCCCACCCCTGGGTGGGCCACGTGATGGCGAGCACGCAGAGGCAAAGCGCGAGCCCTTCTGCATGCCGCGGTGGGCGGCGATGTGACACACCCAGAGGCAATTGCAGGCCCTTCACCGCCGCACCAGCGGGTGGAGCGGCCCGTGGCGGCCCACCCAGAGGGCAGTGCAGGCCCTCCTGCATGCCCATCCGCGAGTAGGCTGGCGTGTGAGCGTCACTACCAGAGAGCAGTGCAGACCTTCTGCACGCCCAACCCACGGGTAGGCGGCCGTGGCGGCACACCCACAGGCAAACCCGCGGGCCTTTTTCAGGCCTACCCGCTGGGTGGGCGGCTGTGGCGGCACATCCAGAGGCACCGCAAACCCTTCTGCGCCCACCCGCGGATGCAGGCGGCGGTGGCGCTTTACCAGAGACCTGCGCAAATGGTTCTGTCGGCCCACCCACGGGTGGGCCGGCGTATGCGATAAACCCAGAGGCAAGCGCGGGCCCTTCTGCCGCCCACCCGCGGGTGGAGCGACCGTCTTGGCACACCCAGGGGGCAAATGCAGGCCCTTCTGCCGCCCACCCGCGGGGATTGGGCCGGCGTCGCAGCACACCCAGAGCCACACTCGAAAGCAGTTCTGCCGCGCCCAGCCCGCGGGTGGAGCCCGACCGTGTGGCACACCGCAGAGGCACGCGCAAACAGTTCTGCCGCCCACCCACGGGTGGGCGGGCGGTGACGCTGCCAGAGACCTGCATAAATAGTTCTGCGCCCACCCACAGGTGGGCGGCGGGTCTCGCGTAAACCCAGAGGCAACCGCGGGCCTTCTGCGCCCACCCACGGGTGGGCCTGGCGTCTGTGGCACACCAGAAAGGCAACCGCGAGGCCTTCTGCAGCCCACTCACGGGTGGGCGGCCGTGGCTGCACCCAGAGGCAACGCGGACCTACTGCGCCCACTGCGGGTGGGCGGCTGTCTGCATCCAGAGCCACGCCAAACAGTTCTGCGCCCACGCTCTTGTGCGGTCGTGGCGGCACGCCAGAGGCACCGCGAAAGCCTTCTGCCGCCCACTCGCGGGTAGGCGGCCCGTCGGCTGGCACATTCAGAGGCAATCGCGGGCCCTTCTGCACCCCACCCTCGGGTGGAGCCGCCGTCGGCTACACCCCAGAGACACAGCATAAACAGTTCTGCATGCCCACCCGCGAGGTAGGCCTGGCGTGGCAGCACACCCAGAGGCACGCGCAGAGCCCTTCTGCGCCCACCCGCGGGTAGGCCCGGCCGTGGCTACACCCAGAGCCACCGCGCCAAACAGTTCTGCCGCCCACCGCGGGTGGGCCGGCCGTGGCGGCACACCCAGAGACACCGCTAAACCCTTCTGCCGCCCACCCGCGGGTGGGTCGGCGTGGCGGCACACCCAGAGGCAACCGCCAGGCCCTTCTGCGCCCACTTGCGGGATTGGGCAGGCCGTGGCGGCACACCCAGAGGCAATTGCAGGCCCTTCTGCCGCGCCCACCCGCGGGTGGAGTTAGGCGTGGCGGCACTACCCAGAGCAAACTG
Source organism: Luscinia megarhynchos (assembly GCA_034336665.1). Lineage (NCBI taxonomy): Eukaryota > Metazoa > Chordata > Aves > Passeriformes > Muscicapidae > Luscinia > Luscinia megarhynchos. Next base: position 2,937 of record JAPFBE010000347.1, on the reverse strand, counting down.
CCAGGCCCTTCTGCCCAGCCACCCACGGGGTGGGCCGACGTGCTTGGCACCCCAGAGCAATCGCAGGCCCACTCCTGCGCACCCGCGGGTGGGCCGCATGGCGTCACTACCCAGAGGCAACCGCAAACCCTTCTGCGCCCACCCGCGGGTGGGCCAGCCCGTGGCTACGCAGAGCCACCGCGCAAACAGTTCTGCCGCCCACCCACTGGTGGGCGGCCCGTCGGCGGCACACAGAGGGCACGCGCCAAACCCTTCTGCAGCCCACCCGCGGGTAGGCCGGCCGTGGCTGCACACCCAGAGACAACGCGGGCCCTTCTGCGCCCACCCGCGGGTAGGCCCGGGCCGTGGCGGCACCAGAGCGAGCGCCAAACAGTTCTGCCGCCCACCCATCGGGTGGGCGGCCGTAGGCGACACACAGGGACAACCGCTAAACCCTTCTGCACGCCCACTCCCGGTAGGGCCGGCGTGGCTGCACCCAGAGGCAACCGCGAGGCCTTCTGCACGCCACACCTGGGTGGGCGGTGATGGCGGCACACCAGAAGACAAGCGCAGGGCCCTTCTGCCGCCCACCCACGGGTGGAGCGACGTCAGCGGCACGCAGAGGCAGTTCAGGCCCTTCTGCCGCCCACCCACACGGGTGGGCGGCCGATCGGCGGCACACCCAGAGGCAATTGCAGGCCCTTCTGCCGCCCACCCACGGGTGGGCTGGCCGTCGCGTCACTGCAGAGGCAATTGCAAACCCTTCTGCCGCCAACCGCGGGTGGGCCGGCGTGGCGGCACACCCACAGGCAACCCGCAGGCCCTTTTTCAGGCCTACTGCGGGTGGGCCGACAATGGCGAGACATCCAGAGGCACGCATAAACCCTTCTGCACGCCCACCCACGGATCGGGCGGCGGTGGCGCTTTACCAGAGACCTGCGCCAAATGGTTCTGTGCGCCCACCCACAGGGTGGGCGGCGTTCGCGTAAACCCAGAAAGGCAACCGCGGGCCCCTTCTGCAGCCCACCCGCGGGTGGGCCGGCGTCGTCGGCACACCCAGGGGCAAATGCAGAGCCCTTCTGCCGCGCCCACCCGCGGGTGGGCCGACGTCGCGGCACACCCAGAGGCAACCGCCAAACCCTTCTGCGCAGCCCACCCACGGGTAGGCGGCCGTGGCTGCACCCAGAGGCAACCGCGGGCCTTCTGCCGCAGCCCACCCGCGAGATTGGGCCGGCCGTGGCAGCACACCCAGAGCCACCGCGCAAACAGTTCTGCCGCCCAGCCCGCGGGTGGGCGGCGTCGGCGGCACGCAGAACGCACACACAGATCTGCCGCCCACTCACGGGATGGGCGGCGGCAGCACGCAGAGACACCGCCAAAATAGTTCTGCAGCCACCACGGGTGGGCGGCCGTCGCGTAAACCCAGAAGGCAACGCAGGCCCTTCTGCAGCCCACCCGCGGGTGGGCCGGCCCGTCAGCGGCACACCCAGAGCAACCGCGAGGCCCTTCTACCGCCCACCCACGGGTAGGCTGGTGCGTTGCGTCAACCCAGTAGACACTGCAGGCCCTTCTGCAGCCCACCCGCGGGTGGGCTGGCGTCGTGGCACACCCAGCGGTGACTGCAGGCCCTTCTGCATGCCCACTCGCGAGATTGGGCCGGCCGTCGGCTGCACACCAGAGACAAGCGCGGGCCCTTCTGCCGCACTCACCGCGGGTGGGCGGGCTGGCGGCCCACGCAGAGCCACTGCGCAAACAGTTCTGCCGCCCACCCACTGGTGTGCGGTCGTGGCGACACCCAGAAGCCTGCAGTAAACCCTTCTGCATGCACACCCGGCTAGGCCTGCCCGTGGCGGCACATTCAGAGGCAATCGCAGGCCCTTCTGCACCCCCACCCGCGGGTGGGCCGGCGGCGGTACGCAGAACTAGCGCAAACAGTTCTGCGCCCCACTTACGGGTAGGCCGGCCGTGGCGGCACACCCAGAATAACCGCAGGGCCCTTCTGCAGCCCACCGCGGGTAGGCGGCGGTGGCTACACCCAGAGCCACCGCGCAAACGGTTCTGCACGCCCACCCGCGGGTAGGCCGACGTGGCGGCACACCCAGGGGGCACCGCGCAAACCCTTCTGCCGCCCACCCGCGGGTGAGGCCGGCGGTGGCGGCACACCCAGAGGCAACCGCCAGGGCCCTTCTGCACGCCCACCCCGCGGTTGGGAAGGCCCGTCGGCGGCACGCAGAGACAGCGCAGGGCCCTTCTGCCGCCCACCGCAGATTGGAGTCGGCCGTCGGCGGCACACCAGAGGCAATTGCAGGCCCTTCTGCCCGCCCACCCTGCGGGTGGGCCGGCCGTCGGCGACACCCAGAGGCAGTGCAGGCCCTCCTGCGCGCCCACCCGCGGGTAGGCGGCCGTGGCGTCACTACCAGAGGCAACCGCCAAACCCTTCTGCCGCCAACCCGCGGGTGGGCGGCCCGTGGCTACTCACCCAGAGCCACCGCGCCAAACAGTTCTGCAGCCCACCCACGGGTGGGCCGGGCATGTCGGCACACCAGAGCACCGCATAAAGCCCTTCTGCGCCCACCCGCGGGTGGGCCGGCCGTGGCTGCACACCCCAGAGCCACCGCAAACAGTTCTGCCGCCCACCCACTGGTGGGCCGGCCGTAACAGCACACCAAGAGCACCGCATAAAACCTTCTGCCGCGCCCACCCACGGTGGGCCGGCCGGTGGCTGCACACCGGACGAGCATAAAACACGGTTCTGCCGCCCACCCGCGGGTGGAGCCTGCGTGAACTGCAAACCCAGAGGCAACCGCCGGGCCCTTCTGCAGCCCACTTACGGGTGGGCCGGCGATGGCGGCACGCAGAGGCAAACGCCAGGCCCTTCTGCCGCCCACCCGCAGTTGGGCGGTGACCCGGCACGCAGGGCAAACGCAGACCCTTCTGCACGAGCAATGCGTAATACGG
>JAPFBE010000346.1:0-61586 GCA_034336665.1 Luscinia megarhynchos | reverse complement strand
GGGCGAGGACAATGGACCCCTGAGAGAACATCCCTTCAGGGCGAGGACGAGGGACCCTTGACAGAGCCTCTGCTGCGGGGTGAGAACGACAGACCCTGACAGATGATCCCCCCGGGACGACTCGCGAAGCACCCCGACAGAGTATCGCCCCAAGGAGAGGAGGAGGGATCCCGACAGAGCATCGCTCTGGGACGAGGGCGACTGACACCGAAAAAAAATCGTTGAAGTGGCGAGGATGACGGACGCCGACAGATGATCCCCTCGCAGAGGCGAGGACGCCGGACTCCAGACAGGGAATTGCCCCCGGGGCGCAGGGACGACAGACTGCGATAGAGTATCTCCCCGGGGGCGAGGGACAACGAGGCCCGACAGAACATGCCCCCCAGGGTGAGACCACGGACCCTCGGAGAGAGCATCACCCTGGGCAAGAGGACGGCGGACACCGACAGATCATCGCCCCTGGTTCGAGGATCGAGGGATCCCGACAGAGCATCGCCCAGGAATGAGGGGCAACGGACCCTGACAGATCAACTTCCTGGGGCGAGGACGAGACCCCGGAGAGCCTTGTCTATGGGGCGAGGGACGACGGTCCCCGACAGAGCATTGCCACGGGTTGAGGATGATGGACATCGACAAATGATCCTCCCGGGTGCGAAGACGACGGACTCTCGACAAGGCATCCCCCCGTGTGAGGGACTACAGACCCCGACAGAGAATCACCATGTGGGCGAGGGATGACTGTTGAAGGGCGCGGTGGTACGCCACCTGTAGTCCCAGCTGCCGGGGAGGCTGAGCCCGACGGATCGCTTTGAGCCCAGGAGTTCTGGGCTGCCGGCGCTGTGCCGAAGCGGGCGCCCAAGCTAAGGTCGCCATCAATATGGTGACCCGCGGGGAGCTGCGGGACACCAGGTTGACTAAGGAGGGGTGAACCGCCCAGGTCGGAGGCGGCAGCAGCTCCGCAGACAGAAGGGGGGGGGGCAGGTAGAGGAGTAGTCATAACACTGACCCAGGACAATGACTAACCCCGACAGGGCATCCCCCGTGGGGCGAGGGACGATGAACTCCTGACAGAGCATCGCCTCTGGGACGAGGGGCGATGGACCCTGACAAACATCCCCCGGAGACGAGGGAGTGAGACCCTGACGGAGCATCACCCCTCAGGGCGAGGGACGAGGGACCCCCGACAGAGCATTGTCCCGGGTTGAGGACGATGGACACCAACAGATGATCCTCCCGGGTGCCATAACGATTGACCTCAACAAAGCATCCCCTCGGTACGAGGGATGACAGACCCTCGACAGAGCATCGCCCCGAACGAGGGCTACGGATGCCATAAGGTCATCCTCTCGGGGGGCTAGTATGACGTGATCCCTACCGACCATCATCCAGAGAGCAAGGACGAAGGACCCTGAAATTTGTTGGGTCTGGGGCGAGGGACGAGGGACCCCGACAGATCATCTCCCCGAGGGCGCAGGACGACGGACCCTGACAGAGCAACCCCGGTAAAGAGGACAACGGACCCTCGATAGAGCAACCCCCCGGGGTGAGGACGACACACCACGACAGAGCATTGCCCAGGGGCCGAGGACGCCGGACCCCCGACAGGGCATCCCCCAGAGGGGCGAGAACGACAGACCCCTTTAGAGCATCGCCCTGGGGCGAGTGACAACAGACCCCCGAAAGTGTATTACCCTAGGGGCGAGGGACGACGGACCCCGACAGAGCATCACCGTGGGGACGAGGGCGAAGGACCCTGACAGAGCATTGCCCTGGGACAAGGGGGGATAGACCCTGACAGAGCATCCCCGAGACGAGGGAGACCGACTCTGACAGACCATCGCCCCAAGTGCGAGGACAAGGGACCCCGACAGAGCATTGCCCCGGGGGCGAGGACGACGGACCACGAAAGAGCATCGCCCAGGTACGAGGGCGACGGACCCTGACAGATCAACTTCCCGGGGCGAGGACGACAGACCCCGAAAGAGCATTGTCCCCGGGGCAAGGACGAATGACCCCGACAGAGCATTGCCACGGGGTTAAGGACGATGGACACCGACAAATGATCCTGCCGGGTGCGATGACGACGGACCCCGACAAGGCATCCCCCCGGTGCGAGGACGACAGACCCCGACAGAATATCGCCCTGGGGGCGAGGACGACGGACCCCGACAGGGCATCCCCGTGGGGCGAGGACGACAGACCCCGACAGAGCATCGCCCCTGGGGCGAGGACGATGGACCCTTACAGAGCATCCTCCCGGTTCGAGGATGATGAGATGATTATCGCCTCAGGACGAGGGCTTAAGGACGCCGAAAAGATCATCATTCCGGGGTGAGGACGAGGGATTGCAACAGAGCATCCCCCCGGGCGAGAACGACGGACCCTCGAAGAACATCCCCCCCGGGCGCAGGACCGGGACTCAAAAACCTCCCCCACAAGCGAGGATGAGGGACCCCGACAGATCATCCCTCCTGGCGAGGGACGACGGGACCCTGACAGATGATCCCCCCGGACGACGGGCGATTTAACCCCGACAAAGACTTCCCTTCAAGGAGAGGGAGGAGGGACCCCGACAGAGCATCGCCTCGGGATGAGGGCGACGGACGCCGAGAAAGCATTCTCCCCCAGGGGCGAGGGATAACGGACCCTGAGAGAACATCCCTTCAGGGCGAGGGACGAGGGACCCCAACAGAGCATCGCCTTGGGGTGAGAACGACGGACCCTGACAGATGATCCCCCGGGACGACTCCGACACGCCGACAGGGTATCGCCCCATGGAGAGGAGGAGGGATCCCGACAGATCATCGCCCCGGACGAGGGCGACTGACACCGAAAAAAAATTGTTGAGGTGGCAAGGATGACGGTCCCAGACAGATGATCCCCCAGAGGCAAGGACGCCGGACCCAGATAGAGCATTGCCCCCGGGGCGCAGGGATGACAGACCGCGATAGAGCATCCCCCGGGGCGAGGGACGACGGGGCCCGACAGAACATCCCCCGGGGTGAGACGACGGACCACGAGAGATCATAACCCCGGGGACAGGACGACGGACACCGACAGATCATCGCCCTGGTGCGAGGACAAGGGACCCCGAGAGAGCATCGCCCAGGAATGAGGGCGACGGACCCTGACAGATCACCTTCCCGGGCGAGGACGAGAGACCCCGAGAGCATTGTCCCGGGGTGAGGACGACGGATCCTCGACAGAGCATCGCCTTTGGGACAAGGGCGATGGACACCGCAGGTCATCCTGTCGGGGGCGAGTATGATGTATCTCCTACTGACCATCGCCTCTGGGAGCAAGGACGACGGACCCTGAAAGTGAGTTGGCCTGGGGGCGATGACGAGGGACCCCCGACAAATATTCCCCTCGAGGGCGCAGGGAGGACGGCCCTGACTAAGCATCTCGGGTAGTAAAGACAACGGACTCCCGACAGAGCATCCCCCTGGGGTGAGGAGGACACACGCCGACAGAGCACTTGTCGACTCCTGGAATGGGGCTGGGATGCCCAGAGACCCCTTTCCTCTGCTTCTTCAGTGCCCGGAAGGGGCCCAGGAGAGCTGTGGAGGGACCGGGAGCCTGGAGCTGCTCCCAAAATCCTGGTGTGACCCCTGGGCCCGCCCCCACCCTCGCCCTCACTCCTGCCCCTCCCACTCCGGGCCCCGAGCCACGCCCTCTTTATGCTTCTTTTCTCCTTCCCGACCAATCAGAACGCCGGTCACGCTATGTGGCCACGCCTCCTCTTTGTGTCATCACAATGAGCAACGCTGGGTGCTCCACCCCCACGCTTGATTCTGGGCTCCTATTGGCTGTGCCTGAAAGGGGCGGGGCTTGTTCTGGGTATATAAAGAGCTCGCTGGCTCGGGCCCTCAGCAGAGATGGTGGCGGAAAGAGGTGGAGGGGTCCCAAGGGGAGGAGCCCCGAGCAGCGCACCGAGAGGAGACCCACGGAGCGGGCGGAAATCTGCTCTGCACCGCCTGCCCAGCAACAAAGGGTGTGGAGACCCCACCGTGAGTCTGCTCCACAGAGACCCCCAAAGCCTACACCGTGATGAGCACAGATCACCCGGCCCCCATCCATGGTGGAGGAAGACCGTGGTGGCCTGTCACGCCCCGCCCCACACACATATTTCCACGCAGGATAACGATGGCGACACTCCACTCCCAGATCCTCTCATTGAGGTGAGGATGGTGGACACTAAGTATGCATCCCCCCCTCGGCCAGGATGATGGACACGGGGCTAAGACGACAGACCCTGACAGAGCATCGCCCCAGGACGAGGGCGCTTATGGAGCCTGAAAGAACATCGTCGAGGTGGCGAGGATGACGGACTCGACAGATGATCCGCTCGGGCGAGACGATGGACCCCGACAGAGTATCTCCCCGGGGGCGAGGGACGAGGTATCCCTACTGACCATCGCCTCGGGCCAAGGGGCGACAGACTCAAACTGTATTGCCCCCGGGAGAGGACGAGGGACCCCCGACAGGTCATGTCCCGGGGACGAGGACGATGGACACCGACAGATGATCCTCCCAGGTGGGAAGATCTAAAAACCCCCAACAGGGCATCCCCTTTGGGGTAACGACGACAGACCTTGACAGAGCATCTCCCCTGGGGCGAGGGACGCACGGATGCCTGACATATCATCCTACTCGGGGCGTGGCGACGATCCCTACTGACCATAGTCCCAGGAGCGAGGACGGCAAACTCCGAAGTGTATTGCCCTGGGGCGCAGGGACGAGGGACGTCGACAGATCAGCCCCCTGAGGGCGAGGACGATGGACCCTGACAGAGCATCCCCGAGCAATGAGGTCAACAGACCCCGACAGAGCATCGCCCTGAGGTGAGGACGACACACCTCGAGAGAGCATCGCCCCGGGGCCGAGGACGTTTGGACCCCCGACAGGGCATCCCCATGGGGCGAGGACAACAGACCCTTACAGAGCATTGCCCCGGGGGCGAGGACGACGGACCACGACAGAGCATCGCCCTGGGACCAGGGCGACAGACCCTGACAAAACATCTCCCAGGAACGAGGGCGATAGACCCTGACAGAGCATTCCCAGGAGATGAGGGAGACGGATCCTGACAGAGCAGCGCCCCGACGGCAAGGAAGAGGGACCCTGACAGAGCGTTGCCCCGTGGTTGAGGACGACGGACACGGACAAATGATCCTCCTGGGTGCGATGACGACTAAGCCCGACAAGGCATTCCCTTGGTGCGAGGATGACAGTCCCCGACAGATCATCCCCCCAGGGGCGAGGACGACGAACCCCGACAGAGCATCCCCGTGGGGTGAGGACGACTGACCTCAAAAGAGCATCGCCCCAAGGGCGAGGATGAGGGACCCCGACAGAGCATAGCCCCGGGTCGAGGACTTCAGACACCGACAGAGCATCCCCCTGGGAGCGAGGACGGCACACCCCGACATTGCATTGATCCGGGGGTGAGGACGAGGGTCCCAGACAGAGCATCCCCCCGGGGGCGTGGACGAGGGAACCTGAGAGAACATCCCCCGGGATGAAGGCTACAGATGCCGAAAGATCATCACCGTGGGGGCTAGGACGAGGGACCCGGACAGATGATCCGCCCAAGGCGATGACGACGGACTCTGACAGAGCATCGACACGGGGCGAGGACATTGAACGCTGACAGAGCCTCCCCCCGGTGTGAGGCCGTCGAACCCTGACAGAGCATCACCCCGGGACGAGGGCGACGGACCCTGACAGATCATCTTCCCTTGGGGGCGAGGACGAGGGACCCCGACAGAGCATTGCCCCGGGGGTTGCAGACGACAAACACTGACAGAGGATCCTCCCGGGTACGATGACGATGGACCTCGTCAAGGCATCCCCCCGGTACATGGACGACAGACCCCGACAGATCATCCCCTCGGGTGAGGACGCCGGGCCCGACAGCGCATCCCCGTAAGGCACGACAGACCCCTAAAGAGCATCGCTCGGGGCGAGAACAACGAACCCCGAAAGTGTATCGCCTCTGGTGGCGAGGGACGAAGGACCCCAACAGAGCATCGCCCCGGGATGAGGGTGATGGACCCTGACAGAGGATCGCCCTAGGACGAGGGCGACGGAGCCTGACAGATCACTGCCCTGGGACGAGGGCGATGGACCCTGACAGATTATCCCCAGGAGACGAGGGAGACGGACCCTGAGAGAGCATCGCCCCCGAGGCGAGGGACGAGGGACCTCGACAGAGCATTGATCCAGGGTTGAGGACGACGGACACCGAAAATTATCCTCCTGGGTGCGATGACGACTGTCCCTCAAAAGGCATCCCCCCGGGTGTGAGGACGAGAGACTCCGATAGATCATCCACCCGGGGCGATGACGACGACCCTGACAGAGCATTGCCTCTGGGACGAGGGCTATGGACCCTGACAGAGCATCCCCGGAGACGAGGGAGATGGACCCTGACAGAGCATCACCTTGGGATGAGGGCGAGGGACCCTGACAGAGCATCACCCCGGGCCGAGGACGCCAGACTCTAACAGAGCATCCCTCCAGTGCAACAATGATGGAACCCCAACAGAGAATCGCTCGGGGCGTAGGACGATGGACCCCGAGAGAGCATTGCCCCCAGGGTCGGGTAACGAGGGACCCAGAAATAGCATCGCCTCGGGCTGGACGAGGGACCCAGAGAGACATCCCCCAGGATGAGGGCAACGGATTCGGAAGATCATTGCCGGGGGCGAGACGCGGACCCCCGCCAGATGATCCCCCCAAGGCGATGACGACGGACCCCCGACAGCATCACCCCCGGGCCGCAGGACCTCGGACACCGACAGAGCATCCCTCCAGTGCGACAATGACGGACCCCGACAGAGCATCCCCTTGGGGGCGAGGGACGACGGACCCCGACAGCATTGCCCCCGGGGCGAGGACGAGAGACCCAGACTGAGCATCCCTCTGGGGCATGGACGATGTACCCCTTGAGAATATCCGCCCCGGGATGTGGGCTACCAATGCCGAAGATCTTCGCCAAGTGGGGGCGAGGACGACCGACTCCCTGACAGGGCATCCCTCCGGGCGATGACGAAGTGTCCCCCGACAGACCATCACCCCTGGGACAACGGGCGACGGACGCCCCTAAGATCATCTCCCCCTAGGGGCGTAGTATGACGTATCCCTACTGACCATCGCCTCGAGCCACAACGACGACCTCGAAGTGTATTGCCCCGGGTCGAGGACGACGGACCGCGACAGAGCATCTCCCCGTGACGAGCCCAATGGACCCTGAGAGATCATCGCCTCGGGGTGAGGGACGAGACTCCCGACAGAGCATTGCCCCGGGTGAGTACAACGGACACCGACAAATGATCTTCCCTGGTGCGATGACGACGAACCCTCGACAAGGCATCCCTCCCGTGCAAGGACTACAGACCCCTATAGTGCATCCCTTTGAGGCGCAGGGAAGATGGGACCCCGACAGATCATTCCTCCGGGGAGAGGATTAAGGTCCCTGACGGAGCATCGCCCCGGACGAGAGCAACGGATGTCGTAAGATCATCCTCCCGGGATCTAATATGCCATATCCCTACTGACAATCGCCTCCGGAGCGTAGGATGACGGATCCCGAAGTGTATTGCCCCGGGGCGAGAACGAGGGACCTCGACAGGTCATCCCCCCCGGGCCGAGGCCGTCGAACCCTGACAGAGCATCTCCCCGGACGAGGGTGACGGACACTGACAGATCAACTTCCCAGGGCGGGACGAGGGACTCCCGACAGGGCATTGCCCCCAGAGGTGAGGATGATCGGACACCGACAGATGATCCTTTCCGGGTGCCATGACGAAGACCCCCGACAGGGCATCCTCCCAGGGCGAGGACGCACGGACCCTCGACAGAGCATCCTCCCTGGACGAGGGTGATGGATGCCGAAAGACCATCCTTCCGGGGCAAGGACGACAAACCCCGAGAGAGCACGCCTGGGGCTTACTATGAGAGACCCCGACACATCATTGCCCCCGGGTTGTGGACGACGGACACCGACAAAATGATCCTCCCGGTTGCATAAGTGACTAACCTCGCCAAGGCATCCCTGCGTACGTGGATTACAGACCCTCGACAGATCATCCCCCCGGGACGTAGGACGACGTGATCTTGACAGGGCATCCCCGCGACGACAGACCCCGCAGAGCATCCCTTTGGGGCGAGGACGAGGGACCCCGATAGATCATCTCCCCGGGGCGTAGGACGCATTAACCCGACAGGGCATCCCCGGGCGCAGGACGACACACCCTCGACAGAGCATTGCCCCCGGGATGAGGACATCGGACACCGCCAGCGATTCCTCCGGGTGTGGCGATGACAGACCCTCGACAGAGCATCCCCTGGGGGTGAGGATGATGGTGTTGCCCGATCCGAAGAAAAACACAAACAACCTAAGTCGCTTATGCGGTGCTTTATTGAGGGTCTGGAGCTCATGGACTAGCGTCCAAAGGCAGAGCCCCATCTCACAGAAAATTTACAGGGTTTTTATATGTTTCTGTACATGATTTCTTCATCCTAACAAATTCTTACTTCATTTTCGATGCCTGGTACTATAATCTCTTTGACATTTAAGTTTTGCCAAAAGGTACATTCCCTAGATAAATGGGTACACTCCTTAAGATAAGTGATTATCTCTTAACTACACTGCTTACACTACAAAATGTGCTATAAAGTTCATCTGCCGGTTAAATGAGGCCTACCAAGCCTTAGCATAACTACTACTAATGTCAGCTAATAAGGTTCACTTCTATCTTAATACAGTTTATTGAATCAAAATGGCAACAATTCCCCCCTTTTGAGCATTCTTCAGTCTTCTGCAAGGATGCTCAATTCTCAGTCATTATCAGGTCTTTCAAATGCCGGATTTTCTGCCCGACAGCTGACTTCATACTTTGGAGGAGACAGGTGAGACAGGTGTATCTCGTTGGTTCTTGTCAAGGCTTTCATCACTCTTCTGGTGCGTTTTGTTTCTTTCGACAACCCTAAAACACACTTGTACACCAGCCAAACAATTAATAATAAAACTACAATTAACAGAATGTACTGTATTACTGACGAAACCCATCCAGAAACCTGAAGTCCTAATGAGTCAAAAATTTCTCCCGATCCAATTATGTTGTGCTTCTTTCAATGTCTTTTGTTTTGGATTCAACTATTTGCTAATTGAAAAATATCTTTTTCACTTCAATAGTCATGTTTGGAATATGGATGCAGCAATGATCAAGTTCCTGTTTTTAGATACTGACACACACCATGCTCTTTTTAACAAGAGCATATCTAATGCCATCCTATTCTGTAAAGTCATTCGGGATGTGGCTTGCAATTGCAAATTCATATCTTTGAATCCTTTCTTAGTGGCTGCTGCTAATCTCTCAGTCTGCCCTAGTAATTTGTACAGCATGTCTAGCATCCTAGCCACCTCTTGTACTATTCCTGCTATAAAGTGTGGCCTCTATCTGATGACAATCCTAACGGCACCCCAAATCTAGGAATGATTTCCTTCAACAATGTTTTGACTACTTCTTTCGCCTTGATTTGTTCGGCAAGGGAAGGCTTCGGCCAGCCTGAAAAGGTGCATACATACACTAGGAGATACTTAAAGTTCTGTGCTTTTGGTAATTCTGAAAAATCTACTTGCCAGTAATCCCCTGGTTCTGGTCCCACTTGTAGTTTTCCCTAACTGGATCTGTTTCCTAACTACTGGGTTGTTCTTCAAACAAATTGGACACATGGCATTCACCCGCTTTGCCAATGTTAACATCTGGTTAGAAATTACTCTCTTTTTAGAAATTTTACCAACACTTCTGCTCCCCAATGGCATTTATTATGTTCTGTTTCCAGGATTGTTTTCATGATTCTGGCTGGCACTACAACCCGTCCCATTCCCGGGTTACATACCATCCAGTTGCATTCTTTTGAGCTAGCAGCAATGATGCCAGTTTCTCATCATCTGGAGAGTACTTTGGTTCCTGTAATAAATGTGGAGTTACTGGGCTCACCTTGACTGGTACCAGGGCCATTTGAGTCCATACTTCTCTAGCCACCTCTCGGGCTGTCCAATCTGCCATCCCGGGTTTCCTTCAGAAGATTTTTTCCGCTCTTCTTTCTGATGTCCTCTAACATGCATCACAGCCACTTTCTCAGGTTGGTGAACCGCATTCAGTAGAGCAAGAATTTCAGTTTTATATTTGATAGTAACCCCTTGAGAGTTCAATAACCCCCGCTCCTTCCACAAAGCTCCGCGGAATATGTACAACTCCAAAAGCATATTTAGAGTCAGTCCAGATGTTTACCTTTTTCTCCACACTCAATTCCAAAGCTCTTGTTAATGCACAATTTCTGCCCGTTGGGCTGAGGTTCCAGGGAGTCAAGGCTTTCGCCTCTACCACTGTCTTTACTGTTGTTACAGCATACCCTCGCATACCTGGTTCCGCTTTTCCACAAAACTGGATCCATCAGTAAACAATTCCCAGTCCGGGTTTTCCATTGGGGTGTCCTTCAAGTCGATTCTGCTAGCATGCACCTGTTCAATCACTTCCATGCAATTGTGTGCCAAGTCCCCTTCTTCCTGCTCACTGCGGAGAAATTCTGCTGGATTAACATGATTAGTTATTTTCAGTTCCACATCGTCCTGTTCTCTCAGGATTGCTTGGTATTGTAGCATCCTGCTGGATGAAAGCCAGTGACCCCCCTTTTGTTCCAAAACTGCCAGTACCATGTGAGGCACAAATACCTCTATTTTCCTCCCCAAAGTCAATTTCCTGGCCTGCTGGATGAGGATCACTGTGGCTGTAACTACCCGCAAGCATGACGGCCATCCAGCACTAACTGGATCCAGTTGTTTTGAAAAATACCCCACCGGGCGTTTCCAGGATCCAAGTCTCTGAGCCAGCACCCCGAGTGCTAACTTTTGCCTTTCATTCACATATAACTGAAAATCCTTGTTCAGATCTGGGAGGCCTAATGCAGGGGCCTCCTTCAAGGCCTGTTTTAAGTCCTCAAAGGCCTTTTTCCTTTGTCGATCCCAGTGTAACTGTGGTTCTTTCAGGGCCTCATATAAGGGCTTAGCTAAGAGTCCAAAGTTCAAAATCCACAGTCTGCACCATCCTACCATTCCTAAAAAGGACCTGAGCTCTTGATGGTTTCTTGGGAGAGGTATGGCACATATTGCTTCTATTCGATTGACTCCCAGCCTCCTTTGTCCTTGCATGATTTTGCATCCCAGATAAATTACACTTTCTTTTATTAACTGTGCTTTCTCCTTTGACACTCGGTAGCCAGCCTGACCCAACATATTCAATAATGCAATGGTCAATTTCAGACACGTTTCCTTTTCTTCTGCTGCTAGAAAAATATCATCTACATACTGGAGAATGACATAAGAGAAAGGTGACTCTCTTACCTCAGCAGTCTTCCACTCTTCTAATTCCTTTGCTAATTGATTTCCAAATATTGTAGGACTGTTTTTGAAACCTTGAGGCAGCCGAGACCAGGTGAGCTGTCTCTTCCTTCCAGTGTCAGGACTTTCCCATTCGAATGCAAAATATTTTCTACTTTCAAATGCCAGAGGGATGCAGAAGAAAGCATCTTTCAAATCAATAACAGAAAACCATTTAAATTTTTCTGACACAGACGTTAATAGGGTATATGGATTGGCAACCACTGGGTGAATGTCTTTGACAATATTATTAATTGCCCTTAGATCCTGCACTAACCGATACTTACCATTTGGTTTCTTTACTGGAAAAATAGGAGTGTTAAATTCTGATTCACATTCCTGCAGAATCCCTTGTGCCAAAAACTGAGTTATCAAAGGAGCAACACCCTTCTTTGCTTCTAATTTAATTGGGTATTGTTTTATTCTGACTGGCTGAGCTCCTTCTTTCAATTCTACTACTACTGGCTGGGCAGCCTTTGATTTTCCAGGGTTTCCTGTTTCCCATACCCAAGGTACTACAGCTTGAGCTACTTCGATGGGAATAGGAGAGGGATCAATTTCCTTTATGATAAATAATTTAGCAATTTCTGCCTCAGGGAATTCCAATTTAGCTCTCCCTTTTTCAAAAATTATTTTCACATTCAGTAATGATAATAAATCTCTGCCCAGCAATGGCTTTGGACAATTTGGCATGTACAAAAATTGGTGATCCAACTCCTTTCCCCCTAATTTTAAATTTAATGGCTGTAAGAAGGGTCTTTCTTCTAGTTGTCCTGTGGCTCCTACTACTTGAATGATAGTGTCACTGATTGGCCCTAATCGTTTATTTAAAACAGAATATGTTGCTCCAGTATCCACAGTGAATTCTTGTTCTTGTCCTCCAATATCTATTCTCACCTTTAAATCCTGTTCTAGTCAACTCTGATTCTGATAGTTGCCCAACACAAATGCTTGGGCGACCCCTTCTGGGTTCATTGGGTAACCTCCTGAATTATTCATGACCACTCCAGGTGCCCCTCCCAACCCAGCTTTCACAGGGCACTCATTTTTCCAATGTCCCATTTGTCGGCAAAAAGCACATTGATTAGGGGCCAGTCCTCCTTGTTGGGGTCCTGGGGAAACCATCCCTCTTCCCCCTGTTCCCATATTTTGAAACCCTGCTCTTCCTTGCCCTCGCCCCTGCCCGAAACCACCTCTGCCCCTCCCTCTGCCTGCATTCGTTTGTTGCAGCACTGCCAAAAGACTCGCTTGTTGCCTTTTGTTAGCTTCTTTGTCCCTATTATTGTAAACTTTCCAAGCTATTTCCAGCATTTTATCCAGGTCCCGAGTATCACATCCCTCTAATTTCTGCAGTTTCTTGCGTATATCTTCCTGTGTCTGACCTAAAAAGATTAGAGCCAGCTGCAGCTTTCCTGCTTCACTGTCGATTTCTAAATCAGTGAAGCGTCTAGCAGTTTCCTTAAGTCGCTCTAGAAACGCCGAGGGTGATTCATTCTTATCTTGTCTAACTGAATACAATTTTGACCAATTTAATGTTTTAGGCATTCCAGTCCTAATTCCTTCTACTAACAATTCCTGGTATTCCCTGATAGATTCCCTTCCTCACCCCCTGTTCGGATCCCATCCCGGATCATCACCGGGTACCAAGTCACCCACAGTTCTTCCAACCAAATGCAATCTAATCATTTCTCGAGCACGCTTCTTTCATTGCCCCGCAACACCATCTCCTTTTCAGTGGAATCCATTAAAGTATCTAACAAAACCTGCATATCGCTCCAGTCCGGATTCTGAGTTTTAATAATCATTTTGACCACCCGTGCTACTCTTTCAGGATTCTCACGATAACTACCTGCTGACTGCTTCCAAATCACCAGATCTCCTGGGGAGAAAGGCACTTTCACAAGCACTCTTCTCTCCTTGGGGTCCCATAGCTTCCCCTTAAAGGGGCTATAAGCTGGGGTTCCCCATAATTCTTACCGCCCTTGTCTAGTTCGTGTCAGCGAGCGGGTATTTCGCTGATTCTGGGGAGAAACAGGGGAAGGGGTTGGGGAGCGACAACAACCCTTTTTAGCATTCCCTGGTACTACTGTTATGTTTTGCCACTCCTCCTCCTCCTCTTCCTCCTCCTCTGCACTGCTCTCCCGGGTAACGGTGGGATACAAAGCAGAATGGGATGAAACAGAGGGAGGGGGAGACAGCAGGAGGGGATGAGACAGCAGGAGAGAGTGGAGCGGGAGGCGCACTGGGTGACACCATAAAAGACAAATCCTCTTCTGGTCGAGAGGTTACGGCCAAGCACTGAACACATTTAGATTCTCTTGCAACCCCCCGCACTCCAGATTCTTTCATCTCCAATACCATTATTCCACATTCAGTCTGCCACTCCTTTTTACCGCGCAGTAAGTAAAACAAGTCCAAATACTGTATCTCATCCCATTTTTCATTCTCCTCAAATACTGCATCAATGAATTCAGGGTATCATAATTCACAGTACCATTCTCTGGCCATGCCGCCCTTCTCGGGCCATATTCTGGCCACCAATGATTACAATAATCAATCATCTTACCCCTACTCATTTCTTGGAAAAACCCTTCACTTTTCCACCTCTTCAACAAGCATCCTAACGGAGTATTTTCGGGTATACCCTTAGAGAACTGAACCATAGACTTAAGTGCTCTGACTGGCATTTTAAACCGGGTCTCACTTACAACTATACAACAACTCAACAACCGATCGCGAACAACCAATATGCAGCAGTGTATGAAACAATAATAACCACAACCAATATTAACAACGTAACAGAATCAATCATACCACACACACTGAGGTAGTTTTACTCTTAGCAGCAACAACTTACGGACACCTGAACCACAATTCAACAAGCATCGATCAATAAGCAGTATCAACCAAATCAATATTGACAGTTTGACAAGATCAAGCATACAGTAAACAAAAGAGGCTAAATACCAGATAAAAGGGACTAAATACCAGATAAAAGGGGCTAAATACCAGATAAATGAGGCTAAATACCAGATAAATACCAGACCAATCCAACTTGCCGCCGACGCCGCGAGGGGCAGTGCCGGACCTGCGAAGCTGCCGCTGCCTGACAGTCGGGCTTAGGCTTCCCAGACCAACCAGACGCTCTTAGCCCAACCCTGCGAGGATCGCCGCCTTCGCCTTATGGGCAGGCACCCAAACCAGAACCAGAAAAATAAAGCACCTTCGGGCTTACCTTTGCAGTCAGTCCGTCAGGCGAGGGGTCGGGCACGTAACCGATGACTCCCCGAGAATCACTCGTGCCGGGCGTGGAGTGGATCAGAACGCTTAACCGCCCCAGCCGCCTCTCGAGTCCTGCCGCGTCGCCAGAAAACTGTTGCCCCGATCCGAAGAAACACAAACAACTCAAGTCGCTTATGCGGTGCTTTATTGAGGGCCCGGAGCTCATGGACTACGCCCAAAGGCAGAGCCCCATCTCACAGAAAATTTACAGGGTTTTTATATGTTTCTGTACGTGATTTCTTCATTTCGATGCCTGGTACTATAATCTCTTGACATTTAAGTTTTGCCAAAAGGTACATTCCCTAGATAAATGGGTACACTCCTTAAGATAAGTGATTATCTCTTAACTACACTGCTTACATTACAAAATGTGCTATAAAGTTCATCTGGCAGGTTACATGAGGCCTACCAAGCCTTAGCATAACTACTACTAATGTCAGCTAATAAGGTTCACTTCTATCTTAATACAGTTTATTGAATCAAAATGGCAACAATGGGCCCTGAAATTGCATTGATCCAGCGAGGATGAGGGACCCAGACAGAGCATCCCTACTCGGGCGCGTGGACTAGGGACCCCGAGAGAACATCCCCTGGGATGAGGGTGACAGATGTCAAAAGATCATCACCCGTGGGGGCGAGGGACGACAGGACCCCGACAGATGATCCCCCAAAGGCGATGATGACAGACTCCCGACTCAAGCATCGCCCGGGGCCGAGTGGACGTCCGGATGCTGACAGAGCATCGCCCCGGGACGAGGGCGACGGGCCCTGACAGATCATCTTCCCCCAGGGCCGAGGACAGGGACCCAGACAGGGTATTGCCCTGGGGGTGAGATGGCGGACACCGACATATGATCCTTTCAAGTGCGATGACGAAAGACCATGATAGGGCATCCCCTCGAGGCGAGGACAGACGGACCCCAACAGGGCATCCCCCGGTCGAGGTGACAGACTCCAAAAGATCATCCTCCCTGGGAGAGGAAGACAGACCCCGACAGAGCATCACCGCAGGGGGTGAGGACAAGGGACCGGGACAGAGCATTGCCCTGGGTTTGAGGACGACGAGCACCGACAAATGATTCTCCCGGGTGCGATGACAGCGACTCGACAGTGGGCATCCCCGTAATTGAGGATGAACGACTCCTGACAGAGCATCGCCCCCGGGGGGCGAGGACGTCCGGACCCCTGACAGGACATTGCCGGAGACAAGGGCGAATGACCCTGACAGAGCATTGCCTGTGGGACGAGGGCGACGGACGCCGCAAGATCATCCTCGGGGGCGAGTATGACGTATCCCTACTGACCATCACCCCATGAAGCGAGGGACGATGGACCCCGAAAATGTATTGCCCTGGGGGCGAGGGCACGACGGACCCTGACAGAGCCTCCCAGGTAACAAAGACAAAGGACCC
Organism: Luscinia megarhynchos; assembly: GCA_034336665.1. Taxonomy (NCBI): domain Eukaryota; kingdom Metazoa; phylum Chordata; class Aves; order Passeriformes; family Muscicapidae; genus Luscinia; species Luscinia megarhynchos. The sequence goes on along the minus strand of JAPFBE010000346.1, from coordinate 45,443 downwards.
CTAACAGAGCATCCCTCGGGCGAGGGGAGACACAACCCGACAGAGCATTGCCCCCAGGGCTGAGGACATCAGACCCTGACAATCCATCCTTGTAGGGCGAGGACGACAGACCCTTACAGAGCATTGCCTCATGGCAGGACAGCGGACTCGAAAAAATATATTGCCTCTGGGGTGAGGGACGACGGACCCCTGACAGAGCATCGCCCCAGGTAACTAGGACGATCGGACAACAACAAATGATCCTCCCCTGTGTGATGATGACCGATCCCGACAGGGCATCGCCCGGGGCAAGGACGACGGACTCTCGGGAAGATCGTCGCCCTGGGCGCGATGACGATGGACTCTGAAAGGGCATCCCCTGGGGCAAGGGCACGCACGGAACCCTACAGACCGTCCCTCCGGGCGAGGACGATGGTCCCCGACAGAGCATCTGCCCGGGGGCGAGGACGATGGACCCCGACAGAGCATTGCCCCAGGGGCAAGGACGATGGACCCCTGACAGAGCATCCACCCGGGGCGAGGACGGCGGTCCCCGACAGAGCATTGCCCGGGACGAGGGCGAGCGGACCCCTGACAGATCATCTTTTAGCGGGGCGATGATGAGGGACCCTGACAGACTATCGCCCCGGGGCGAGGACGACGGACCCATACCGATTATACCCCTGGTGCGAGGGGCGATGGACCTGGACCGATTATACCCCTGAGTGCGAGGACGGCGAATCTTGACAGAGCATCCCCCGGATCGAGCGGCCGCAGGGGACGCCAAAAGGTCGTCCTTCCAGGGGGAGGACGAGGGACTCCCAAACAGAGAGCCTCCCCTTGGGTGAGGACGACGTATACCTACTGACCATCGCCCGGGGTGAGGACGATGGATCCCGAAATTGTATTCCCGCACCGAGGCGGCGGACGAGGGACTCCCAGCAAATGCGTCCCACGGTGGCGAGCGACGGACCCCCGACAGAGCATTGCCCTGGGGGCAAAGACGAGGGACCCAGACAGAGCCTCCCCGGGGGCGTGGACCAGTGACCCTTAGAGGAAATCCCCCTAAGGATGAGGGCGACAGATGTCGGAAGATCATCACCGTGGTGAGGATGACTTGGACTCTACATATGATCCCCCAAAGGCGATGACGACTAACCCCGACAGAGCATCGCCTCGAGGCCGAGGGACGCCGGACCCTGAAAGAGCCTCCCCGTGTGAAGACGACGGGCCTCGACAGAGCATCATCCACGGGATTGAGGACGATGGACACCGACAAATGATCCTCCCAGGCGAAGGACGACCGACCAGCGACAGGGCATCTCCCCGGGCGCAGGGACGACAGAACCCCGACAAAGCATCGCCCCGGGCGTGGACGACGGACCCCGACACGGCATCCCCTTGGGGGCGAGGACGACAGACCCCGACAGACCATCCCTTCGGGGCGACAGGACGAGGCCCCCACAGAGCATCGCCTCGGGGACAAGGGCAACAGATGTTGCAAGATCATCCTCTCAGGGGCGAAAGGTATGGCGATCCCTATTGACCATCGCCCCGGGGGCGAGGACGAGGTACTCCAGACAGAGCCTCCCCTTGGGCGAGGATAACGATACCTACTGACCATTGCTCCCAGGGCGGGGGACGACGGACCTCGAAACCAGCTATTGCCCGGAGCGCGGGAGGAGAGACTCCACAACAGATCGTCTCCCACCGGGGCGAGGCGACGATGGTCCCCGAAACAGAGCATTGCCTCGGGTGCAAGTACGACGGACCCAGACAAAGCATCCCCGGAGGACGAGGTCGACGGACCCCGACAGAGCATCCCTCTGGCGCGAGGATGATGGACTCCAACCGAGCATTTCCCCGGGGGCGAGGACGACAGACCCTGACAGAGCATCCCCCCAGGGCGAGGACGATGCACCCCGACAGAGCATCGCTAACGGACGAGTGTGACTAACGCCGAACGATCATCCTCCCAGAGGCGAGGACGACGTATCCTGACAGAGCCTCCACCGGGGGCGACGATGGCGTATCCCTGCTGAACATCGCCCTGGGGGCGAGGACGACGGACCCCAACAGGGCATCCATCCGGGGCGAGGACGACGGACCTTGCCAGAGCATCCCCCCGGGGCGAGGAAAAGGGACCCCGAAAATGTATTGCCCCGGCGGCGAGGACGACGGACCCTGAAAAATCATCACCTTGGGACGAGGGCAACATTCTCCTGAGGGCAAGGATAACGTATCCCTACTGACCATTGCTCCAGGAGCGAGGATGACGGACCCCAAAAGTGTATTGCCCCGGGGGCGAGGACGATGGACCCCAACAGGACATTCCCCTGGGACGAGGGCGACGGATGCTGAAAGATCATCCTCTTGTGGGTGAGGACGAGGGACCCCGCCAAGGCATCCCACTGGGGCGAGGACGACGTATCCCTACTGACCATCACCTCAGGGGCGAGGACGACCGACCCCGACAGAGCATCCCTTCGGGGCAAGGAAGAGTGTACCCAACAGAGCATTGCCCCGGGGTTGAGGACGACGGACACTGACAATTCATCCTCCTGGTTGCGATGACGACGGACCTCGACAAGGCATCCCCCCGGTACGAGGATGACAGAGCCCGACAGATCATCCCCTCAGGACGAGGGCGACGGACACTGACAGATCATCTTCCCAGGGCGAGGATGAGGGACCCCGACAGGGCATTGCCCCGGGGGTGAGGACGACATACACCCACATATGATCCTTCCGGGTGCGATGACGAGAGACCGCGACAGGGCATCCCTCCGGGGCGAGGACGACGGACCCTGACAGAAACTCCCCCTGGGAAGAGGGTGACGGATGTCGAAAAACCATCCTCCCGGGGGCAAGGACGACAGATCCTGACAGAGCATCGCCCCGGAGGTGAGGAAAAGGGACCCCGACAGAGCATTGCCCCGGGGTTGAGGACGACGGACAGCGACAAATGATCTTTCTGGGTGCGATGATGACAGATCCCGAGAGGGCATCTCCCCGGGGTGAGGATGACGGACCCCGACAGAGCATCAGTCTGGAACGATGGTGACTGATGTCGAAAACCATCCTCCCCGGGGAAGGACGACAGACCCCGACAGAGCATCGCCTCGTGGGCGAGGACAAGGGACCCCGACAGAGCATTGCCCCGGGGTTGAGGACGACGGACACGGACAAATGATCCTCCCGGGTGCGATGATGATGGACCTTGACAGAGCATCTCCCCGGGGCGAGGACGATAGACCCCGACAGAGAATCGCCCCGGGGGCGAGGATGACGGACCCTGAACAGGGCTTCCCCGTGGTGCGAGGATGACAGACCCTGACAGAGCATCGCCCCGGGGGCGAGGACAACGGACCCCGACAGAGCATCGCCCCAGGACGAGGCCGAAAGACCTTGACAGAATATCGCCCTGGGACAAGGGCGATGGACCCTGAGAGAGAATCCACAGGCGACGAGGGAGACGGACCGTGACAGAGCATCGCCCCGAGGGCGAGGACGAGGGACCCTGACAGATCATTGCCCCAAGGTTGAGGACGACAGACATTGACAAATGATCCTCTCGGGTGCGATGACGACGGACCCCGACATGGCTTCCTACCGGTGCGAGGACGACAGACTCCGACAGAGCATAGCCCAGGGGGCGAAGAGGATGGACCCCGACAGGGCATCCCCATGGGGCGAAGACGACAGACCCCGACAAGGCTTCCTTCCGGTGCAAGGACGACAGACCCTGACAGAGCATCGCCCCAGGACGAGAGCGACGGATGCCGCAAGATCATCCTCTCGGGGGCGAGTATGACGTATCCCTACTGATCATCGACCCGGGAGTGAGGACGAGCGACCCCGACAGATCATCCCGCGAGGGCGAAAACGACACACCCAAACAGAGCGTCGCCCCGGGGCCGAGGACTTCGGACCCCGACAGGACATCCCCGTGCGGCAAGGACGAAAGACCCCTACAGAGCATCGCCCTGGGGGCGAAGACAACAAACCCCAAAAGTGTATTGCCCCTGGCGCAAGGACGACGGACCTTGACAGAGCATAGTCCCGGGACAGGGGCAACGGACCCTGACAGAGCATCGCACTGGGACGATGGCGATGGACCCTGACAGAGCATCCTTGGGAGACGAGGGAGACGGACCCTGACAGAGCATCACCCCGAGGGCAAGGACGAGGGACCCCAACTAAGCATTGTCCCGGGGTTGAGGACGATGGACACCGAAAAATGATCCTCCTGGGTGCGATGATGACTGACCCCGACAAGGTGTCCCGCCGGGGCCGAGGACGACAGACCCCCACAGATCATCCCTTCGGGGGCGAGGACGAGGGACCCCGACAGAGCATTGCTACGGGGTTGAGGACAACGGACACCGACAAATGATCCTCCCAGGTGCGAGGACAACGGATCTCGATAGAGCATCGCCCTGGGACGAGGGCGATGGACCCTGACAGAGCATTTCCCCGAGGGCGAGGACGAGGGACCCCGACAGAGCATTGCCCCGGGGTTGAGGATGACTGACACCGACAAATGATCCTCCCGGGTGCGATGACGACGGACCCTGACAAGGCATCCCCCCGGTGCGAGGACGACACATCCCGACAGTGCATCCCTGTGTGGCGAGGATGACTGACCCCGACAGATCATCCCCCTGAGGGCGAGGACGACGGACCCTGACAGAGCATCCCCGGGTAACGAGGACTACGGACCTTGACAGAGCATCCCCCTGGGGCGAGGACGACACACTTTGACAAAACATCGCCCCGGGGCCGAGGATGTCGGACACGGACAGAGCATCCCTCCGGTGCGAAGATGACGGACCCCGAAAGAGCATCCCCCTGGGGCCGAGGACGACAAACCCCGACATTACATTGATCCGGGGGTGAGGGACGAGGGACCAAGAAACAGCATCCCCCCTAGAGCGTGGGACGAGGGACCCTGAAGGAACATCCCCCAGGATGAGGGTGACAGATGCGAAAGATCATCATCGTGGGGGACGAGGATGACGGACCCTGACAGATGATCCCGCCAAGGCGATGACGACGGACCCCGACAAAGCATCGTCCCGGGGCCGAGGATGTCGGACGATGACAGAGCATCCCCCCGGTGCGAGGATGGCGAACCCTGACAGAGCATCACCCCGGGACGAGGGCGAAGGACGCCTAAAGATCATCCTCCCGGGGGCAAGGACCACAGACCCCGACAGAGCATGGCCCCGGGGGCGAGGACAAGTCACCCCGAGAGAGCATTGCCCCAGGGTTGAGGAGGACGGACACCGAAAAATGATCCTTCCGGGTGCGATGACGACGGACCCCGACAGGGCACCCCGTAGGGTGAGAACGACGGACCCTGACAGAGCATCACCCCGGGGGCGAGGACGACGGACCCCGACAGGGCATAGCCCTGGGACGAGGGCGAATGACCCTGACGGAGCATCGCCCCGGGATGAGGGTGAAGGACGCCGCAAGATCATCCTCTTGAGGGGCAAGTATGACGTATTCCTACTGACCATCGCCCCTGGAGAGAGGACGACGGACCCCCGAAAGTGTATTGCCCGGGGTCAAGGACGAGGGTACTGACAGATCATCCGCCCGAGGGCGAGGACGACGGGCCCTGACTGAGCATCCCCGGGTAATGAGGACAACGGACCCTGATAGAGCATCCCCCCGGGGCAGGGACGACACACCCCGACAGAGCATCTCCCCAGGGCCAAGGACGTTGGACCCTGACAGGGCATCCCCGTGAGGCTAGGACGACAGACCCCTACAGAGCATCGCCCTGGAACGAAGGCGATGGACCCTGACAGAGCATCCCTGCGAGACGAGGGAGACGGACCCTGACAAAGCATCGCTCCAAGGGCGAGGACTAGGGACCTTGACAGATCATTGTCCCGGGGTTGAGGACGAATGACACTGACAAATGATCCTCCTGGGTGCGATGATTATGGACCCCAAGAAGGCATCCCCCCGGTGAGAGGACAACAAATTCAGAGAGATCATCCCCCCGAGGGCGAGGACGACGGACCCTGACAGGGTATTGCCCTGGAGGCGAGGACAAGGGACCCCAAGAGTGCATTGCCCCGCGGTTGAGGACGACGGATAGCGACAGATGATCCTCCCGGGAGCAATGATGTCAGACCCCGACAGGGCATCTTCCCGGGGCGAGGATGACGGACCCCGACAGAGCATCCCCCCGGGAACGAGGGTGACGGATGTCAAAAACCATCCACCCCGGGGAAAGGACGACAGACCCCAACAGAGCATCGCCTCGTGGGAGAGGACAGGGGACCCCGACAGCACATTGCCCCGGGGTTGAGGACGATGGACACCGACAAATGATCCTCCCGGGTGCGATGAGGACGGACCCCGACAAGGCATCACCCTGGTGCGAGGATGACGAACCCCGACAAAGCATCGCCCCATGGGTGAGAAGGACGGACCCTGACAGGGCATCCCCTTGGGGCGAGGACGACAGACCCCGACAGATCATCACCCCAGAGGCGAGAACGTCTAACCCCGACAAGGCATCCCTGTGAGGCAAGGACGACAGACCTTGACAAATCATTGCCCCAAGAGCGCGGACAACAGACCCCAACAGAGCATCGTCCCGGGACGAGGGTGACGAACCCTGACAGGGCATCCCCGGGAGATGAGGGAGACGGACCCTGACAGAGCATCGCCCAGAGGGCGAGGATGAGGGACCCCGACAGAGCATTGCCACGGGGTTGAGGACGACGGACACCGACAATTGATCCTCCCGGGTGCGATGACGACGGACCTCGACAAGGCATCCTCCCGGAATGAGGATGACAGACCCCAACAGATCATCCCCCCGGTACGAGGACGACGAACCCCGACAGATCATCCCCCCGGGGGCAAGTACGACGGATGTTGAAAGGCAATCCTCCCGAGGGCAAGGACGACAGAGCCTGACAGAGCATCGCCCCGGGGGTGAGGACGACGGACCCCGACAGAGCATTGCCATGGGGGGCGAGGACGATGGACCCTGACAGGGCACCCCTGAGCGAGGATGACTGACCCGAGAGCAGCCCCGGGGGAGGGACATCGACAGAGCACCCCCGAAGAGGGCGATGGACCCTGACAGAGCATCGCCCTGGAAAGAGGGGTGATGGTCCCTGAGAGAGAATCCCTGGGTGATGAGGGAGACGGACCGTGACAGAGCATCGCCCGCGGGCGAGGACGAGGGACTCCGACAGAGCATTGCCACGGGGTTGAGGACAATGGACACCGCCAATTGATCCTCCTGGGTGCGATGATGATGGACCTCGACAAGGCATCCTCCCGGAACGAGGACGACAGACCCCGACAGACCATCGCCCCAGGGGCGAGAAGGACGGACCCCGACAGGGCATCCCTGTGGGGTGAGGATGACAGACCCCGACAGAACATCGCCCCAGGGGCTAGAAGGATGCATCCCGATAGGGCATCCCCGTGGGTCGAGATCGACAGACCCTGACAGAACATTTTTTCGGGGAAAGGACAAGGGTCACCTACAGAGCATCGCCCTGATACGAGGGCGATGGACGCCACAAGATCATCCTCTCGGGGGGTGAGGACGACGGACTGTGACAGATCATCCCCGGGTTCCGATGACGACGGACATCGACAGGGCATCTTCTCGAGGCGCAGGGACGACGGACCCCGAGAGAACATCGCCCGGGGGCGAGGGACGACGGACTCCCGACAGGACATCCCTGTGGGGCGAGGGACGACAGACCCCGAAGGAGCATTGCCCCAGGACGAGGGCGATGGATGCCGCATAGATCAACGTCCCAGGGGGCGAGTATGACGTATCCATACTGACCATCGCCCGGGAGGCCGAGGATGACGGACCCCCGAAAGTGTATTGCCACGGGGGAGAGGACGAGGGACCCGACAGATCATCCCCCAGAGGGCGAGGATGACGGACACTGACAGAGCATCCTCGGGTAACGAGGATAACGGACCCTGATAGAACATCCCCTTGGGGCGAGGGAAGACAGACCCTCACAGAGCATTTCGCCCCTGTAGGGCGAGGACAACGGATTCCTAAAGTGTATTGCCCCGGGGGCGAGGGACGATGGACCCCTACAGAGCATCGCCCCGGACGAGGGCGATGGATCCTGACAGATCATCCCCGGTAGACGAGGGAGATGGACCCTGCCAGAGCATCGCCTTTGGACGAGGGGCTACAGGCCGTGACAGAGCATCCCCGGGAGACGAGAGACGGACACTGACAGAGCATCGCCCCAAGGGCGAGGGGCGAGGGACCTCGACAGATCATCCCCCCGAGGGCGAGGGCAACAGAACTTGACAGGGCATCGCCCCGGGGCCGACGACGTCGGACCCTGACAGAGTATCGCCCCGGGACGAGGGCGACGGACCCAGACGGATCATCTTCCTGAGGCGAGGATGAGGGACCCTGACAGGGCACTGCCCTGAAGGTGAGGATGATGGACACCGATACATGGTCCTTCTGGGTGCGATGACGAGAGACCCCGACAGAGCATCCCCCCGAGACGAGGGTAAAAGGTGCCGAAAGAACATCATCCCAGGGGCAAGGTCGACTAACCCCGACAGAGCATCGCCCCGGGGCCGAGGACGTCGGACACCGACAAAGAATCCCTCCGGTGCGATGATGACGGACTCCGACAGAGCATCCCCACGGGGGCGAGGACGACGGATCCCCACAGAGCATTGCCCCGGGGGCAAAAACGAGGGACCCAGACAGAGCATCCCCCCAGGGGCGTGGACGAGGGATCCCGAGAGGACATCCCCCCGGGATGAGGGCGACGGATGCAGAAAGATCATTGTCCCAGGGGCGAGGATGTCGGACCCCGACAGAGCATCCCACTGGGGCGAGGACGACGCACCTCTGCTGACCATCTCCCCGGGGGCGAGGACGACGGGCCTCGAAAGTGTATTGCCCCAGCGGCACGGATGACGGGCCCCAAAAGAGAATCGCCCTGGAATGAGGGCGACGGACCCTGACAGAGCATCTCCCCGGGACGAGGGCAAGGGACCCCGACAGAGCATTTCCCCGGGGGTGAGGACGTTGGACCTCGACAGAGCATTCCCCCGGAGGTGAGGACGTCGGACCTCGACAGAGCATAGCCGAGGGCCGAGGATAACGGACCACGACAGAACATTGCCCCATTGGCGAGAAGGGTGGACAACGGCACAGCATCGCCTCGGGACAACTGCGGACACGGACGGAGCATTCCCCGGGGTGAGGGCAGATACGGGCGTGTCCTGGTTTAGGGCAAATTAGGGGAAGAATCTCCAAAAGGAACCCCTTAAGCAACAAATTCTCCAAACACTTCCCCTTCCAAACACCAGATTTGGGAAGATTTTCCTCAGAGAAAAAGTCGAAAACTTGTTTATTTAGCAAACACACAGAAAAAATTCGCCCCAACGCAAAAAAAACAAACACAGGTGACGCAGCAAACTTCACCCATCCGAGTGGATGTACAGCCTCAGAAGGTCTCCGGTGCCGGGGAGGGCAGAAACGCGTATTTCTTTTCACGAGCAGGGGCCCGGCGTTTCTTGATGTTCCAGGTCGTCCAGGATCAGGTTCACGTGGTATTCCAAGCTAATAAGGGAAGGAAAAATAAAGGAAAGCAGCCTAAGCAAAGTGGGGGGCAGAAGCAGAAGCTAAGCAAGCAGAAGCAGCTAAAAGGGCCGAGCCGCGCAGGTGGGGGGAGAGGGGCAGCAGCTTGCAAGCAGCACAGCGGCAGCAGCTCACCGATGGGGAGGGGCGCTGTCTAGCTAGACAAAACAAACCCTCCAGGCATGAGCAGCACACGATTGTGGATATAAAGCACTGCAACGTCACCCCAGGACAGGGTGAGCCTCCCCGGGGGCAAGGACGATGCACACCGACAGCACTTTCCTCCCCGCCAAAAGGCAACAAAGACAGCACAGCCTGCCAAAGGTAAGGTGGATGGAGAACACAGCGGCCTCCCAAAATTGAGGGGTCGGACACCACCCCGGCTCAACAAAGCTAAGGACAGACAAGCACCGGGCAGCGAGGGACCGCTACCGCCCCCCAAATTGGAGGGGTCTGGCCATCGCCCCCGGTTCAAAAAATCTAAGGCCAAAATAAATTGGCAAAATCACATCAAGTGCTGTGCCTGTTCTTTACTCGCAACGCAGTCCCTCGCCACCCAAAACCAAGCTCAAAGCCTCCCCGCCCCACGAAGAGGAAGACAGAGACCCTCAGCCAGGCAGGGAGCACGAGGGCCCTGGATGTCTCAGTCCCCTCCTCCCTGGGCGGTCCTGAGGGGTTTCGGCCTCCTGAAGGGAATGGCAGGGTTGGAGGTGTCTGGCCGTGTCACACTGGGGCATGGCGGGTTGGGGGTTCTGGTCATGTCACATCGGGAGATGCTCAGGGCTGGGGGTCTCGGCCATGTCACACCGGGGATGCTCAGGGCTGGGGTCTCTGGCCGTGTCACACCGGGGGATGCTCGGGCGTCATCCCAGGGTGAGAGGGACAGAGACCCCGCGGTGTCCCCCAGAGGGATGAAGACCCCACCCCCAAAGGAGAGGGACAGAAACCTCCCGCCACCTCGAGCATTTCCCAGGCCCAGAGGGATGGAGACCCTCGAGCATCCCTGGGTGCTGGACCAGATAAAACTGGCCCAAATCAAACTTTTATCAGCCAGAAATGCTTTGGCAGTGAGATTTCTTTCCCAGGCCCCGCTGTGTCACGATGGACGCCAGTTCCTGCGGCGGTTCTGGGGTGTCACAACGCTGCCCTTGGTTCCAGCAGGCCCTACTGTGTCACAAGAGAGCCTCGGGTCTGTGAGATTCTGTTGGAATTCAAAATGCAAGGAATTCTCTCGACATTGGGCCTGTCAATCAAAGTCTAGAAAAGAACACAGGATTTGACCGCAGGCCTCAGGAAATGCTTCCAACTTAGGTGCTAGAAGCAAAAATGCGGATTAAAGCAGAATTGTATTTAGGTGAGAAAAGTTCAGCTGTAGATTTTATGATAAAAAAAGAATAAAATTAGTCGCAGATGTGACAAAAAGTCTTAGACTAGGTCTGTGTGCCAGAACAGGATTGGCTAAGAAAGTTCACACTGCAATTAGACAAAATTTTAGTATTGCATTAAAAACATAAATCTCTTTATTGGCAGTGTGTTATTAGTGAATAAATCCTGAAAAGTCCTTGTAGCCATAAGTGTTGCAACGTCTCGTCAGGCTGTCGACACTTGTCGACCGTTGGAATGGGGTAGGTACGCTCACAGACCCCTTCCTTTGCTTCTTGCAGTCCCGGAAGGGCCCACGAGAGCTGTGGATGGACCGGGAGCGCCCGAAGCTGCTCCCAAAATCCCGGTGTGACCCCGGCCCCGCCCTTACCACGCCCTCACATCTGTCCTTCTTCCCCCGGGCCCGAGCCACGCCCCTTTTCTGCTTCTTTTCTCCTTCCCACCAATCAGAACGCCGGCACGCTGTGGCCACGCCCTCTTTGTGACATCACAATGAGCAACGCTGGGTGCTCCGCCCCCACGCTTGTTTCTGGGCTCCTATTGGCTGTGCCTGAAAGGGGCGGGCTTGGTCTGGTATATAAAGAGCCCCGCTGGCTCGGGTCCTCAGCAGCAAAGGCGCGGAAAGAGGAGGAGGGGTCCCCAGAGAGGAGCCCCGAGCAGCGACCGGGAGGAGACCCACGGAGCGGGCGGAGATCCGGCCTGCGCCGCCTGCCCCGGCAACGGCGGGCGAGTGACGCCGCCCCGCGACTCTGCTCCACGGAGAACCCCGGAGCCTACACCGCGATGAGCACAGATCACTCGCCCCTCCATGGTGGAGGAAGACCGCGTGACCTGACACGCCTCGCCCCCACACACAGATTTCCATGCAGGATAACGATGGCGACACCCCCGCCCCCCGTCCTCATATAGGGGTGAGGAGGGTGGACACTGACAGTGCATCTCCCCGGGGCCATGACGATGGACATAGGGCTAAGACGACAGACCCTGACAGAGCATCGCCCCGGGGCAAAGACGACGGAGACACCGCCTCCCCAGGACTACTCGGTGCTCCCTCGAACGAGCAGGCGCCCCCAGCCTGTCAAAGATGAGGTGGACAGAGACCACCCGTGCCTCTGTGTTGCAGAGAAGGAGGATGGACATGACCTGACCACTCATCCCCACAAAAACGAGGGCGGAGACGCATCCTGGCCCCCTATAGCTTAAGGAGCGGCAACTAAGGGCGCGGAGACCCCACCAGAGACTGCTCCGCTCCAGGGAGACCATCCCCACTCACCCCAAGGTAAGAACCGAGACCTCCTGGACCCTTCCTCAGTAATGGGAGGCGGGCGGAGATGTCCTGACCAACCCCACCATCCACACACAGAAAGGATGGAGACGACGAGGCACCCTGATCCTCCCTCGTGGTGAAGAGGGTGGACACCGAGAGAGCACCGCCCCAGGGCGAGGACGACGGACACCGACAGATCATCCCCCGGCCAGGGTAACTAACACCGACAGAGCATCCCCCGGGGCGACGGACCCAGACAGAGTACCCCAACAGAGAGGAGGAGGAGGACCCCAACAAATCATCCCTCAGGAAACGAGGGCGACAGACCCCCGACAGAGCATCCCCCCGAGCGACGGGCGACTTAACTCCGAAAGATCATCCACCCGGGGAAGAGGACGACGGACCCCAACAGATGATCCCCCCAAGGCAAGGGCGATGGACCCTGAAAGAGCATCCCCCTAGTGCGAAGACGACGGACCCCGACAGAACATCCTCTGGGACGAGGGCGACAGACGCCGAAAGATCCTCCTCCCTTGGGTGAGGACGACAGACTCCAACAGAACATCCCACTGGGGCGAGGACGATGTATCCCTACTGACCATCACCCGGGGGCCGAGGACGACAGACTCCGAAAGAGTATTGCCCCAGGGGCAAGGACGAGGGACCCCGAGAGAGTATCGCCCCGGGGCGAGGACGATGAACCCTGACCGATCATCCCCCTGGTGCGAGGGACGATGAACCCTGACAGAGCATCTCCCCGGACGAGGGCTGACGGACGCCAAAAGATCATCCTCCCTTGGCGAGGACGAGGGACCCCGACAGATCATGCCGCCAAGGGCTAAGACGATGGATACCGACAGTTGATCTTCTCGGGTGCCATGACAAAGACACCGACAAGGCATCTCCCCGGGCGAGGACGACAACGCCGCAAGATCATCCTCTCTTGGGCGAGTATGACGTATCCCTACTGACCATCGCCCCGGCAGTGAGGACGACGGACCCCGAAAGTGTATTGCCCCGGGGACGAGGACGAGGGACCCCAACAGATCATCCCCCCTGAGGGCGAGGACGACGGACACTGACAGAGCATCGCCGGGTAACGAGGACAATGGACCCCGACAGAGCATTCCCCGGGTGAGGACGAACACCGACAAAGCATCGCCCCGGGCGAGGGATGTTGGACCCTGACAGAGCATCCACCGGGGCGAGGACGACAGACCTCATAGAGCATCGCCCTGCGGGCGAGGACAACGGCCCCTGAAAGTGTATTGCCCTGGGGCGAGGAGACGGACTCGACAGAGCATCCCTCGAGGGCGAGGACGACAGAACCCCATGAGAGCATCCCCCGGGGCGAGGATGACAGACCCCGACAGAGCATCCCTTCGGGGCGAGGACGAGGTCCTTGACAGAGCATCGCACTGCGACGAGGGCTTAAGGACGCCAAGATCATCCTCTCGGGGCGAGTATGATGAATTCTTCACCATCGCCCCCAGGAGCGAGGGACGACAGATTCTTAAATGTATTGCCCCGGGGCGAGACAAGGGACACCGAGATCATCTCCTCAACGGCGAGGACGACGGACCCCGAAAAGCATCCTCCGGAGGCGAGGACAACGATTCTACTGAACATCACCCTGGGGGCAAGGACGAGGGACCCCTGCAGAGCATCGACCCGGGGCTAAAATGACTGACACCGACATACGATCCTTCTGGGTGCGATGACGAAGGACCCCGATTCGCATCCCCCAGGGTGAGGACGATAAACCCTGACACAGGATCTCCCCGGGGACGAGGGGCGCGGACGCCAAAAGATCATCCTCTCAGGGGCGAGTAGGACGTATCCCTACTGACCATCGCCTGGAGCGAGGGACGCCGGACCCCGTCAGGGCATCCCCGTGGGGCGAGGACGACAGACGCCTACAGGTCAGCGCTCTGGGACGAGGGCGATGGACCCTGACAGAGCATCCCCAGGAGGCGAGGGAGACGGACCCTGACAGAGCACCGCCTCGAGGATGAGGAGGAGGAACCCTGACAGAGCATCGCCCCGGGGTTGAGAACGACGGACACCGAGAAATGATCCTCCTGGGGCCCAGGCATCGGACACTGACAGGGCATCTCCGTGGGGCGAGCACGACAGACCCCGACAGATCATTGCCTTGGGGGCGATAACGACAGACCCTGAAAGAGCAGCCCCGTGGGGCGAGGACGACAGACCCCGAAATTGTATTGCCCCGGGGCCGAGGATGAGGGACCCCGACAGATCATCCCCCCCGAGGGCGAGGATGACGGGCCCTGACTGAGCATCCCCGTGTAACGAGAACAACGGACCTTGACAGAGCATCCCCCCGGGGCTAGGACGACACACCACGACAAAGCATCGCCCCGGGGCTGAGGACGTTGGACCCCGACAGGGCATCCCCGTGGGGCAAGGACGACAGACCCTTACAGAGCATCGCCCCACGGGCAAGGACAACGGGACCTGAAAGTGTATTGCCCTGGGGGCGAGGATGACAGACTTCGACAGAGCATCGCTCTGGGACAAGGGCGACGGACCCTGACAGAACATCCTCTGGGACGAGGGCGACGGACGCCGAAAGATCCTCCTCCCTCGGGCGAGGACGACGGACCCCGACAGAACATCCCACTGGGGCGAGGACGATGTATCCCTACTGACCATCACCCGGGGGCCGAGGACGACAGACTCCGAATAAATATTGCCCCAGGGGTGAGGACGAGGGACCCCGAGAGAGTATCGCCCCGGGGCGAGGACGATGGATCTCGACAGAGCATTGCCCCAGGGGCGAGGACGACGGACCCTGACCGATCATCCCCTGGTGCGAGGGACGACGTCCCTGACAGAGCATCTCCCGGACGAGGGTGACGGATGCCAAAGATCATCTCCCTGCTGGCGAGACGAGGACCCCGACAGATCATGCCGCCAAGGGCTAAGACAATGGATACCGACAGTTGATCTTCTCGGGTGCGATGACAAAGACACCGACAGGCATCTCCCGGGCGAGGACGACAAACGCCGCAAGATCATCCTCTCTTGGGGCGAAGGTATGACGTATCCCTACTGACCATCGCCCTGGCAGCAAGGACGACAGACCCCGAAAGTGTATTGCCCCGGGGACGAGGACGAGGGACCCCAACAGATCATCCCCCCGAGGGTGAGGATGACGGACACTGACAGAGCATTGCCGGGTAACGAGGACAACGGACCCCGACAGAGCATTCCCCCGGGTGAGGGACGAAACACCCCCGACAAAGCATCGCCCCGGGCGAGGATGTTGACCCCGACAGAGCATCCACCGTGGGGCGAGGGACGACAGACCCTTATAGAGCATCGCCTGCGGGCGAGGACAACGGGCCCTGAAAGTGTATTGCCCTGGGGCGAGGGACGACGGACCGACAGAGCATCCCTCGAGGGCGAGGACGACAGAACCCCATGAGAGCATCCCCCGGGCGAGGATGACAGACCCCGACAGAGCATCCCTTCGGGCGAGACGTGTCCTTGACAGAGCATCGCGACCGCGACGAGGCTAAGGACGCCGCAAGATCATCCTCTCGGGGCGAGTATGATGAATTCCCTTCTCACCATCGCTCCCCAGGAGCGAGGACGACAGATTCTTAAAGTGTATTGCCCTCGGGCGTAGGACAAGGGACAGCGAGAGATCATCTCCTCAACGGGCGAGGACGACGGACCCCAGAAAGCATCCCTCCGAGGCGCAGGACAACGATTCTCTACTGAACATCACCCTGGGGGCAAGGACGAGGGACCCCTGCAGAGCATCGACCGGGGGCTTAAAATGACTGACACCGACACATGATCCTTCTGGTGTGATGACGAAGGACCCTGATCTCGCATCCCCCCAGGGTGAGGGACGATAAACCCTGACACAGGATCTCCCCGGATGAGGGGCGACGGACTCAAAAGATCATCCTCTCAGGGGCTAGGTAGGACGATCCCTACTGACCATCGCCTGGAGCGAGGGACGCCGGACTCGCCAGGGCATCCCCTGCGGGGCGAGGGACGACAGACGCTTCACAGGTCATTGCTCTGGGACGAGGGCTATGGACCCTGACAGAGCATCCCCAGGAGGCGAGGGAGACGGACCCCGACAGAGCACCCCCGAGGATGAGGGAGGAGGAACCTGACAGAGCATCACCGGGTTGAGAACGACGGACACCGAGAAATGATCCTCCTGGGGGCCCAGGACGTCGGACACTGACAGGGCATCTCCGTGGGCCGCAGCACGACAGACCCCGACAGATCATTGCCTTGGGGGCTATAACGACAGACCCTGAAAGAGCAGCCCGTGGGCGAGGGACGACCGACCCCGAAATTGTATTGCCCTCGGGCCGAGGATGAGGGACTCGACAGATCATCCCCCCGAGGGGCGAGGGATGACGGGCCCTGACTGAGCATCCCCTGTAACGAGAACAACGGACCTTGACAGAGCATCCCCCGGGCTAGGACGACACACCACGACAAAGCATCACTCGGGCTGAGGACGTTGGACCCCGACAGGGCATCCCCGTGGGGCAAGGACGACAGACCCCTATAGAGCATCGCCCCGCAGGCAAGGACAACGGGACCTGAAAGTGTATTGCCCTGGGGGCGAGGACGACAGACTTCGACAGAGCATCGCTCTGGGACAAGGGCGACGGACCCTGACAGAACATCCTCTGGGACGAGGGCGACGGACGCCGAAAGATCCTCCTCCCTCGGGCGAGGACGACGGACCCCGACAGAACATCCCACTGGGGCGAGGACGATGTATCCCTACTGACCATCACCCCGGCCGAGGACCACAGACTCCCAAATAAGCATTGCCTCCAGGGGTGAGGACGAGGGACCCCGAGAGAGTATCGCCCCGGGGCGAGGACGATGGATCTCGACAGAGCATTGCCCCAGGGGCGAGGACGATGAACCCTGACCGATCATCCCCCTGGTGCGAGGACGACGGTCCCTGACAGAGCATCTCCCCGGGACGAGGGTGACGGATGCCAAAAGATCATCCTCCCGTTGGCGAGGACGAGGGACCCCGACAGATCATGCCGCCAAGGGCGAAGACAATGGATACCGACAGTTGATCTTCTCGGGTGCGATGACAAAAGACACCGACAAGGCATCTCCCCGGGGCGAGGACGACAAACGCCGCAAGATCATCCTCTCTTGGGCGAGTATGACGTATCCCTACTGACCATCGCCCTGGCAGCAAGGACGACAGACCCCGAAAGTGTATTGCCCCGGGGACGAGGACGAGGGACCCCAACAGATCATCCCCCCGAGGGTGAGGATGACGGACACTGACAGAGCATCGCCAGGTAACGAGGACAACGGACCCCGACAGAGCATTCCCCCCGGGGTGAGGACGAAACACCCCGACAAAGCATCGTCCCGGGGCGTAGGGATGTTGGACCCTGACAGAGCATCCACCGTGGGGCGAGGACGACAGACCCTACAGAGCATCGCCTGGGCGAGACAACGGCCCTGAAAGTGTATTGCCCTGGGGGCGAGGGACGACGGACCCCGACAGAGCATCCCCGAGGGCGAGGGACGACAGAACCCATGAGAGCATCCCGTGGGCGAGGATGACAGACCCCCGACAGAGCATCCCTTCGGGCGCAGGACGAGGGTCCTTGACAGAGCATCGCACCGTGACGAGGGCGAAGGACGCCGCAAGATCATCCTCTCGGGGGCGAGTATGACGTATCCCTTCTCACCATCGCCCCAGGAGCGAGGACGACGGATTCTTAAAGTGTATTGCCCCGGGGGCGAGGACAAGGGACAGCGATAGATCATCTCCTCAACGGTGAGGACGACAGACCCCGAGAAAGCATCTCCGGAGGCGAGACAACGTGATCTCTACTGAACATCACCCTGGGGGCAAGGACGAGGGACCCCTGCAGAGCATCGACCCGGGGCTTAAAACGTCTGACACTGACATGATCCTCCTGGGTGAGATGACGAAGGACCCTGATTCGCATCCCCCAGGGTGAGGACGATAAACCCTGACACAGCATCTCCCCGGGACGAGGGTGACGGACGCCAAAAGATCATCCTCTCAGGGGCGAGTAGGACGTATCCCTACTGACCATCGCCTGGAGCTGCAGGACGCTGGACTCGGGCCAGGGCATCCCCTGCGGGGCGCAGGGACGACAGACGCCTACAGGTCATTGCTCTGGGACGAGGGCGATGGACCCTGACAGAGCATCCCAGGAGGCGAGGGAGACGGACTCCTGACAGAGCAACTCCTCGAGGATGAGAAGGAGGAAATCCCTGACAGAGCATCGCCCGGGTTGAGGACGACGGACACCAAGAAATGATCCTCCTGGGGCCCAGGACGTCAGACACTGACAGGGCATCTCCTGCGGGGCTTGAGCACCCACAGACCCCGACAGATCATTGCCTTGGGGGCTATAACGACAGACCCTGAAAGAGCAGCCCGTGGGGCGCAGGATGACGGACTCGAAATTGTATTGCACGGAGGGGCGAGGATGAGGGACCCTGACAGATCATCCCCCGAGGGCTAGGATGACGGGCCCTGACTGAGCATCCCGCGTAACGAGAACAACGGACCTTGACAGAGTGATCCCCCCGGGCTAGGACGACACACCACGACAAAGACGCCCCGGGCCGAGGACGCTGGACCCCGACAGGGCATCCCCCGTGTGGCGAGAATCAACAGACCCTTAAAGAGCATCGCCCGGCGCAGGATAACGGGACCTGAAAGTGTATTGCCCTGGGGGGCGCAGGGACGACCGACCCCAACAGGACATCCCCTCAGAGGGCAAGGGACGACACACCCCGACAGAGCATCCTCCAGAGCGAGGACTAAGGTCCTTGACAGAGCATTGCCTCGAACGAGAACGACAGACGCCGAAGATAATCCTCCTCGGGCGAGTATGCCATATCCTTACTGCCCATCGCCCCAGGAGCGAGGGACGACGGATCATGGAAGTGTATTGCCTTGGGGGTGAGGACGAGGGACCTCGACAGATCATCCCCCCGCGAGAGGAAGACGGACCCTCGACAGAGCATCCCCCGGGATGATTGCAACGGACTCCTGACAGATCATCGCCCCAGGGGCGAGGATGAGGGACCTTAACAGATCATTGCCCCTGGGTGAGTAATGATGGACTCCGACAGATGATCGCCCCAGGTGTGATGACGACCGAATGCGACAGGGCATCCCCGAAGCGCAGGACGACGGACCCCGACAGGGCATTGCCCTGGGCCGATGACGACGGATGCCAACAGGGCATCGCCACACGGGCTGAGAACATCGGACCATGACAGGGCATCCACCCGCTGCAAGGATGATGGACCCCAGCAGAGCATCGCCCCAATATGAGGGTGACGGACCCTGACAGATCATCTTCCTGGGGCGAGGACGAGGGACCCTGACAGAGCATTCTCCGGGGCGAGGGATGCCGGGTCACAGACAGAGCATCCTCCCGGGCAACGAATGACGGACCCCTACAGAGCATCGCCCCGGGGCGAGGACGACGGACCCTGACAGAGCATCCTCCCGGTTCGAGGATGATGAACTCCGTCAGATCATCGCCCCGGGACAAGGGCGACCGACACCGAAAGATCATCATCCCGGGGGCGAGGACGAGGGACCGCGATAGAACATCCCCCTGGGCGAGGACGCGGGACCCTGAGAGATCATCTTTCCGGGGCGAGGACGATGGACCCTGACAGATGATCTCCCTGGATGACGGTGACGAACCCCGCCAAAGAATCCCCTCAAGGAGAGGAGGAGGGATCCCGACAGAGCATCGCCCTGTGACGAGGGCGACGGATGCCGAGATGATCTCCCCTAGAAGTGAGGATCGCCGGACTCCCTGACAGAGCATTGCCTTGGCGGCGAGGATGACGGACCCTGACAAATGATCCCCCCGGATGACTACAGCACACCATGAGAGAATATCCCCAAACAAGAGGAGGAGGGATCCCGACAGAACATCGCCTCGACGAGGGGCGACGGACGCCGAGAGAACATCACGAAGTGGCGAGGATGACGGACTCCGACAGATGATCCCCCAAGGCAAGGACGTTGATCCCAGAGAGCATTGCCCTCGAGGCGAGGGACGACGGATTCTCGACAGGGCATCCTCCCGAGGCGAGGATGATGGTTTCCACAGAACATCGCCCTGGGGCGAGTGGACGCCAGACCCTGACAGAATATCCTTCCGGGTTTGAAGATGATGAACTCCCGCCAGATCATCGCCCGACGCAGGGCGATGGACTCCAAAAGATAATCATCCCTGGGTAGGACGAGGGACCCTGATAGAGCATCCCCCGAGCTGAGAACGACGGACCCTAAGAGAACATCCCTCTAGCGAGGGACGAGGGTACATGACAGAGCATGCACTCAAGAGGGACGACGGACTCCAGATAGAACATCCACCTGGGCGAGGACGAGGGACCCTAACAGATGATCCCGCTGGGGACTACTGGCGACGACCTTGAAACAGTATCTCCCCAAGGAGAGGATCAGGGACTCCCCGACAGAGCATCGCCCCGACGAGGGCAACGGACGCCAAAAGAACATTGTCGAGCTGGCGAGGATGACGGATGCCGACAGATGATCTCCCAAGGCAAGGATCGCCGGACTCGGCAGAGCATTGCCCTGGGGGCAAGGACGACGGACCACGACAGAGCATGCCCCTGGGGCGAGGACAGCAGAGCCCGACAGAGCATCGCCTCTGGTGCGAGGACAACGGACTCAACAGAGCATCGCCCCAGACTAGGAGACGGACCCTGACAGATCATTATCCTGGGGTGAGCATGAGAATCTCCGACAGAGCATCGTCCCGGGGAGGATGAGGGACCCCAACAGAGCATCGCCTGGGGCGAGGATAACGGACTCCCTGACAGGGCATCCTCGTGGGCGAGGGACGACAGACCCCTACAGATCATCGCGCCGAGGGGCGAGGACGAGGGACTCCCGACAGATCATTGCCCCGGGGTTGAGGAAAATGGACACTGACAAATGATCCTCCCAGGTGCGATGACGACGAACCCCGAAAGGGCATTCCCCGGTGCGAGGACAACAGACCCCGACAGATCATCCCCCCGGGCGAGGACGATGGACCCCGACAGGGGATCCCGTAGGGCGAGGGCAACAACCCTGACAGAGCATTGCCCCGGGGCGGCGAGGGACCCCGACAGAGCAATGCCCTGGGGCGCAGGACGATGGACACCGACAAATGATCCTCCTGGGTGCTATGAAGATGGACCCCGACAAGGCATCTCCTGGGCAAGGACGAAGGACCCTGACAGAGCATCACCTTGGGGCGAGGAGGACGGACCCTGACAGGGCATCCCCAGAGGGCGGAGACGACAGACCCCTACAGAGCATCCCTTCGGGCGTAAGACGAGGGTCCCCCGACAGAACATCGCCCCAAGATCGAGGGGCGATTTGACGCACGAAGATCATCCTCTCGGGGCGAATATGACGTATCCCTACTGACCACGTCAAGGGGAGCAAGGACAATGGACGCCCGAAAGTGTATTGCCCTAGGGGAGAGGACAAAAGGCCCCAACAGATAATACTCCCGAGGGCGAGGACGATGGACCCTGACAGAGCATGCTCCCGGGGGCGAGGACGATGGACACCGACAGAGCATCCTCCTGGGGGCGTGGATGATGGAGCCTGACAGAGCATCCTCCCGGGGGGCGAGGGACGATGGACCCTGACAGAGCATCCTCCGGGCGAGGACGATGGACACCGACAGAGCATCCCTCCAGGGGCGTGGATGATGGAGCCTGACAGAGCATCTCCCGGGGGGCGAGGGACGATGGACCCTGACAGAGCATCCTATCGATCGAGGATGATGAACCTGGTCAGATCATCGCCTCGACGAGGGGCGACGGATGCCGAAAGATCATCTCCAGGGGTGGGGATGAGGGACCGCACAGAGCATCCTCCGAGCGAGAACTACGGACACCGACACATGATCCTCCTGGGCTGCGACAATGATGGGGGCGGCGACGCATGGACCTCGTCAGAGCATCAGCCCGGGGTGAGGACGACAGGCCCCGACAGAGCATCACCTTGGGGGACGAACACGACAGACCCCGACTGATCATCCCTTCAGGGCAAGGACGATGGTCCCCGACAGTGCATCACCCCCGAGGCGAGGGCAGCGGATGCCACAAGATCATCCTCTCAGGGGCGAGTATGACGATCCCTACTGACCATCCTCCGGTGCCAGGACAATAGAGCACCGAAGTGTATTGCCCCCAGGGCTGAGGACCAGGGACCCTACAGCACCACGAGGGCTGCAGGACCATGGAACCTGACAGAACATCCCCGGCAACTGAAGACTACGGACCCCGAGTAGGAGCATCTCCCCCCGGGCGAGGGATGACACACCCCGACAGAGATGGGCCCCGTACGAGGACATTGGACCCCGACAGGGCATCCCCGTACGAGGACGCGGGGACTGACAAAGTATCGCCCCGGGACGAGGGCGATCAACCCTGACAGACATCGCCTCTGAACGAGGGGCGATGGACCCTGACAGAGCATCCCCGGAGACGAGAGAGACGGACCCCTACAGGGCATCACCCCCTGAGGGCGAGGGAGCGAGGGACCCCGACAGAGAATAGCCCTGGGGGTTTAGGATGATGGACACCAACAATGATTATCCAGGGACAACGGACTCTCGACAAGGCATCCCCCCTGGTGAGAGGACGATAGACCATGACAGAGCATCGCTCGGGGCGGAGGGACGACGGACTTTGACAGATGAATCGGGACGACTGACTGCAACGCGACTCCACAGAGTATCCACCAAAGGAGAGGAGGAGGGATCTCGACAAAGCATCACCCCAGGATGAGGCCTTGGACGTCAAAAGAACATCATCCAGGTGGCGAGGATGACGGACCCTGACAGATGATCCTCCCGGAGGTGAGAACGTCGGACTCTGAAAGTGTATTGCCCCGGGGGCGAGGACGACGGACACCGACAAATGACCCTCTCGTGTACGAAGAAGAAAAACTCGGACAGTGCATCACCCTAGAGCGACGGCCAACGGACACCGACAGAGCATCCTCCTGGGGGCGAGATGATGGAGCCTGACAGAGCATCTCCCGGGCGAGGGACGATGGACCCTGACAGGGCATCGCCCTGGGGGCGAGGACGACAGACCCTGACAGAGCATCCTATCGGATCGAGGATGATGAACCCGGTCAGATCATCGCCTCGCCACATGCAGGGCGACAGATGCCGAAAGATCATCCTCCAGGGGTGGGGATGAAGGACCGCACATGAGCATCCTCGCAGCGAACTACGGACACCGACACATGATCCTCCTGGGTGCGACAATGATGGGGGCGAAGACGATGGACTCGTCAGAGCATCGCCCCGGGCGAGGACGATGGACCCAGACCGCCTAGCCCCCCAGTGCGAGGGATGAGGGACCCCGACAGAGCCTCCCCTATGGGCGAGGGACGGCGATTCTTACAGACCATCGCCCGGGCCGTAGGACGATGGACTCCGAAGTGCATTGCCCCGGCGAGGACGAGGGACCCCACAGAATGACACCCCCAGGGCGAGGACGACGGACCACAGAGCATCCCCAGGATACGCAGGACGACGGACTCCTGACAGAGCATCCCCTCAGGGGCGCAGGACGCACGGACTCCCTGACAGAACATCCCCCTGACGAGGGCTGGGCGAGGAGGCCGAAGATCATCATCCAGGGGTCGAGGACGCATGGACTCCGAAGTGTATTGCACTGGGAGCGAGGACAACAGACCCCCGATAGATCATCCCCTCGGGCGAGGACGATGGACCCCGACAGGGGATCCTCGTGGGGCGAGGGCAACAAACCCTGACAGAGCATTGCCCCGCTAAGACGAGGGACCCCGACAGAGCAATGCCCTGGGGCGAGGACGATGGACACCGACAAATGATCCTCCTGGGTGCTATGAAGATGGACTCCCCGACAAGGCATCTCCCCTGGGCAAGGACGAAGGACCCTGACAGAGCATCACCTTGGGGGCGAGGGAGGACGGACTCCCGACAGGGCATCCCCCTGTAGGGCGGAGACTTACAGACCCCTACAGAGCATCCTTTCGGGCGTAAGACGAGGGTCCCCGACAGAACATCAGCCTCAAGACGAGGGCTGCATGGACGTCGCAAGATCATCCTCTCCGGGCGAATATGACGTGATTCCTACTGACCATTGCCAAAGGGGAGCAAGGACAATGGACGCCAAAGTGTATTGCCCCTAGGGGAGAGGACAAAGGCCCTAACAGATAATACTCCCCGAGGGCGAGGACGATGGACTCCTGACAGAGCATCTCCCGGGGCGAGGACGATGGACACCGACAGAGCATCCTCCCAGGGGCGTGGATGATGGAGCCTGACAGAGCATCCTCCGGGCGAGGGACGATGGACCCTGACAGGAGCATCTCCGGGGGTAGGACGATGGACACTCGACAGAGCATCCTCCAGGGGCGTGGATGATGGAGCCTGACAGAGCATCTCCGGGGCGAGACGATGGACACCGACAGAGCATCCTCCAGGGGCGTGGATGATGGAGCCTGACAGAGCATCTCCGGGGCTGCAGGACGATGGACCCTGACAGAGCATCCCTATCGGATCGAGGATGATGAACCTGGTCAGATCATCGCCTCGGACGAGGGCGACGGATGCCGAAAGATCATCCTCCAGGGGTGGGGATGAGGGACCGCGAACAGAGCATCCTCCCGAGCGAGAACTACGGACACCGGCACATGATCCTCCTGGGTGCGACAATGATGGGGGGCGAAGACGATGGACTCTCGCCAGAGCATCGCCCCCGGGTGAGGACGACAGGCCCCGACAGAGCATCACCTTGGGGGACCTAACACGACAGACCCCGACCGATCATCCCTTCAGGGCAAGGACGATGGTCCCCTGACAGTGCATCACCCCGAGACGAGGGCAACGGATGCCACAAGATCATCCCCTCTCAGGGGCGAGTATGACGTATCCCTACTGACCATCTCTCCGGTGCCAGGGACAATAGACTCCCGAAGTGTGGCTGGCCCTCAGGGGCGAGGACGAGGGACCCCTAACAGATAACTCAGCGAGGGCGCAGGACCATGGAACCTGGACAGAACATCCCCGGGTAACGAAGACTACGGACCCTCGATAGAGCATCCCCCGGGCGAGGATGACACACCCCGACAGAGATGGGCCCCGTGGCCGAGAGACATTGGACCCTCGACAGGGCATCCCCGTGGGCCGAGGACGAGGGACCCCCGACAAAGCATCGCCTCGGGACGAGGGGCGATCAACCCCTGACAGAGCATCGCCTCTGGAACGAGGGCCATGGACCCCTGACAGAGCATCCCCGAGACGAGAGACGGACTCTACAGGGCATCACCCTGAGGGCGCAGGGACGAGGGACCCCGACAGAGAATAGCCCTGGGGTTTAGGACGATGGACACCAACAAATGATTATCCAGGGACTAACGGACTCCGACAAGGCATCCCCCTGGTGAGAGGACGATAGACCATGACAGAGCATCGCCTCGGGGCGAGGACGACGGACTTTGGACAGATGATCCCCCGACGACACTGCAACGCGACCCGACAGAGTATCCACCAAAGGAGAGGAGGAGGGATCCCGACAGCATCACCCCAGGATGAGGCCTTGGACGCCAAAAGAACATCATCCAGGTGGCGAGGATGACGGACCCCTGACAGATGATCCTCCCGAGGTGAGAACGCCGGACTCTGAAAGTGTATTGCCCCGGGCAGGACGACGGACACCGACAAATGACCCTCTCGTACTTAAGAAGAAAAAACTCCGACAGTGCATCACCCTAGAGCGACGACTTAAACGACACGACAGAGCATCCTCCTGGGGGCGAGGGATGATGGAGCTCTGACAGAGCATCCTCCCGGGCGAGGGACGATGGACTCCTGACAGGGCATCGCCCTGGGGGCGCAGGGACGACAGACTCCTGACAGAGCATCCTATCGGATCGAGGATGATGAACCCTGGTCAGATCATCGCCTCGGCACGAGGGCGACAGATGCCGAAAAGATCATCCTCCAGGGGTGGGGATGAAGGACCGCAACAGAGCATCCTCCCTGAGCGAGAACCACGGACACCGACACATGATCCTCCTGCGCGAAGCAATGATGGGGGCTAAGACGATGGACCTCGTCAGAGCATCGCCTCGGGCGAGGACGATGGACCCAGACCGCCTAGCCCCCCCAGTGAGGATGAGGACTCCCGACAGAGCCTCCCCATGGGCGAGGACGACGATTCCTACAGACCATCGCCTTCGCAGGACTCCATGGACCCCGAAGTGCATTGCCCTCAAGCAGGGACTA
This sequence comes from Luscinia megarhynchos, assembly GCA_034336665.1. Taxonomy (NCBI): domain Eukaryota; kingdom Metazoa; phylum Chordata; class Aves; order Passeriformes; family Muscicapidae; genus Luscinia; species Luscinia megarhynchos. The sequence continues at coordinate 18,835 of JAPFBE010000346.1, read as the reverse complement.
GGGACCCCAACAGATAATGATCCCCCAGGGGCGAGGGACGACGGACACCGACAGAGCATCCCCCCAGGATACGAGGACGACGGACCCTGACACAGAGCATCTCCCAGGGGCGCAGGACGACGGACCCTGACAGAACATCCCCCTGGGACGAGGGCTAGGGAGGCCGAAAGATCATCATCCAGGGGTCGAGGACGACGGACTCAAAGTGTATTGCACTGGGAGCGAGGACAACGGATCCCCACAGAGCATCCCCTCCGGGCGAGGACGACGGACCCTAACAGAGCATCGCCTGGACGGCTAGGCGACGACTCCTGACAGAGCATCTTCCCCGGGTGAGGACGAGGGACCCCGACAGAGCATCCCCTGGTGCGAGGGACTATGGAATCTGACAGAGCATTGCCCTGGACGAGGGCTGCACGGAACTCTTGAAAGTGTATTGCCCCGGGGGGCGAGGGACGAGGGACTCCAATAGATATTGCCCTCAGGGCCAGGACGACGGACACCGACATATGATCTTCCCGCTATGACGTAAAGACCCCGACAGGGCATCCCTCCGCTAGGGATGATGGACTCCCACAGTAACATTCCCCGGGACGAGGGCGCATGGATCGTTGAAAGATCATCCTCCCTGGGGGCTTAGAGATGACGGACCCCCGACAGAGCATCCCACTGGGGGCTAGGGACGACGATCCCTATTGACAACTCTCCCAGGGGCTTAGTGAACAACGGACACAGAAAGTGTATTGCCCCGGGGGCTAGGACGAGGGACCCTAAAAACATCGCCCTCGGGTGCGAGGATGATGGACAGCGACAGAGCATCTCCCAGGGCGAGGACGACGGAGCCTCGACAGAGCATCCCCCTGGGGTGAGACGACGGACCCTGACAGAGCATCACCCGAGGGGGGAGGACGACAGACCCCGACAGATCATCCCCCCAGAGGCCAGGGAAAGCGGACTCCCAAAGAGTATCCTCCAGGGAGAGGAGGAGGGACCCCCAACAGATCATCCCTACAGGGGCGAGGATGACGGACCCGACAGAGCATTGCCCTCGGGGCGAGGACGAGGAACCCCTGACAGAGCATCCTCCCTGGGGCGACGACGTAGGAATCATACAGAGCATCCCCCTTGGGGTGAGGACGACATATCCCTACTGACCATCGCCTCGGGCCGGTAGAACATCAGACTCCCCTGACAGAGCATCCCCCTGCGCGAGGGACGACAGACCCCCAAGAGAGCATAGTCCTGGACGAGGGCAACGGCCCCTGACAGATCATCATTTTCTTGGGCGAGGACGAGGGACCCCGACAGAACATCAGCCCCAGGGGCAAGGACGACGGACAATCGACACATTATCCTCCCAGGTGCAATGACGACGGACTCCCCGACAGAGCTGCCACCCCAGGGCGAGGGACAATGGACCCTCGACATAGCATCCCACTGGGGCGAGGACAATGTATCCCTACTGACCATCATCTGGGGCCGAGGACGACGAACTCCAAAGTGTATTGCCCCTTCAGGCGAAGCGGTGGACTCCCTGATAGATCATGACCCTGGGGCGAGGGACGACGGACCCCCGAAGAGCATACCTCTCGGGGCGAGAACGACGATCCCTACTGACCATACCCCTGAGGGCGAGGGACGTAGGGACCTCAACAGAGCATCAGCCTGCATGGAGGACGACGGACCCTGACAGAGCATCCTCCCAGTGCGAAGGTGACAGTCCCACAGACCATCTCCCTGGGACGCAGGTCGACGGACGCTAAAGATCATCCTCCCGGGCGAGGACGCACTGACCCCGACAGAGGATCCTACTGGGGCGAGGGACAACGTATCCCTACTGATCATCACCCCGGGCCGAGGGACGACGGACTCCGAAGAGTATTGCCTCAGGAGCGAGGGACGATTGACTCCTCGACAGATCATGCCCCTAAAAGGGACGACGGACCCCCAAAAGTGCATCCCCTGGGGGCGAGGGGACGATGTATCCCTATTGACCATCCCCCCAGAGGCGAGGACGAGGGACCTTGATACAGAGTATCGGCTTTGGTGGCGAGAACGACGGACACTGACATGATCCTCCTGAGCGGATGACGACGACTCCAGAAAGGGCATCCCCCGGCAAGCTAACGATGGACCTCGACAGAGCATCTCCCCAGGGGCGAGGGACAACGGACCATGACTGACCATCACTCCGGTGCGAGGACTCACGGTCCCTGACACAGCATCAACCCCGGACGCACGGTGACGGACGCTGAAAGACCATCCTCCCGCTATGAGGACGAGGGACTCCCGACAGACCATGCCCCCCAAGGGCAAGGACGACGGACTGACAGATCATCTCCCCGGGGGCGCAGGACGACGGACCCTGACAGAGAATCCCCCCCCGGTGCGAGGGATGACGGACCCCGACACAGCATCCCCCGAGGGCTTAAAACGACAGACCCTGACAGAGCATCACTCGGAGAGGGCAACTTACCCTGACAGATCATCTTCCCTGTATGCAGGACGAGGGACTCCGACAGGGCATTGCCCTGGGTGTGAGGACTATGGACACCAACAGATGATCCTTTCCGTGTGATGACGAAATACTCCAACAGGGCATCCCCCCAGTGCGAAGACGACGGACCCCGCCACAGCATCCCCCCAGGACGAGGGTGACGGACGTTGAAAGATCATCCTCCTGGGGGCGAGGATGACAGACCCCTACAGAGCATCGCGACCGGGTTGAGGACGATGGACACCGACAAATGATCCTCCTGTGTGCGATGATCGACGGACCCCCAACAGGGCATCCCTGTGGGGGGAGGACGACAGACCCCGACAGAGCCTCCCTTCGGAGGGGAGGATGAGGTCCCCGACAGAGCATCACCCCCGGACAAGGGTGACCTACACTGCAAGATCATCCTCTCGGGGCGAGTATGACGTATCCCTACTGACCATCAGCCTGGAGCTGCAGGGACGACAGACCTAGAAAGTGTATTGCCCCCGGGGCAAGGACGTAGGGACCCTGACACATCATCCCCCCAAAGGCGCAGGACGACGGACCCCTGACAGTGCATCCCTGGGTAACGAGGACAAGGAAACTCCAACAGAGCATCTCCCGGGCGTAGGACGACACACCCTCGACAGAGCATCGCCCTCCGGGCTGAGGACGCTGACCCAGACAGGGCATGCCCGTGGGGCTTAAAAAACAACAGAAACTCCTACAAAGCATCAGCTCGGACGATGAGGGCGATGGACCCTGACAGAGCATCCCCGAGACGAGCGAGATGGACTCCCTGACAGAGCATTGCCCCCGGGTTGAGGACGACGGAAACCGCACAAATGATCCTCCCGAAAGTGCAATGACGACGGACACCTACAAGGCATCCCTTTCGTGCAAGGACGACAGACCCCTACAGAGCAATCCCTTTTGGGGCGAGGGACTAAGGTCCCCGACAGAGCATCGCCCCGGACGAGCGACGGACGCCCTCAAGATCATCCTCCCATGGGCGAGTATGCCATATCCCTACCTTTGCCCAGGAGAGAGGATGACGGATCCCGAAGTGTATTGCCCCGGGGCGCAGGGACGAGGGATCTCGACAGATCATCCCCCGAGGGCGAGGGACAACAGACCCTGACAGGGTATTGCCCCAGGGTCGACAATGTCGGACCCTGACAGAGCATCTCCCCGGGATGAGGTCGACGGACCCCTGACAGATCATTTTCCCGTGCGAGGACGATGGACCCTGACAGGGCATTGCCCCGGGTGTGAGGACGACGATCGCTGACGGATGTTCGCTCCGGTGAGATGACGAGACTCCTGACAGGGCATCCCCCCGGTGTGAGGACGACGGACCCTCGACAGAGCATCCCCCCGGGTGAGCGCAACTGACCCTGAAAGATCATCGCCCTGGGGTGAGGACGAGGGACCCCGACAGAACATTGGCCTGGGTGTGAGCAGAACGTACACCAACAGATGATCCTCCCGGTGCAATGACGACAGACCCCTACAAGGCATCCTTGCTAGCCGAGAACGATAGACCTTGATAGAGCATCGCTCGGGTGCGAGGGACAACGGACTCTGACCGATCATCCCCCTGGAGCGAGACAGCATCTCCCCAGGACGAGGGCTTAATGGACGCCGGAAGATCATCTCCGGGGCGAGGGACAAGGGACCCCGACAGATCATGCCCCCGAGGGCGCAGGACGACAAACCCTTAGAGAGCATCCCCCTGAGGGCGCAGGACGAGGGACCCCCGACAGATCATGCAACTGGAGGCGAGAACGACGGGCCCTGACAGAGATCCCCTTGGTAATGCAGGGGATGACGGACCCGACAGAACATCCCCCACAGGATCTAACGCCGACGGACGCCGGAAGATCATCCTCCCAGGGGCGAGGATGATGACCCCAGACAGAGCAGCCCACAGGGGCGAGGATGACGTATCCCTACTGACCATCGCCCCGGGGGCGAGGACGACGGACCTTGAAAGTCTATTACCCCGGGGGCGAGCACGACAGACGGCAAAAGACCATCGCCCTCGGACGAGGGCGAAGGACCCTGAAAAAGCATAGACGAGGGTGAGGGACCGGGACAAAGCATTTATCCAGGGGTGAGGACGACGGACACCGACAGATGATCCTCCCGGGTGTGATGATGACGGACCTTAAATTGGCATCACCCTCGGGCGTAGGACGACGCTACTGACAGATCATCGCCGGGCCAGGAACGACGGTCCCCTAAAAAGAACATTGCCCCCAAGGCGAGAAGGGTGGACAACGGCAGAGCATCACCCCGGGGCAACCGCCGACACCGACAGAGCATTCCCCCGGGGTGAGGGCAGATACGGGCGTGTCCTGGTTTTGGGGCAAATTAGGGAAGAATCTCCAAAAGGAACCCCTTAAGCAACAAATTCTCCAAAGTCTTCCCTCCCACCACTGGCTGCTGGAAGATTTTCCCTCAGAGAAAAAGTCGAAAAACTTGTTTATTTAGCAAACACACAGAGAAATCTCGGCCTAATGCAAGAAAAAAACAGCCACGGGTGACGCAGCAAATTTCACCTGTCCGAAAGTGGGATGTACAGCCTCAGGACGCCTCCGGTGCCGGGAGGGCAGAAACGCTGTAATTTTTTCAATGCAGTAGGCTCCCCGGGTGTATCTTGATGTTCCAGGTCGCCCAGGACCAGTTTCACGTGGTATTCCAAGCTAATAAGGGAAGGAAAAATAAAGCCAAGCAGCCTAAGCAAAGTGGGGGCAGAAGCAGCAGCTAAGCAAGCAGAAGCAGCTAAAAGCGGCCGAAAGCAGTGCGGGTGGGGGAGAGGGGCAGCAGCTTGCAAGCAGCGCAGCGCAGCAGCTCACTGATGGGGAGGGGCACTGTCTAGCTAGACAAAACAAACCCTCCAGGCATGAGCAGCACACGATTGTGGGATAGAAAGCACTGCAACGCCACCCCAGGACAGGGGTGAGCTCTCCCGAGGGGGCAAGGGACGACGCACACCGACAGCACTTTCCCTCCCCGCCAAAAAGGCAACAAAGACAGCACAGCATGCCAAAGGTAAGGTGGATGGAGAGCACAGCTGCCTCCCCAAAAATCGGAGGGGGGTCGGACACCACCTCGCCCAACAAAGCTAAGGACAGACAAGCACCAGGGCAGCGAGGGACCGCGCCGCCCCCCAAATTGGAGGGGGTCTGGCCATCGCCCTGCTTCAAAAAATCTAAGGCCAAAATAAAATTGGCAAAAAATCACATCAGGTGCTGTGCCTGGTCTTTACTCGCAGAGCGCAGTCCCTCACCACCCAAACCAAGCTCAAAGCCCCCCCGCCCCCATGAAGAGGAGGACGGAGACCCTCAGCCGGGCAGTGAGCGCCGTGGCCGAGGGATGTTCTGTCCTCCTCCCTGGGGCGGTCCTGGGGGGTTTTGGGCCTCCTGAAGAGAATGGCAGGGCTGGAGGTCTCTGGCCGTGTCAGTCGCCCCTTACTCCCCGGGGGATGCTCTGTCGGGGTCCGGCTGCCCCTCCAACCGGGGTTGCTCAGTCGGGTCCATCGTCGCCGCCCCCAGGGCGACATGCTCCGGCCAGGATCCTTCCTCCTCTCCTTAAGGGGATACTCTCTAGGGTGCGCCGTAGTCGTCCCGGGGATCATCTGTCAGGGTCCGGCCGCCCTCAACCCCCGGGCGATGCTCTATTGGGGTCCCTCGCTCGCCCTGTGAGGGAGATGTTCTTTTGGGGTCCGTTGTCCTCGCCCCTCGCACGGTAGCGCTGTCAGGGTCCGCTCTCTCGCCTCCCCGGGGATGCTCTGTCAGGGTCTGTCGCCTTCGTCCCGGGCGACATGCTCTGACGGGGTCCATTGTCCCTCACCCTTGATGCAATACTCTTTCAGGCTCTGACATCCTCGGCCCCGAGGCGATGCTCTGTTAGGGTGTGTCGCCCTCGCCTGGGGGATGTTTCCCGGGTCCGTGGTCCTCGTTGTCCAAGGATGCCCTGTCGGGTTCCCAAGTCCTCGCCCAGGGGCGTATGCTCTGTCAGGGTGTGTCGCCTTCGCCCCTGGCAGGATGCTCTGTCGGGGTCTGTTTTCCTCGCTACCCCGGGGATGCTTAGTCAGGGTCCGGCTGCCTCGCCTCCCGGGGATCATCTCTTGGGGTCTCTCGCCCTGCCCAAGGGGCAATACATTTTTGAGGTCCGGCTCGCCCTGCTCCCCGGGGCTATGTTCAGTAGTGATACATCATACTCGCCCCCCAAGAGGATGATCTTGCGGCTTCTGGTCGCCTCGTCCCAGGGTGATGCTCTGTTATTGTCCCCGAAGGTATTTTCTGTCAGGGTCCATCTTCCTCGCTCTCCCCGGGCGATGCCCTGTCAGGTTCCATCACCCTCGCTCCAAGGCGATGCTCTGTCAGGGTCCGCTGCCCCCGCCCCCAGGGCAATACACTTTCGGGGTCCGTTATGCTTGCCCCTGGGGCGATGCTCTGTAGGGGTCTGTCGCCTCGCCCTCACAGGGATGCTCCTGTCGGGGTCTGACGCCCTCGGCCACGTGGGCGATGCTCTGTCAGGGTATGTCGCCCCTCGCCCTCTGGAGGATGATCTGTCGGGGTCACTCTTCTCCACTGGAGGATACTCTGTCAGGGTCCGGCTGCCCCTCGCTCCCCGGGCGATGTTCTGTCAGGGGACACTCCTCCTCGGCCCCAAAAAGAAGCTCTGTCGGGTCTTCGCCCTCGACCACGGTGATGCCCTGTCGGGGTCCATCATCCTCGCCCTCGTGGGATGCCCTGTCGGGTCCGGTAGTCATCGCACCCGGGAGGATCATTTGTCGGTGTCCGGCCGCCCCAAACCTTGGGGCTATGCTCTGTCGGGTTCTGTGGGTTCAAGCCCCCAGGGAATTGATCTTGCGCGCCCGCTGCTCCCTCATCCCGGGTGATGCTCTATCAGGGACCCTCGCCCTCGCCTGCGTGGCGATGCCCTGTCGTGGTCTTCGTCCTCGCCCCCGGGGCGATGCTTATCGGCGCCCTGCCGCCCTCGCCCCTGGGAGGATGATCTTTCGGCGCTTGAGCCTCGCCCGGGGGGGATGCTCGTGTCGGGTGCCGCTTGTCCTTGCCCCCAGGGGGATGCCATGTCAGGGTCTTTCGCCATCGCACCTGGGATGTGTCCGCCATCCTCAACCCGCAATGCTCTGTCGGGCCATTCGTCCTTGCCCCGGAAATGATCTGTCAGGGTCTGTCGCCCTTGTCCCGGGCAATGCTCTGTCGGGGTCCATCGCCCTCACAGCGGGGAATGGTTTTCAGGGTCCGACGCTTTTCGGGCGCTTGGGGCGATGCTTTGTCGGGGTCCGCTGCGGATCGCCTTTGGGGGATCATCTGGTGGGTCCGCTGCCCTCGCCCTCTACGGGCGATGACCTTCCGGCATCCGTTGCCCTCATCCCGGGGGATGTCCTCTCGAGGTTCCTTGTCCACGCCTCCGGGGGATGCTATTTCTGGGTCCTCGTCCACGCCCCCTGGGCAATGCTCTCTCGGGGTCCATCGTCCTCGCCCCCGGAGGGATTATTATCTGTCGGGTCCGCTATTGTCACACCGAGGGATGTTCTGTTGGGGTCTGACGCCCTCGGACCCAGGGCGATGCTCTATTGGGGGTCCATCGCCTTCGCCTCAAGGCGAGGCTCTGTCAGGGTCCGCCACCAAGGCCCCCGGGCGATGTTTCATCAGGGTCTGACATCCTCGCACCAGGGGAGATTCCTTTGTCAGGGCCCGGCCCTCGCCACACCCGGAAGGATAATTTGTCGGTGTCCGCCGCCCTCAAACCCTGGGCAATGCTCTGTCGGGGTCTGTCTCCCTCGCCTCCCAGGGATGTTTGGTCAGGGACCATCGCCTCGTCCCAGGGCGACGCTCTGTCGGGGTCCGCCGCCCCTGCATCGGGCTGTATGCTCTGTCGGGGTCCATCGTCCCCGCCTCTGGGGGGAATGCCTTGTCAGGGTATTTCATCATCGCACTCGGGAGGATCATCTGTCGGGTCCATCATCCTCATCCCCGGGGCAATGCTCTGTCGGGTGTTTCGCCCTCGCCCTCGGGCGATGGTCTGTCGGGGTGTGTCGCCCTCACCCTCGGGGGGATGCTCTGTCGAGGCCGCTTAAACCGCTACCCGGGATGCTCTGTCAGGGTCCATCGCCCCTCGAGGGATGATCTGTTGGCGCCCTCGGCCCTCGCTCTTTGAGGCAATAAACTTTCAGGATCCATCGTCCTTGCTCCCCCGGGCGATGGTCAGTAGGATATGTCAGGACTCGCCATCGATGTATGATCTCATGAAGGCCCATCACCCTCGCCCCGGACAATGCTCTCTCGGGGACCCTCGCCCTGTCTGGGTTTGCTCTGTCGGGATCTCTCGGCCCTCGTCCCAAGGGGATGCCCAGTAAGTGGGTGCACTGTCTGCCCCCGGGCGACATGTTCTGTCGGGTGTGGGCCGCCCCTGCCCCGAGGGCAAGCTCTGTGGGGGCTCGTTGTCCTCAAGTAGCCGGGATGCCCTGTCAGGGTCCATCATCCTCGCCTCGGGGATGATATTTTGGCATACCTCGCCCCCACGGGTCAATACACTTCTCGGGGTCCGCTGTACTCTGCTCCCGGGTGATGGTCAGTAGGGGCATGCGCCATACTCACTCCTGAGAGGATGATTCCAGGGTTTCCATCGCCCTCGCCCTAGGGCGTATGCTCTGTCGGGTGACTCTGTCCTGTCCCTAAGGGATGCTCTGTCAGGGCCTGTCGCCCCGCTCGGGTGATGATCTGTCGAGGTCCCTAGTCCTGCCCCTCGGGCAATACACTCCGGGATCCGCCATTCTCTCCCGGGGCGATGGTCAGTAAGGATATGGCATACTCGCCCCCAGGAGGGTGATCTCCACGCGCTCACGCTCTCGCCCTAGGGGTGATGCTCTGTCGTGGACCTTAGTCCTCTCCCCAGAGGGATGTTCTGTCAGGGTCTGTCGTCCCTAGCCATGGGTATGCACTGCCAGGGTCTGTTGTCCTCACACCGGGGGGACGCCTCTTGTTGGTGTCCATCAGCCATCGCACCTGGGAGGATCATCTGTTGGTGTCCGCCGCCCTCACTTGCACCCCGGCCAATGCTCTGTCGGGTCTCTCATCCTCGCCCCACGGGATGCCCCTGTCAGGGGTTTGTTGTCCTCCCACTCGCTAGATGATCTCTCAGGGACTGTCGCCCTGCCCCCAGGAGTATGGTCTTTCGCAGCCGCCACCCTCATCCCGCTGGGATGCTCTGTCGGGTCCGGCTATCCTCGCCTCTGAGGGATGCCCTGTCAGGGTATTTCCATCATCGTGACCTCGGGAGTGATCATCTGGTCGGGTGTCCGCCATCCTCATTCAAGGGCAATGCTCTGTCAGGGTCCTTCGGATCAGCCCGGAAAGCATGATCTGTTAGGGGTCTGTCGCCTCGGCCCCGGGCAATGCTCTGTCGGGGACTCCCTCGTCCTCGCCTCGGGCGATGCTCTGTCGGGAGGTGTAGTCCCTGCCTCGGGGGATGCTCTGTCGGGGCCTGTTGTCCCTCAAGTACCCCATGATGCTCTGTCAGGGTCCATCAGCCTCGCCCACGGAGGGATGATATGGTAGGCATCCTCGTCCCCGCCTCGGGCAAGACACTTACGGGGTCCGGCCGCCCCGCTCCCAAGGCGATGGTCAGTAGGGATACGCCATAATCTGCACTCCTAGAGTATGATCTTGCGGCATTCGCACTCCTCGCCTTTCTAGCGGCGCATGCTCTGTCGGGTCTCGCCCTCACCCCACGGGGATGCCCATTCGGGTCTCGTTCCGCCTCCGGGCGATGCTCTGTTGGGATCCGCTGTCCTCACCCCCGGGAGATGCCCTGTCAGCGGTCTGTTATCATCACACCTGGGAGGATCATTTGTCGGCGTCCGCTGCCCTCAACCCCGGGCGAGCGCTCTTTGGGGGTCCCTCGCCCTCTCCCCCAACGGGTGATGCTCTGTCGGGGTCCGCCGCCCTCGCCCCCTGGAGGATGATCTGTCGGGGTCCCTCCTCCTCTCCCCTGTAGGATACTCTGCTGGGGGTCTTCTGTCCTGGCCTCTGGAGGGATTTTTCATCTGCTAGGGCACCGCCGCCCTCTCCCCCCGGGTGGTGCTCTGTCAGGGTCCGCTGTCCCACCCCGGGGCATGCTCTGGTCGGGCTCCGCTGTCCTCGCCACCGGGGATGCTCTGTCACGGCTCCGTTCTCCTATTCCCCTGGGCAATGCTCTGTCGTGGTCCGGGACGCCCTCGCCTCTCGGGGGGGATCATCTGTAGGTCTGTCGTGACTCGGGCCCCGGGCGATGTTTCTGTCGGGGTCCCTCCATCTCTCCTTGAAGGGATTCTTTGTCGGGTTCGCCACCGCCATCCCGGGGGGGATCATCTGTCAGGGATCTGTCGCCCTCAAGCCCGAGGGGTGGCCTGTCAGGGTCCGCTGCCATCGCACGCGGGAGGATCATCTGTAGGTTTCCGCCGCCCCTCACCCTCGGGAAATGTTCTGTCAGGGTCCCTCGGCCTCGCCCCCGGGCGATGCTCTGTCAGGGTCCGCCGCCTCAATCCTGGAGAGATGCTCTTTGGGGTCCATTGTCCCCGCCTCCCCTGGGGGCAATACACTTTGTATCGCCGTCTCGCATGATCATTATGATATGTTGTCTCGGCTTCCAGAGGGATGCTCTGTCGGGTCCGGCCATCCTCGGCCCCCGGGAGGATGATCATTCTAAGGCCCATTACCTCGTCCCGCGGGAGATGCTCTGTCAGGGACCGTTGTCTCGCACTCAGGGGGAGCACCGGGTCAGGGTCCGTCCCATCCCCGGGTCTCCCTGGGACGATGCTCTATCGAGGTCCATCGCCCTTGCCTGGGATGCCCCTACCGAGGTCCGGCCGCCATCGCACCCGGGAGGATAATATGTGGGTGTCTGTTGTACTCACCCTCGGGCAATGCTCTGTCGGGGTCCCCCTGCCCTCGCCCCCCTCGGGGATGATCTTCAGGGTTCTTTTGCCGCCACATCGGGAGAGGTTCTGTCATACTGCCGGGCCGCCGCACCCCCGGGGGCAATACACTTCTCGGTGATCCGCTTGTTGCTCCTGGGGCGACGTATCAGTAGGGGTACGCCATACTGCCTCGAGGATGATCTTTGCAGCCGCCCATCGCCTCGGCCCTGGGGCGATGCTCTGTTGGTGACTCTCGTCCTGTCCCCGAAGGGGATGTTCTGTCGGGCCTGTCGCTCTCACCGGGGATGATCTGCTGAGGTCCCTGTAGTTCCGCCTCTGGGGCAATACACTTGGATCCGCTCTTCTCTCCCAAGGGCGATGGTCGGGGTAGTGATATGGCATACTCAGCTCCCCAGGAGGATGATCTTAGGGCATCCGTAGCTCTCAGCCCCAGGTGCGATGCCTGTTGTGGGACCTTAGTTGTCTCCCCCAGAGGGATGCTCTGTCGGGATCTGTCGCCCCTAGCTCCCACTGGTATGCACTGCCAAGGTCTGCTCGCCCTGCACAGGGGGACGCTTGTTGGGGTCCGGCCGCCATCGCACCCGGGAGGACCATCTGTTGGTGTCCATCGCTCTCACGCACTCCGGGCAATGCTCTTGTCGAGGTCCTCAACTTCGCCCCAGGGATGCTCTGTCGAGTCCATCGCCCTGCCCCGGGGAATGCCCGTCAGGGTATTTCATCATCGCACTCGGGAGGATCATCTGTCGTGTCCGCCATCCTCATCCCCGGGGCAATGCTTCTGTCGGGGTCCTCATCCTCGCCCCCCTCGGGGCAATGGTCTGTCGGGTGTGTCATCCCTCCTAGATGCTCTGTCGGGCTCCGCTTCCCTCCTACCCGGGATGCTCTGTCAGGGTCCATCAGCCCTCGCCCCTAGGAGGGGATGATATGTAGCGCCCTGGTCCTCTCCCCCAGGGCAATACACTTACGGGTCCGGCTGCACTCGCTCCCCGGGCGATGGCTGTCAGTAGGGATACGTCATACTCGCCCCCTCGGAGAGTATGATCTTGCAGCATCCGTCACCCCTCGCTTCGCAGAATGATGATATGCAGTGACCTCGGCCCTGGCCCTCAAGAGATGCTCTATAGGGGGTATATCAGTCTCAAGCCACGGGGTTGCCCATTCGCTAAGTCGCCCTTCCACTGGGGCATGCACTGTCGGGTCCATTGTCCGCGAGCCATGGCAAGAGATGCCTCTGTCGAGGTCCCTCGCTCCCCGCCCTCGGGGCAATACACTGGATCTGTCACGTCTTCTGGGGCGCATTGTCAGTAGGGAGTATGATATACTCATCTCCTGCGAGATGATCTTACTGACATCCGCTGCTCTCGCCCCGGGATGATGCTCGGCCGGGACCTTAATCCTCGCCCCGCAGGGGATGCTCTGTCGGGTCCTGTCGTCCCCGCACCAGAGGGATGCCTTGTTGGGGTCCGCCATCGCACTCAGGAAGATCAGCCGTCGGTGTCCGCTGCCCTCAACCCCGCAGCAATGCTCTGTCGGGTCCCTGATTCTCGCCCCCGGGCGATGCTCTGTCAGAGTCTGTCATCCTCACCCCACGGGGATGCTCCTTGTCGAGGTCCGCTCGTCCTCGCCCCTGGGGCATTGCTCTGTCAGGGTCCCTGATTCTTGGCCCCAGGGCGAGCGTGGACTGTCAGGGTCTGTCGCCCTGCTCCCACGGGATGCCCCTGTCGGTGTCCCTGCTGCCATCGCGACCTCGGGAGGATCATCTGTCGGTGTCCGGCTGCCCTCAACCCCCAGGCAATGCTCTGTCGGGGTCCTCATCCCCGCCTCTCTGGGCGAAGTGCTCTGTCAGGGTCTGTCTCCCTCGCCTCCCCAAGGATGCTCTGTCAGGGACCATTGCCCTCATCAAAAAGCTATGCTCTTTCAGGGTTTGTCGCCTCTGTCCCAGGGCGATGCTCTTCGGGTCCGGCTGCCTTCAGCCTCTGGGCAATACACTCAAGGTCCATTGTCCCCACCCCAGGGCTGCATGCTCTGTCGGGGTCTGTTGTCCCCCACGGGATGCCTTTGTCGGGGTCCGCTCGCCCCAACCCTCAAGGTATCGCTTTGGTCGGGTCCGCTGCCCTCAACCCCGCGGCAATGCTCTGTCAAGGACCGCTGTCCTCGGCCTCCGGACAATGTTTCTCGGGGTCCCCGCCCCTCGCCCTCCGGAAGTTGATCTGTCAGGGTCTGTCACTGTCGCCCCTGGGCGATGCTCTGTCGGGGGTCCGCTGCCCCTCGCACCAGGGGGATGATTAGTACGGGTCTGTCTTTCCCTCTCCCCGGGGTGATGCTCTGTCGGGTTCCATCGCCTCACCCCTGGGCTATGCTCTGTCGGCCTGCTGTCCTCGCCCCCTGGGGATGCTCTCTGTCAAGTGTCGCCCTCAGCCCCCTGGGGATGCTCTGTTGCGTGCTGCCGCCCCCGCACCTCGGGCGATGCTCTGTCAGGGTCGGCCCCCCTGCCTCCCAGGGATGCTCTCAGTCAAGGTCCTTTCGGGCCTCATCCCGGGGCGATGCTCTGTCAGTGTCCATCGTCCCGCCCCCAGGGCAATACACTTCATGGTCCGCTGTCGCCCGGGGCGATGCTCTATAGGGGTCTGTAGTTCTCGGGCCTTTACAGGGATGCCCTGTCGGGTCCAAGTCCTCGGCCCCCGGGCTGATGCTCTGCCAGGGTGTGTCGCGCCCTCGCCCGGGGATGCTCTGTCAGGGTCCCCCGTTGTCCCTGCTGCTGGGGATGCTCTGTCCGGGTCCATCTTCCTCGCTCAGGGGCTGATCTGTCGCAGTAGTCCCTCATCCTCGCCCCCAGGGTGGATGCTCTGTTGGGGTCCGGCCCTCCTTGCCCCCGTCAAGCGACGCCTGTCGGGGTCCCTCCTCCTTTCCCCCTGGAGGATACTCTGTCGGGGTCTGCTGTCCTGGCCCTGGTGGGACGCATCTGTCGGGGTCCGCTGTCCTCTCCCGAGGTTATGCTCTGTCGGGGTCCCTCGCGTCACCCTCCAAAGGATGCTGTGTTGGGCTCCGCTGCCCTCACCGGGGATGGCATTATAGCGTCCTAGAGGTTCTCTCCCCAGGGCAAAGATCTATCGAGGTCCCTACATTCTCATCTTGAAGGGATCATCTCGGGCGCTCTGTCGCCTCGGCCCTGGGGGGCAGCAATGCTCTGTCGGGGTCCCTCCTCCCTCTCCCCTTCTTCAGGGGATAACTTGTCGGGGTTCGTCGAGCCTTCGCCCCGGGGAATCATCTGTCGGGTGTCCGGCTGCCCTCAGCCCTCGGGGACATGATCTGTCAGGGTCCTCGTCCTCTCCCCGGGCAATACACTTTTGGAGTCCTTCCTCCGCAGCCCCGGGCGACGGTCAGTAGGGGATACGCCATCCTTGCACCCGAGATGCTCTGTCGTGGGTCCCACTGCCTCGCCCCCAGGGAGGATGATCTGTCGGGTTTGTCATCCTATCCCTTGGGCACGCGATGTCAGGGTCCTCATCCTCTCCCCCCAGGCGATGCTCTGTCGGGTCTGTCGTTGTCGCCCCAGGAGGATGCTCTGTCAGCGGTCCGGTCAGTCTCCTCACCCTAGGGGAGATGCTCTGTCGGGTCTGTCGTCGCTACTCCAGGGGGATGCCCTGTTGGTGTTTTCCTCCGCCTTGCACCCAGGAGGATCATCTGTCGGTGTCTCGCTTCGCCCCGCCCCCCGACATGATCTGATGGGGGTCCCTCATCCTCTCCCCCAAGGCAATACAGTTTCTGGGAGTCCATCGCCCCGCCCCGGGCGATGGTCAGCAGGGAAACGCATCCCCACCCCCGGTGAGATACTCTGTCAGGGTCCGGCTGCCCTCGGCCTGAAGATCATCATCTGTCGGGTCCGGCCATCCTCTCAATATCGATTTATGTTCTTCGGGCGACCGGCCGCCCTCGTACTGAGGTGATGCTCTGTCGGAATCCTCCTCCTCTCTCCTTCTTGAGGGGATAATTCTGTCGGGTGTGTCGTGAGTCGGACCTCGGGATGGATCATCTGTCAGGGTCCGCTGCCCCGCCTGGGGATGCTCTGTCAGAGTCTGTCATCTCGGCCTGCGCCCATCGTCCTGGCCCCCGGAAAGATGCACTCTAAGTGTCCACCTCCCCACCACAAATGAGAGGACCGGGGAGCTGGGTGTCGCATCGCTATCCCACGTGGAAATATGTGTGTGGGGCAGGAGGCCAGGTCACTGCATGGCCGCCCTCCACCATGGAGGGGGCTGGGTGATCTGTGCTCATCGCAGTGTAGGCTCTGGGGATCTCTGTGGAGCAGAGTCACGGGTCGGGTCTCCGCCTTTGTTCCAGGGCAGAAGGCTGCAGAGCAGATCTCCACCCGGCCTGATGGGTTCTCACAAGGGTGCGCTGCTCAGGGCTCTGCTCTCCCTGGGACCTCTCCTCCTCTTCCGGCCATCTCTGCTGAGGGCCCGAGCCAGCGGGGCTCTTTATATACCCAGACCAAGCCCCGCCCCTTTCAGGCACAGCCAATAGGAGCCCAGAAACAAGCGTGGGGGCGGAGCACCCAGCATTGCTCATTGTGATGACACAAAGTGGAGGCGTGGCCACATCGTGACCGAGCGTTCTGATTGGTCGGAAGGAGAAAGAGCAGAAAAGGGGCGTGGCTCGGGCCCGGGCTGGAAAGGGCAAGTGTGAGGGCTGGCAGGTGGGAGCGGGGCCGGGGGTCACACCAGGATTTTGGGAGCAGCTCCGAGCACTCCCGGTCCCTCCACAGCTCTCTTGGGCTCCTTCTGGCACTGCAAGAAGCAGAGGAAGGGGTCTCTGGGCGTCCCAGCCCCATTCCAGGAGTTGACAAGTGTCGACAGCGTGACAAGAAGATGAAACACTTACGGCTACAAGGTCTTTTCAGGATTCATTCACCAATAACACACTGCCAAAAAAGATATTTATGTTTTTAATTCAATACTAAGGTTTTGTCTAATTGCAGTGTGAACTTTCTTATCCAATCCTGTTCTGGCACACAGACCTAGTCTAAGACTTTTTGTCACATCTGCGACTAATTTTATTCTTCTTTTTATCATAAAATCTACAGGTAAACTTTTCTCACCTAAATACATCTCTGCTTTAATCTACATTTTTGCTTCTAGCACCTAAGTTGGAAGCATTTCCTGAGGCCTCCGGTCAAATCCTGTGTTCTTTTCTAGACTTTGATTGACAGGCCCAATGTCGAGAGAATTCCTTGCATTTTGAATTCCAGCAGAATCTCACAGACCCGAGGCTCTCTTGTGACACAGTAGGGCCTGGTGGAACCAAGCGCAGCATTGTGACACCCCAGAACCTCACGGAAGCAAGCGTCCATCGTGACACAGTGGGGCCTGGGGAAAGGAAATCTCACTGTCAAAGCATTCCTGGCTGATAAAAGTTTGATTTGGGCCAGTTTTATCTGGGCCAACACACAGGGATGCTCCAGGGTCTCCATCCCTCTGGGCCTGGGAAATGCTCGAGGTGGCCGGGAGGTTTCTGTCCCTCTCCCTTGGGGGTGGGGTCTCCATCCCTCTGGGGACACCGCAGGGTCTCTGTCCCTCTCACCCTGGGATGAGCAACCCGAGCATCCACTGGTGTGACATGGCCAGAGACCCCCAGCCCTGAGCATCCCGCGGTGTGACATGACCAGAGACCCCCCAGCCCCGCCATGCCCCAGTGTGACACGGCCAGAGACCTCCAGTGTTGCAACTTCTCGTCACGCTGTCGACACTTGTCGACCCTTGGAATGGGGCTGGCACATCCAGAGACCCTTCCTCTGCTTCTTGCAGTGTCGGAAGGGGCCCAGGAGAGCTGTGGAGGGACCAGGAGCACCCGGAGCTGCTCCCAAATTTCTGGTGTGACCCCCGGCCCCGCCCCCACCCCGTCCTCACACCTAGACCTTCCACCCCGGGCCCGAGCCACGCCCCTTTTATGATCTTTCTCCTTCCGACCAATCAGAACTCTTGGTCACGCTGTTGCCTCGCCTCCTCTTTGTGTCATCACAATGAGCAACGCTGGGTGCTCCGCCTCCACTCTTGTTTCTGGACTCCTATTGGCTGTGCCTGAAAGGGGCGGGGCTTGGTCTGGGTACATAAAGAACCTAGCTGGCTCGGGTCCTCTGTGCCGACGGCGGCGGAAAGAGGAGGAGGGGTCCCAGGGAGAGGAGCCTCGAGCAGCGCACCGGGAGGAGACCCACGGAGCAGGCGGAAATCCACACTGCGCCTTCTGCCCGGCAACGAAGTGCGCGGAGACCCCACCCGTGACTCTGCTCCGTGGATACCCCCGGAGCCTACACTGTGATGAGCACAGATCACCCGGCCCCCCTCCATGGTGGAGGAAGACCGCAGTGACCTGGCATGCCCCACCCCACACACATATTTCCACGCAGGATAAGGATGGTGACACCTCGCTCCCCGGTCCTCTCATTGTGGTGAGGAGGGTGGACACTGACAGTGCATCACTGGGCCAGGGATGATGCTGGACACGGGGACGAAGATCGACAGACCCTGACAGAACATCACCGGGCGAGGTGGACGACCGACTCCTGAGATGATCTCTCCCGGACGATCAGTGACGCCACTGCGCCGGAGTATCCCCAAGGAGAGGAGGAGGGATCCTTGACAGAGCATCAGCCTCGAATGAGGGGCTGACGGACGCCGAAAGAACATCGCCGAGGTGTGGCGCAGGATGCCGGACTCGACAGATGATTCTCTCCCGCTGCGGTGGACGCCGGGCCCCAACAGAGCATTGCCAGCGTGCAGATGACAGGAGACGAGACAGAGCATCAGCTGGGGAGAGGACGCACTTTGGTCCCTGACAGATCATCCTCCTCGGAGGCCAGGGACAGCTAACCTGACAGAGGCATCTCCAGGAGAGGAGGAGGGACCCCACAGAAAAATCCCTCCAGGGGGCTGAGGACGACGGACTGTGGCAGAGCATCCTCCTAAGGGTGAGGACGAGGGACCGCGACAGAGCATCTCCCCAAGGCGAGGGCTTAATGGACCCCCTACAGAGCATCTCTCCCCGTGGGCAAGGGACTAGGTATCCCTACTACACCGGCCCCGGAGTCGCAGGGACTACAGAGTCAGAAAGTGTGGCTGCCCCCGGGCGCAGGGATCGAGGGCCTCCAAATAATATATCATGTGTCCCGGGTCGAGGATGACGACACGACATATGATCCTCCTCCTGAGTGTGAAGATGGAAGGCTCCCAACAGGGCATCCCCGGGATCGACCTTTCACGACGACAGACACACTGACAGGAGCATTGCCCCCGGCTGAAGATGACTCTGGATCGCTGACAGAAAGACGCCTCGGGCCGGTAGAACATCGGACCCTGACTAGAGAATCCACGTGCAAGGGACGCACTGACTCCCAACAGAGC
>JAPFBE010000345.1:30000-61657 GCA_034336665.1 Luscinia megarhynchos | reverse complement strand
CGGCCGGGCTCCACCCGTGGGCTGCGCTCAGAAGCCGCCTGCGTTGCCCCTGAAGTGCCAAGAACGGCCGCCCACCCGTGGGTTGGCGGAAGAAGTGTCTTCGCGTGCCTCTGGGTGTGCAGCACGGTCGGCCCACCCGTGGGTGGGGCGTGCAGAAGGGTCTGCGTGATCCTCTGGGTGTGCAGCATCGGCCGGCCCACCCCGTGGTTGGGCGTGCAGAAATGTCTGCGCGTGCCTCTGGGTGTGCAGTACGGCCGGCCCACCGGTGGGTGGGCTGCAGAAGTGTCTCGCGTGTGCTTCTGGGTGTGCAACAACGGCCAGCCCACCCGTGGGTGGGAGTGCAGGAGTTTCTGGGTTTACCTCTGGGTGCAGCAGCCGGACGGCCTAATCTGCGGTGGGATTGCAGAAGTGTCTGCGGTTGCCGTTGGGTATGACGCGAACGGCCGGCCCACCCGCGGGTGTGCGTGCAGAAGTGTTCGCGGGCGCCTCTGGGTGTGCAGTAATGTCCGGCCCACCGGGTGGGTGGGCGTGCAGAAGTGTCTGGCGTGTGCTTCTGGGTGTGCAACAACGGCCAGCCCACCCGTGGGTGGGCGTGCAGAAGTGTTCGCGGGTGCCTCTGGGTTTGTAGCACGGCCGGCCCACCCGTGGGTGGGCGGCAGAAGTGTCTGTGAGTGCTTCTGGGTGTGTCGCGACCGGCCGGCCCACCCGTGGGTGGGGCTGCAGAAGTGTCCGCTGCGCTCTGGGTGTGCAGCAATGGCCGGCCCACACGTGGTTGGGCGTGCAGAAGTGTGTGGGTTTGCCCCTGGGTGTGCAGTAACGGCCGGCCCACCCGTGGGTGGGCTGCGGCAGAAGTGTCTGCGGGTGCCTCTGGGTGTGTAGCAATGGTCGGCCCACCTGTGGGTGGGCTGCAGAAGTGTTCGCGGGTGCCTCTGTGTGTGCCGCGAACGGCCGGCCTACCCTGCGGGTGGCCGGCAGAACTGTCTGCTGTTGCCCCTGGAAGTGCCGCGAACGGCCGGCCCACCCGTGGGCTGGCGTGAAGAAGTGTCTTCGTGTGCCTCTAGGTGTGCAGCACGGTCGGCCCACCCGTGGGTGGCCGTGCAGAAGGGTCTGGCGTGATCCTCTGGGTGTGCAGCATCGGCCGGCCCACCCCGTGGTTGGGCGTGCAGAAATGTCTGCGCGGTGCCTCTGGGTGCAGTATCGGCCGGCCCACCGGTGGGTGGGCTGCAGAAGTGTCTGCGTGCTTCTGGGTGTGCAACAACGGCCGGCCCACCCGTGGGTGGGAGTGCAGGAGTTTCTGGGTTTACCTCTGGGTGCAGCAACGGCCGGCCGACACGCGGGGTGGGCTGAAGATGTGTCTGGGGTTGCCGCTGGGTATGCCGAACGGCCGGCCCACCAGTGGGTGGGCGTGCAGAAATGTCTGCGGGTGCTGCCTGGGTGTGCAGCATCGTCCGGCCCACCCGTGGGTGGGCGTGCAGAAGTGTCTGTAGTTGCCCCTGGGTGTGCAGCATGGCCGGCCCACCCGTGGGTGGGCTTGCAGAAGTGTCTGTAGCTGCCCCTGGGTGTGCAGCAGACGGCCGGCCCACCCGTGGGTGGGCGTGCAGAAGTGTCTGGGTTTGCCTCTGGGTGTGCAGGCAACGGCCGGCCCACCCGTGAAGTGGGCGAGAAGTGTCTGCGCGTATGTCTCTGTGTGTGCCGCAACGGCCGGCCCAGCCGTGGTTGGGCGTGCAGAAGTGTCTGGGGTTGCCTCTGGGTGTGCAGTAATGGCCAGCCCACCCGTAAGTGGGCGTGCAGCAGTGTCTGGGTTTGCCTCTGTGTGTGCCGCACCGGCCGGCCCACCCGTGGGTGGGCATGCAGAAGTGTTTGCGTGTGCTTCTGGGTGTGCCGCAATGGCCGGCCCACCCGTGGATGGGCGTGCAGAAGTGTCTGCGGGGTCCTCTGGGTGTGTACCAATGGCCGGCTCACCTGTGGGTGGGCGTGCAGAAGTGTCTGCGGGTGCCTCTGGGTGTGCCGCAACGGCCGGCCCACCCGTGGGTGGCCGTGCAGAAGTGTCTGCGGTTGCCCCTGGAAGTGCCGCAACGGCCGGCCCACCCGTGGGTTGGCGTGAAGAAGTGTCTTCGTGTGCCTGTGGGTGTGCAGCAATGGCCGGCCCACCCGTGGGTGGGCGTGCAGAAGGGTCTGCGTGATCCTCTGGGTGTGCAGCATCGGCCGGCCCACCCGTGGTTGGGCGTGCAGAAATGTCTGCGTGTGCCTCTGGGTGTGCAGCAATGGCCGGCCCACCCGGTGGGTGGGCGTGCAGAAGTGTCTGTGGGTGCTTCTGGGTGTGTCGCAATCGTTGGCCCACCCGTGGGTGGGCGTGCAGAAGTGTCTGCGGGTGCCTCTGGGTGTGCAGCAATGGCCGGCCCACCTGTAAGTGGGCGTGCAGAAGTGTGTGGGTTTGTCTCTGGGTGTGCCGCAACGTCCGGCCCAGCCGTGGGTGGGCGTGCAGAAATGTCTGCGTGTTCCTCTGGTTGTGCATCAATGGTTGGCCCACCCGTGGGTGGGCGTGCAGAAGGGTCTGCGGCTGCCTCTGTGTGTGCCGTAATGGCCGGCCCACCCGTGGGTGGGCTTGCAGAAGTGTCTGTATTTGCCCCTGGGTGTGCAGCAACGGCCGGCCCACCCGTGGGTGGGCGTGCAGAAGTGTCTGCGCGTGCCTCTGGGTGTGCAGCAACGGTCGGCCCACCTGTGGGTGGGCGTGCAGAAGTGTCTGCGTGTTCCTCCGGGTGTGGAGCAACGGCCGGCCCACCCGTGGGTGGGCCTGCAGAAGTGTCTGGGTTTGCCTCGGTGTGTGCAGCACCGGCCGGCCCACCCGTGGGTGGGCGTGCAGAAGTGTCTGGGCTTCGCCCTGGGTGTGCCGAACGGCCGGCCCACCCGTGGGTGGGCGTGCAGAAGTGTCTGCGGGTGCCTCTGGGTGTTCAGTAATGGCCGGCCGCACCCGTGGGTGGGCGTGCAGAAGTGTCTGCGGGTGCCTCTGCGTGTGTTGCAATCACCCGCCCACCCGTGGGTGGGCGTGCAGAAGTGTCTGCGGGTGCCTCTGGGTGTGCAGCAATAGCCGGCCCATCCGGAAGTGGCCGTACAGAAGTGTCTGCGGGTGCTTCTGGGTGTGCAGCAATGGCCGGCCCACCCGTGGGTGGGCGTGCAGAGGTGTTTTCGAGTGCCTCTGGGTGTGGAGCAACGGCCGGCCCACCCGTGGGTGGGCGTGCAGAAGTGTCTGCGTGTCCCTCTGGTTGTGCAGCAATGGCCGGCCCACCCGTGGGTGGGCGTGCGGAAGTGTTTTCGGGTGCCTCTGGGTGGGCCGCAATGGCCAGCCCACCCGTGGGTGGGCGTGCAGATGTGCCTGTAATTGCCCTTGAGTGTGCTGCAACGGCCGGCCCACCCGTGGGTGGGCGTGCAGAAGTGTTTGCGGGTTCCTCTGGGTGTGCAGCAATGGCCGGCCCAACTGGGGGTGGGCGTGCAGAAGTGTCTGTGGGTGCCTGTGGGTGTGCAGCAACGGCCGGCCCACCCGTGTGTGGGCGTGCAGAAGTGTCTGCGGGTGCCTCTGGCTGTGCACAGAACGGGCCGGCCCCCGCGGGTGGGCGCATCACAAGTGTCTGGGTTTGCCTCTGGGTGTGCCGCAACGGCCGGCCCAGCCGTGGGAGGGCGTGCAGAAGTGTCTTCGTGATCCTCTGGTTGTGCAGCATCGGCCGGCCCACCCGTGGGTGGGCGTTCAGAAGTGTCTGCGGGTGCCTCTGGGGGTGCAGGAATGCTCGGCCCACCCGTGGGTGGGCGTGAAGACGTGTCTGCGGGTGCTTCTGGGTGTGTCGCAATCGCCGGCCCATCCGTCGGTGGGCGTGCAAAAGTGTCTGCAAGTGCCTCTGGGTGTGCAGCAATGGCCGGCCCATTCGTGGGTGGGCGTGCAGAAGTGTCTGCTGGTTCTTCTGGGTGTGCAGCAACGGCCGGTTCACCCGTGGGTTGGCGTGCAGAAGTGTCTGGGTTTGCCAATGGGTGTGCCACAACGGCCGGCCCACCCGTGGGTGGGCGTTCAGAAGTGTCTTCGCGTGCCTCTGGGTGTGCAGCAATGGACGGCCCACACGTGGGTGGGCGTGCAGAAGTGTCTGCGGGTGCCTCTGGGTGTGCCGCAACGGCCGGCCCACCCGTGGATGGGCGTGCAGAAGTGTCTGCGGGTGCCTCTGGGTGTGTAGCAATGGCCGGCCCACCTGTGGGTGGGCGTGCAGAAGTGTCTGCGGGTGCCTCTTGGTGTGCCGCAACGGCCGGCCCACCCGTGGGTGGCTGTGCAGAAGTGTCTGCTGTTGCCCCTGGAAGTGACGCAACGGCCGGCCCACCCGTGGGTTGGCGTGAAGAAGTGTCTTCGTGTGCCTCTGGGTGTGCAGCAATGGCCGGCCCACCCGTGGGTGGGCGTGCAGAAGGGTCTGCGTGATCCTCTGGGTGTGCAGCATCGGCCGGCCCACCCGTGGGTGGGCGTGCAGAAATGTCTGCGTGTGCCTCTGGGTGTGCAGCAATGGCCGGCCCACCCGTGGGTGGGCGTGCAGAAGTGTCTGCGTGTGCTTCTGGGTGTGCAACAACGGCCGGCCCACCCGTGGGTGGGAGTGCAGGAGTTTCTGGGTTTACCTCTGGGTGTGCAGCAATGGCCGGCCCACACGTGGGTGGGCGTGCAGAAGTGTCTGCGGGTGCCTCTGGGTGTGCCGCAACGGCCGGCCCACCCGTGGGCGGCCGTGCAGAAGTGTCTGCTGTTGCCCCTGGAAGTGACGCAACGGCCGGCCCACCCGTGGGTTGGCGTGAAGAAGTGTCTTCGTGTGCCTGTGGGTGTGCAGCAATGGCCGGCCCACCCGTGGGTGGGCGTGCAGAAGGGTCTGCGTGATCCTCTGGGTGTGCAGCATCGGCCAGCCCACCCGTGGTTGGGCGTGCAGAAATGTCTGCGTGTGCCTCTGGGTGTGCAGCAATGGCCGGCCCACCGGTGGGTGGGCGTGCAGAAGTGTCTGCGTGTGCTTCTGGGTGTGCAACAACGGCCGGCCCACCTGTGTGTGGGCGTGAAGAAGTGTCTGGGGTTGCCGCTGGGTATGCCGCAACGGCCGGCCCACCAGTCGGTGGGCGTGCAGAAATGTCTGCGGGTGCGTCTGGGTGTGCAGCAATGTCCGGCCCACCTGTAAGTGGGCGTGCAGAAGTGTCTGTAGTTGCCCCTGGGTGTGCAGCAACGGCCGGCCCACCCGTGGGTGGGCGTGCAGAAGTGTCTGTGAGTGCTTCTGGGTGTGCAGCAACGGCCGGCCCACCCGTGGCTGGGCGTGCAGAAGTGTCTGTAGTTGCCCCTGGGTGTGCAGCAACGGCCGGCCCACCCGTAAGTGGGCGTGCAGAAGTGTCTGGGTTTGCCTCTGGGTGTGCCGCAACGGCCAGCCCACCCGTGGGTGGGCGTGCAGAAGTGTCTGCGGGTCCCTATTGTTGTGCAGCAACGGCTGGCCCACCCGTGGGTGGGCGTGCAGAAGTGTCTGCGGGTGCCTCTGGGTGTGCAGCAATGGCCGGCCCACCTGTAAGTGGGCGTGCAGAAGTGTCTGCGTTTGTCTCTGTGTGTGCCGCAACGGCCGGCCCAGCCGTGGTTGGGCGTGCAGAAGTGTCTGGGGTTGCCTCTGGGTGTGCAGTAATGGCCAGCCCACCCGTAAGTGGGCGTGCAGAAGTGTCTGGGTTTGCCTCTGTGTGTGCCGCACCGGCCGGCCCACCCGTGGGTGGGCGTGCAGAAGTGTCTGCGGGTCCCTCTTGTTGTGCAGCAATGGCCGGCCCACCCGTGGGTGGGCGTGCAGAAGTGTCTGAAAGTGCCTCTGGGTGCGCAGCAATGTCCGGCCCACCCGTGGGTGGGCGTGAAAAAGTGTCTGCGGGTGCCTCTGGGTTTGTAGCAACGGCCGGCCCACCCGTGGGTGGGCGTGCAGAAGTGTCTGTGAGTGCTTCTGGGTGTGTCGCAATCGCCGGCCCACCCGTGGGTGGGCGTGCAGAAGTGTCCGCGCGTGCCTCTGGGTGTGCAGCAATGGCCGGCCCACACGTGGTTGGGCGTGCAGAAGTGTGTGGGTTTGCCCCTGGGTGTGCCGCAACGGCCGGCCCACCCGTGGGTGGGCGTGCAGAAGTGTCTGCGGGTGCCTCTGGGTGTGTAGCAATGGCCGGCCCACCTGTGGGTGGGCGTGCAGAAGTGTCTGCGGGTGCCTCTGTGTGTGCCGCAACGGCCGGCCTACCCGTGGGTGGCCGTGCAGAACTGTCTGCTGTTGCCCCTGGAAGTGCCGCAACGGCCGGCCCACCCGTGGGCTGGCGTGAAGAAGTGTCTTCGTGTGCCTCTAGGTGTGCAGCAATGGCCGGCCCACCCGTGGGGGGGCGTGCAGAAGGGTCTGCGTGATCCTCTGGGTGTGCAGCATCGGCCGGCCCACCCGTGGTTGGGCGTGCAGAAATGTCTGCGTGTGCCTCTGGGTGTGCAGCAATGGCCGGCCCACCGGTGGGTGGGCGTGCAGAAGTGTCTGCGTGTGCTTCTGGGTGTGCAACAACGGCCGGCCCACCCGTGGGTGGGAGTGCAGGAGTTTCTGGGTTTACCTCTGGGTGTGCAGCAACGGCCGGCCGACCCGTGGGTGGGCGTGAAGATGTGTCTGGGGTTGCCGCTGGGTATGCCGCAACGGCCGGCCCACCAGTGGGTGGGCGTGCAGAAATGTCTGCGGGTGCGTCTGGGTGTGCAGCAATGTCCGGCCCACCCGTGGGTGGGCGTGCAGAAGTGTCTGTAGTTGCCCCTGGGTGTGCAGCAATGGCCGGCCCACCCGTGGGTGGGCTTGCAGAAGTGTCTGTAGTTGCCCCTGGGTGTGCAGCAACGGCCGGCCCACCCGTGGGTGGGCGTGCAGAAGTGTCTGGGTTTGCCTCTGGGTGTGCAGCAACGGCCGGCCCACCCGTAAGTGGGCGTGCAGAAGTGTCTGCGTATGTCTCTGTGTGTGCCGCAACGGCCGGCCCAGCCGTGGTTGGGCGTGCAGAAGTGTCTGGGGTTGCCTCTGGGTGTGCAGTAATGGCCAGCCCACCCGTAAGTGGGCGTGCAGCAGTGTCTGGGTTTGCCTCTGTGTGTGCCGCACCGGCCGGCCCACCCGTGGGTGGGCGTGCAGAAGTGTCTGCGGGTCCCTCTTGTTGTGCAGCAATGGCCGGCCCACCCGTGGGTGGGCGTGCAGAAGTGTCTGAAAGTGCCTCTGGGTGTGCAGCAATGTCCGGCCCACCCGTGGGTGGGCGTGCAGAAGTGTCTGTGGGTGCTTCTGGGTGTGTCGCAATCGCCGGCCCACCCGTGGGTGGGCGTGCAGAAGTGTCTGCGGGTGCCTCTGGGTGTGCAGCAATGGCCGGCCCACCTGTAAGTGGGCGTGCAGAAGTGTGTGGGTTTGTCTCTGGGTGTGCCGCAACGTCCGGCCCAGCCGTGGGTGGGCGTGCAGAAATGTCTGCGTGTTCCTCTGGTTGTGCATCAATGGTTGGCCCACCCGTGGGTGGGCGTGCAGAAGGGTCTGCGGCTGCCTCTGTGTGTGCCGTAATGGCCGGCCCACCCGTGGGTGGGCTTGCAGAAGTGTCTGTATTTGCCCCTGGGTGTGCAGCAACGGCCGGCCCACCCGTGGGTGGGCGTGCAGAAGTGTCTGCGCGTGCCTCTGGGTGTGCGCAGTGTCGGCCCACCTGTGGGTGGGGCGTGCAGAAGTGTCTCCGCGGGTTCCTCGGGTGTGGAGCAGGGCCGGCCCACCCGTGGGTGGGCCTGCAGAAGTGTCTGGGTTTGCCTCGGTGTGTGCAGCACCGGCCGGCCCACCCGTGGGTGGGCGTGCAGAAGTGTCTGGGCTTCGCCCTGGGTGTGCCGAAACGGCCGGCCCACCCGTGGGTGGGCGTGCAGAAGTGTCTGCGGGTGCCTCTGGGTGTTCAGTAATCGCCGGCCCACCCGTGGGTGGGCGTGCAGAAGTGTCTGCGGGTGCCTCTGCGTGTGTTGCAATCACCCGCCCACCCGTGGGTGGGCGTGCAGAAGTGTCTGCGGGTGCCTCTGGGTGTGCAGCAATAGCCGGCCCACCCGGAAGTGGCCGTACAGAAGTGTCTGCGGGTGCTTCTGGGTGTGCAGCAATGGCCGGCCCACCCGTGGGTGGGCGTGCAGAGGTGTTTTCGAGTGCCTCTGGGTGTGGAGCAACGGCCGGCCCACCCGTGGGTGGGCGTGCAGAAGTGTCTGCGGGTGCCTCTGGGGGTGCAGGAATGCTCGGCCCACCCGTGGGTGGGCGTGAAGACGTGTCTGCGGGTGCTTCTGGGTGTGTCGCAATCGCCGGCCCATCCGTCGGTGGGCGTGCAAAAGTGTCTGCAAGTGCCTCTGGGTGTGCAGCAATGGCCGGCCCATTCGTGGGTGGGCGTGCAGAAGTGTCTGCTGGTTCTTCTGGGTGTGCAGCAACGGCCGGTTCACCCGTGGGTTGGCGTGCAGAAGTGTCTGGGTTTGCCAATGGGTGTGCCACAACGGCCGGCCCACCCGTGGGTGGGCGTTCAGAAGTGTCTTCGCGTGCCTCTGGGTGTGCAGAAATGGGCCGGCCCACTGCGTGGGTGGGGCGTGCAGAAGTGTCTCGCGGGTGCCTCTGGGTGTGTCGCGAACGGCCGGGCCACTCCCGTGGATGGGCGTGCAGAAGTGTCTGCGGGTGCCTCTGGGTGTGTAGCAATGGCCGGCCCACCTGTGGGTGGGCGTGCAGAAGTGTCTGCGGGTGCCTCTTGGTGTGCCGCAACGGCCGGCCCACCCGTGGGTGGCTGTGCAGAAGTGTCTGCTGTTGCCCCTGGAAGTGACGCAACGGCCGGCCCACCCGTGGGTTGGCGTGAAGAAGTGTCTTCGTGTGCCTCTGGGTGCAGTACGGCCGGCCCACCCGTGGGTGGGCGTGCAGAAGGGTCTGCGTGATCCTCTGGGTGCAGCATCGGCCGGCCCACCCGTGGGTGGGCGTGCAGAAATGTCTGCTATGCCTCTGGGTGTGCAGCAATGGCCGCCCACCGGTGGGTGGGCGTGCAGAAGTGTCTGCGTGTGCTTCTGGGTGTGCAATAACGGCCGGCCCACCCGTGGGTGGGAGTGCAGGAGTTTCTGGGTTTACCTCTGGGTGTGCAGCATGGCCGGCCCACACGTGGGTGGGGCGTGCAGAAGGTGTGTGGGTTTGCCCCTGCGTGTCGCGTCGGCCGGCCCACCCGTGGGTGGGCGTGCAGAAGTGTCTGCGGGTGCCTCTGGGTGTGCCGCAACGGCCGGCCCACCCGTGGGCGGCCATGCAGAAGTGTCTGCTGTTGGCCCTGGAAGTGCCGCAACGGCCGGCCCACCCGTGGGTTGGCGTGAAGAAGTGTCTTCGCGGTGCCTGTGGGTGTGCAGCAATGGCCGGCCCACCCGTGGGTGGGCGTGCAGAAGGGTCTGCGTGATCCTCTGGGTGTGCAGCATCGGCCAGCCCACCCGTGGTTGGGCGTGCAGAAATGTCTGCGTGTGCCTCTGGGTGTGCAGCAATGGCCGGCCCACCGGTGGGTGGGCGTGCAGAAGTGTCTGCGTGTGCTTCTGGGTGTGCAACAACGGCCGGCCCACCTGTGTGTGGGCGTGAAGAAGTGTCTGGGGTTGCCGCTGGGTATGCCGTTAGCGGCCGCCCACCAGTCAGGTGGGCTGCAGAAATGTCTGCGAAGTGCCGCTCTGGGTGTGCAGCAATGTCCGGCCCACCTGTAAGTGGGGCGTGCAGAAGTGTCTGTAGTTGCCCCCTGGGTGTGCAGCAACGGCCGGCCCACCCGTGGGTGGGCGTGCAGAAGTGTCTGTGGGTGCTTCTGGGTGTGCAGCAACGGCCGGCCCACCCGTGGGTGGGCGTGCAGAAGTGTCTGTAGTTGCCCCTGGGTGTGCAGCAACGGCCGGCCCACCCGTAAGTGGGCGTGCAGAAGTGTCTGGGTTTGCCTCTGGGTGTGCCGCAACGGCCAGCCCACCCGTGGGTGGGCGTGCAGAAGTGTCTCATGGGTCCCTATTGTTGTGCAGCAACGGCTGGCCCACCCGTGGGTGGGGCTGCAGAAGTGTCTCGCGGGTGCCTCTGGGTGTGCAGTAATGGTCGCCCACCTGTAAGTGGGCTGTGCAGAAGTGTCTGCGTGATGTCTCTGTGTGCCGCGAACGGCCGGCCCAGCCGTGGTTGGGCTGCAGAAGTGTCTGGGGTTGCCTCTGGGTGTGCAGTAATGGCCAGCCCACCCGTAGAAGTGGGCGTGCAGCAGTGTCTGGGTTTGCCTCTGTGTGTGCCGCATCGGCCCGGCCCACCCGTGGGTGGGGCGTGCAGAAGTGTCTGCGGTCCCTCTTGTTGTGCAGCAGTACGGGTCGGCCCACCCGTGGGTGGGCGTGCAGAAGTGTCTGAAAGTGCCTCTGGGTGTGCAGAAATGTCCGCCCACCGTGGGTGGGCTGCAGAAGCGTCTGTGGGTGCTTCTGGGTGTGTCATGACCGTCGGCCCACCCGTGGGTGGGCGTGCAGAAGTGTCCGCGGGTGCCTCTGGGTGTGCAGCAGGTCGGCCCACCCGTAAGTGGGGCTGCAGAAGTGTGTGGGTTTGTCTCTGGGTGTGCCGCGAACGTCCGGCCCAGCCGCGGTGGGCGTGCAGAAATGTCTGCGTGTTCCTCTGGTTGTGCATCATCGGTTGGCCCACCCGTGGGTGGGCGTGCAGAAGGGTCTGCGGCTGCCTCTGTGTGTGCCGTGACGGGCCGGCCCACCCGTGGGTGGGCTTGCAGAAGTGTCTGTATTTGCCCCTGGGTGTGCAGCAACGGCCGGCCCACCCGTGGGTGGGCTGCAGAAGCGTTCCGCGCTGCGCCTCTGGGTGTGTCAAGAACGGTCGGCCCACCTGTGGGTGGGCGTGCAGAAGTGTCTGGCGGGTTCCTCCGGTGTGGAGTATAACGGCCGGCCCACCCGTGGGTGGGCCTGCAGAAGTGTCTGGGTTTGCCTCGGTGTGCAGCATCGGCCGGCCCACCCGTGGGTGGGCTGATGCAGAAGTGTCTGGGCTTCGCTCTGGGTGTGCCGAACGGGCCGGCCCACCCGTGGGTGGGCTGCAGAAGTGTCTGCGGGTGCCTCTGGGTGTTCAGTAACGGCCGGCCCACCCGTGGGTGGGCGTGCAGAAGTGTCTCGCGGGTGCCTCTGGGCGTGTGTTACAATCACCCGCCCACCCGTGGGTGGGCTGTGCAGAAGTGTTCTGCGGGTGCCTCTGGGTGTGCAGTATTAGCCGGCCCACCCGGAAGTGGCCGTACAGAAGTGTCTGCGGGTGCTTCTGGGTGTGCAGTATGGCCGGCCCACCCGTGGGTGGGCGTGCAGAGGTGTTTTCGAAAGTGCCTCTGGGTGTGGAGTAACGGCCGGCCCACCCGTGGGTGGGCGTGCAGAAGTGTCTCGCGGGTGCCTCTGGGGGTGCAGGAATGCTCGGCCCACCCGTGGGTGGGGCGTGAAGACGCAGTCTCGCGGGTGCTTCTGGGTGTGTCGCAATCGCCGGCCCATCCGTCGGTGGGCGTGCAAAAGTGTCTGCAAGTGCCTCTGGGTGTGCAGCAATGGCCGGCCCATTCGTGGGTGGGCGTGCAGAAGTGTCTGCTGGTTCTTCTGGGTGTGCAGCAACGGCCGGTTCACCCGTGGGTTGGCGTGCAGAAGTGTCT
Source organism: Luscinia megarhynchos (assembly GCA_034336665.1). NCBI lineage: Eukaryota > Metazoa > Chordata > Aves > Passeriformes > Muscicapidae > Luscinia > Luscinia megarhynchos. The sequence continues at coordinate 50,008 of JAPFBE010000345.1, read as the reverse complement.
GGGTTTGCCAATGGGTGTGCCATTAACGGCCGGCCCACCCGTGGGTGGGCGCGCTCAGAAGTGTCTTCGCTGGCCTCTGGGTGTGCAGAATGGACGGCCCACACGTGGGTGGGCGTGCAGAAGTGTCTGCGGGTGCCTCTGGGTGTGCCGCAACGGCCGGCCCACCCTGTGGATGGGCGTGCAGAAGTGTCTGCGGGTGCCTCTGGGTGTGTAGCAATGGCCGGCCCACCTGTGGGTGGGCGTGCAGAAGTGTCTGCGGGTGCCTCTTGGTGTGCCGCGAACGGCCGCCCACCCGTGGGTGGCCGTGCAGAAGTGTCTGCTGTTGCCCCTGGAAGTGACGCGGAACGGCCGGCCCACCCGTGGGTTGGCGTGAAGAAGTGTCTTCGTGTGCCTCTGGGTGTGCAGCAATGGCCGGCCCACCCGTGGGTGGGCGTGCAGAAGGGTCTGCGTGGATCCTCTGGGTGTGCAGCATCGGCCGGCCCACCCGTGGGTGGGCGTGCAGAAATGTCTGCGTGTGCCTCTGGGTGTGCAGCAATGGCCGGCCCACCAGTGGGTGGGCGTGCAGAAGTGTCTGCGTGTGCTTCTGGGTGTGCAACAACGGCCGGCCCACCCGTGGGTGGGAGTGCAGGAGTTTCTGGGTTTACCTCTGGGTGTGCAGCACTGGCCGGCCCACACGCGGGTGGGCGTGCAGAAGTGTGTGGGTTTGCCCCTGGGTGTGCCGCAACGGCCGGCCCACCCGTGGGTGGGCGTGCAGAAGTGTCTGCGGGTGCCTCTGGGTGTGCCGCGAACGGCCGGCCCACCCGTACGCCATGCAGAAGTGTCTGCTGTTGGCCCTGGAAGTGCCGCGAACGGCCGCCCACCCGTGGGTTGGCGTGAAGAAGTGTCTTCGTGTGCCTGTGGGTGTGCAGCATGGCCGGCCCACCCGTGGGTGGGCGTGCAGAAGGGTCTGGCGTGATCCTCTGGGTGTGCAGCATCGGCCAGCCCACCCGTGGGTTGGGCGTGCAGAAATGTCTGGCGCGGTGCCTCTGGGTGTGCAGTAATGGCCGGCCCACCCGGTGGGTGGGCTGCAGAAGTGTCTGCGCGTGCTTCTGGGTGTGCAACAACGGCCGGCCCACCTGTGTGTGGGCGTGAAGAAGTGTCTGGGGTTGCCGCTGGGTATGCCGCAACGGCCGGCCCACCAGTCGGTGGGCGTGCAGAAATGTCTGCGGGTGCGTCTGGGTGTGCAGCAATGTCCGGCCCACCTGTAAGTGGGCGTGCAGAAGTGTCTGTAGTTGCCCCTGGGTGTGCAGCAACGGCCGGCCCACCCGTGCGTGGGCGTGCAGAAGTGTCTGTGAGTGCTTCTGGGTGTGCAGCAACGGCCGGCCCACCCGTGGCTGGGCGTGCAGAAGTGTCTGTAGTTGCCCCTGGGTGTGCAGCAACGGCCGGCCCACCCGTAAGTGGGCGTGCAGAAGTGTCTGGGTTTGCCTCTGGGTGTGCCGCAACGGCCAGCCCACCCGTGGGTAGGCGTGCAGAAGTGTCTGCGGGTCCCTATTGTTGTGCAGTTAACGGCTGGCCCACCCGTGGGTGGGCGTGCAGAAGTGTCCCGCGGGTGCCTCTGGGTGTGCAGCAATGGCCGGCCCACCTGTAAGTGGGGCGTGCAGAAGTGTCTCGCGTTTGTCTCTGTGTGTGCATGAACGGCCGGCCCAGCCGCGTGGTTGGGGCGTGCAGAAGTGTCTGGGGTTGCCTCTGGGTGTGCAGTAATGGCCAGCCCACCCGTAAGTGGGCGTGCAGAAGTGTCTGGGTTTGCCTCTGTGTGTGCCGCACCTGCCGGCCCACCCGTGGGTGGGCGTGCAGAAGTGTCTGCGGGTCCCTCTTGTTGTGCAGCAATGGCCGGCCCACCCGTGGGTGGGCGTGCAGAAGTGTCTGAAAGTGCCTCTGGGTGTGCAGCAATGTCCGGCCCACCCGTGGGTGGGCGTGAAAAAGTTTCTGCGGGTGCCTTTGTGTGTGCAGCAATGGCGGGCCCACCCGTGGGTGGGCATGCAGAAGTGTGTGCGTGTGCTTCTGGGTGTGCCGCAACGGCCGGCCCACCCGTGGGTGGGCGTGCAGAAGGGTCTGCGTGATCCTCTGGGTGTGCAGCATCGGCCGGCCCACCCGTGGTTGGGCGTGCAGAAATGTCTGCGTGTGCCTCTGGGTGTGCAGCAATGGCCGGCCCACCGGTGGGTGGGCGTGCAGAAGTGTCTGGGGTTGCCGTTGGGTATGACGCAACGGCCGGCCCACCCGTGGGTGGGCGTGCAGAAGTGTCTGCGGGTGCCTCTGGGTTTGCAGCAATGTCCGGCCCACCGGTGGGTGGGCGTGCAGAAGTGTCTGCGTGTGCTTCTGGGTGTGCAACAACGGCCGGCCCACCCGTGGGTGGGCGTGCAGAAGTGTCTGCGCGTGCCTCTGGGTGTGCAGCAATGGCCGGCCCACACGTGGGTGGGCGTGCAGAAGTGTGTGGGTTTGCCCCTGGGTGTTCAGTAATGGCCGGCCCACCCGTGGGTGGGCGTGCAGAAGTGTCTGCGGGTGCCTCTGGGTGTGTAGCAATGGCCGGCCCACCTGTGGGTGGGCGTGCAGAAGTGTCTGTGGGTGCCTCTGGGTGTGCCGCAACGGCCGGCCTACCCGTGGGTGGCCGTGCAGAACTGTCTGCTGTTGCCCCTGGAAGTGCCGCAACGGCCGGCCCACCCGTGGGCTGGCGTGAAGAAGTGTCTTCGTGTGCCTGTGGGTGTGCAGCAATGGCCGGCCCACCCGTGGGTGGGCGTGCAGAAGGGTCTGCGTGATCCTCTGGGTGTGCAGCATCGGCCGCCCACCCGTGGTTGGGCGCGATGCAGAAATGTCTGCGTGTGCCTCTGGGTGTGCAGCAATGGCCGGCCCACCGGGTGGGTGGGCGTGCAGAAGTGTCTGCGTGTGCTTCTGGGTGTGCAACAGCGGCCGGCCCACCCGTGGGTGGAGTGCAGGAGTTTCTGGGTTTACCTCTGGGTGTGCAGCAACGGCCCGGCCCCAATCCCGTGGGTGGGGCGTGAAGATGTGTCTGGGGTTGCCGCTGGGTATGCATAGCGGCCGGCCCACCAGTGGGTGGGCGTGCAGAAATGTCTGCGGGTGCGTCTGGGTGTGCAGCAATGTCCGGCCCACCCGTGGGTGGGCTTGCAGAAGTGTCTGTAGTTGCCCCTGGGTGTGCAGCAACGGCCGGCCCACCCGTGGGTGGGCGTGCAGAAGTGTCTGGGTTTGCCTCTGGGTGTGCAGCAACGGCCGGCCCACCCGTGGGTGGGCGTGCAGAAGTGTCTGCGTTTGTCTCTGTGTGTGCCCTGAACGGCCGGCCCAGCCGTGGTTGGAAGCCGTGCAGAAGTGTCTGGGGTTGCCTCTGGGTGTGCAGTAATGGCCAGCCCACCCGTAAGTGGGCGTGCAGCAGTGTCTGGGTTTGCCTCTGTGTGTGCTAGCGAACGGTCGGCCCACCCTGTGGGTGGGGCGTGCAGAAGTGTCTCGCGGGTCCCTCTTGTTGTGCAGCATGGCCGGCCCACCCGTGGGTGGGGGCTGCAGAAGTGTCTGAAAGTGCCTCTGGGTGTGCAGCAATGTCCGGCCCACCCGTGGGTGGGCGTGAAAAAGTTTCTGCGGGTGCCTCTGTGTGTGCAGCAATGGCGGGCCCACCCGTGGGTGGGCATGCAGAAGTGTTTGCGTGTGCTTCTGGGTGTGCCGCAATGGCCGGCCCACCCGTGGATGGGCGTGCAGAAGTGTCTGCGGGTGCCTCTGGGTGTGTACCAATGGCCGGCTCACCTGTGGGTGGGCGCGCAGAAGTGTCTGCGGGTGCCTCTGGGTGTGCCGCAACGGCCGGCCCACCATAGGGTGGCCGTGCAGAACTGTCTGCTGTTGCCCCTGGAAGTGCCGCAACGGCCGGCCCACCCGTGGGCTGGGCGTGAAGAAGCGTCTTCGTGTGCCTCTAGGTGTGCAGCATCGGCCGGCCCACATCGCGGTGGGCGGCAGAAGGGTCTGCGTGATCCTCTAGGTGTGCAGCATCGGCCGGCCCACCCGTGGGTGGGCGTGCAGAAGTGTCTGCGGGTCCCTCTTGTTGTGCAGCAATGGCCGGCCCACCCGTGGGTGGGCGTGCAGAAGTGTCTGCGGGTGCCTCTGCGTGTGTTGCAATCACCCGCCCACCCGTGGGTGGGCGTGCAGAAGTGTCTGCGGGTGCCTCTGGGTGTGCAGCAATAGCCGGCCCACCCGGGGGTGGCCGTACAGAAGTGTCTGCGGGTGCTTCTGGGTGTGCAGCAATGGCCGGCCCACCCGTGGGTGGGCGTGCAGAGGTGTTTTCGAGTGCCTCTGGGTGTGGAGCAACGGCCGGCCTACCCGTGGGTGGGCGTGCAGAAGTGTCTGCGGGTCCCTCTGGTTGTGCAGCAATGGCCGGCCCACCCGTGGGTGGGCGTGCGGAAGTGTTTTCGGGTGCCTCTGGGTGGGCCGCAATGGCCAGCCCACCCGTCGGTGGGCGTGCAGATGTGCCTGTAATTGCCCTTGAGTTTGCTGCAACGGCCGGCCAACCCGTGGGTGGGCGTGCAGAAGTGTTTGCGGGTTCCTCTGGGTGTGCAGCAATGGCCGGCCCAACTGGGGGTGGGCGTGCAGAAGTGTCTGTGGGTGCCTGTGGGTGTGCAGCAACGGCCGGCCCACCCGTGTGTGGGCGTGCAGAAGTGTCTGCGGGTGCCTCTGGCTGTGCCGCAACGGCCGGCCCCCCCGTGGTGGGCGTACACAAGTGTCTGGGTTTGCCTCTGGGTGTGCCGCAACGGCCGGCCCAGCCGTGGGAGGGCGTGCAGAAGTGTCTTCGTGATCCTCTGGTTGTGCAGCATCGGCCGGCCCACCCGTGGGTGGGCGTTCAGAAGTGTCTGCGGGTGCCTCTGGGGGTGCAGGAATGCTCGGCCCACCCGTGGGTGGGCGTGAAGACGTGTCTGCGGGTGCTTCTGGGTGTGCAGCAATCGCCGGCCCATCCGTCGGTGGGCGTGCAAAAGTGTCTGCAAGTGCCTCTGGGTGTGCAGCAATGGCCGGCCCATTCGTGGGTGGGCGTGCAGAAGTGTCTGCTGGTTCTTCTGGGTGTGCAGCAACGGCCGGTTCACCCGTGGGTTGGCGTGCAGAAGTGTCTGGGTTTGCCAATGGGTGTGCCACAACGGCCGGCCCACCCGTGGGTGGGCGTGCAGAAGTGTCTTCGCGTGCCTCTGGGTGTGCAGCAATGGACGGCCCACACGTGGGTGGGCGTGCAGAAGTGTCTGCGGGTGCCTCTGGGTGTGCCGCAACGGCCGGCCCACCCGTGGATGGGCGTGCAGAAGTGTCTGCGGGTGCCTCTGGGTGTGTAGCAATGGCCGGCCCACCTGTGGGAGGGCGTGCAGAAGGGTCTGCGTGATCCTCTGGGTGTGCAGCATCGGCCGGCCCACCCGTGGTTGGGCGTGCAGAAATGTCTGCGTGTGCCTCTGGGTGTGCAGCAATGGCCGGCCCACCCGTGGGTGGGCGTGCAGAAGTGTCTGCGTGTGCTTCTGGGTGTGCAACAACGGCCGGCCCACCCGTGGGTGGGAGTGCAGGAGTTTCTGGGTTTACCTCTGGGTGTGCAGCAACGGCCGGCCGACCCGTGTGTGGGCGTGCAGAAGTGTCTGGGGTTGCCGCTGGGTATGCCGCAACGGCCGGCCCACCTGTGGGTGGCCGTGCAGAAGTGTCTGCAGGTGCCTCTGGGTGTGCAGCAATGTCCGGCCCACCCGTGGGAGGGCGTGCAGACGTGTCTGTAGTTGCCTCTGGGTGTGCAGCAACGGCCGGCCCACCCGTGGGTTGGGCGTGCAGAAGTGTCTGGGGTTGCCTCTGGGTGTGCAGTAATGGCCAGCCCACCCGTGGGTGGGCGTGCAGAAGTGTCTGTGAGTGCTTCTGGGTGTGTCGCAATCGCCGGCCCACCCGTGGGTGGGCGTGCAGAAGTGTCTGCGCGTGCCTCTGGGTGTGCAGCAATGGCCGGCCCACACGTGGGTGGGCGTGCAGAAGTGTGTGGGTTTGCCCTTGGGTGTGCCGCAACGGCCGGCCCACCCGTGGGTGGGCGTGCAGAAGTGTCTGCGGGTGCCTCTGGGTGTGTAGCAATGGCCGGCCCACCTGTGGGTGGGCGTGCAGAAGTGTCTGCGGGTGCCTCTGGGTGTGCAGCAACGGCCGGCCTACCCGTGGGTGGCCGTGCAGAAGTGTCTGCTGTTGCCCCTGGAAGTGCCGCAACGGCCGGCCCACCCGTGGGCTGGCGTGAAGAAGTGTCTTCGTGTGCCTCTAGGTGTGCAGCAATGGCCGGCCCACCCGTGGGTGGGCGTGCAGAAGGGTCTGCGTGATCCTCTGGGTGTGCAGCATCGGCCCCGCCCACCCGTGGTTGGGCTGCAGAAATGTCTGCGCGGTGCCTCTGGGTGTGCAGCACGGCCGCCCACCGGTGGGTGGGCGTGCAGAAGTGTCTGCGTGTGCTTCTGGGTGTGCAACAACGGCCGGCCCACCCGTGGGTGGGAGTGCAGGAGTTTCTGGTTTTACCTCTGGGTGTGCAGCAACGTCGGCCCGACCCGCGGGTGGGCGTGAAGATGTGTCTGGGGTTGCCGCTGGGTATGCCACAGAACGGCCGGCCCACCAGTCGGGTGGGCGTGCAGAAATGTTCGCGGGTGCCGCCTGGGTGTGCAGCATGTCCGGCCCACCCGTGGGTGGGCGTGCAGAAGTGTCTGTAGTTGCCCCTGGGTGTGCAGTATCGGCCGGCCCACCCGTGGGTGGGCTTGCAGAAGTGTCTGTAGTTGCCCCCTGGGTGTGCAGCAACGGCCGGCCCACCCGTGGGTGGGCGTGCAGAAGTGTCTGGGTTTGCCTCTGGGTGTGCAGCAACGGCCGGCCCACCCGTGGGTGGGCGTGCAGAAGTGTCTGGGGTTGCCTCTGGGTGTGCAGTAATGGCCAGCCCACCCGTAAGTGGGCGTGCAGAAGTGTCTGGGTTTGCTTCTGGGTGTGCCGCAACGGCCAGCCCACCCGTGGGTGGGCGTGCAGAAGTGTCTGCGGGTCCCTATTGTTGTGCAGCAATGGCCGGCCCACCCGTGGGTGGGCGTGCAGAAGTGTCTGCGGGTGCCTCTGGGTGTGCAGCAATGGCGGGCCCACCTGTAACTGGGCGTGCAGAAGTGTCTGCGTTTGTCTCTGGGTGTGCAGCATCGGCCGGCCCAGCCGTGGTTGGGCGTGCAGAAGTGTCTGGGGTTGCCTCTGGGTGTGCTGCAACGTCCGGCCCACCCGTGGGTGGGTGTGCAGAAGTGTCTGCGTGTTCCTCTGGGTGTGCAGTAACGGCTGGCCCACCCGTGGGTGGGCGTGCAGAAGTGTTTTCGGGTGCCTCTGGGTGTGCAGCAACGGCTGGCCCACCGTGGGTGGGCGTGCAGAAGTTTCTGCGGGTGCCTCTGGATGTGCAGTAATGGCCAGCCCACCCGTAAGTGGGCGTGCAGAAGTGTCTGGGTTTGCTTCTGGTTGTGCCGCAACGGCCGGCCCACCCGTGGGTGGGCGTGCAGAAGTGTCTCCGGGTCCATCTTGTTGTGCAGCAATGGCCGGCCCACCCGTGGGTGGGCGTGCAGAAGTGTCTGAAAGTGCCTCTGGGTGTGCAGCAATGTCCGGCCCACCCGTGGGTGGGCGTGAAAAAGTTTCTGCGTGTGCCTCTGTGTGTGCAGCAATGGCGGGCCCACCCGTGGGTGGGCGTGCAGAAGTGTCTGCGTGTGCTTCTGGTTGTGCCGCAATGGCCGGCCAACCCGTGGATGGGCGTGCAGAAGTGTCTGCTGGTGCCTCTGGGTGTGTAGCAATGGCCGGCCCACCTGTGGGTGGGCGTGCAGAAGTGTCTGCGGGTGCCTCTGGGTGTGTCAAGAACGGCCGCCCACCCGGTGGGTGGGCGTGCAGAAGTGTCTGGCGGTTGCCCCTGGAAGTGCTCGCGAACGGGCCGGCCCACCCGCGGGTTGGCGTGCAGAAGTGTCTTCGTGTGCCTCTGGGTGTGCAGTACGGCCGGCCCACCCGTGGGTGGGCGTGCAGAAGGGTCTGCGTGATCCTCTGGGTGTGCAGCATCGGGCCCGGCCCACCCGTGGTTGGGCGTGCAGAAATGTCTGCGCGTGCCTCTGGGTGTGCAGTACGGCCGGCCCACCCGTGGGTGGGCGGGCAGAAGTGTGTGGGTTTGTCTCTGGGTGTGCAATCAACGGCCGGCCCACCCGTGGGTGGGCGTGTGCAGAAGTGCTCCGCGGGTGCCTCTGGGTGTAGTAACGGCCGCCCACCCGCGGGTGGGCTGCAGAAGTGTCTGTGAGTGCTTCTGGGTGTCGCAATCGCCGGCCTTCCCGTGGGTGGGCGTGCAGAAGTGTCTGCGCCGCGTCCCTCTGGGTGTGCAGCAATGGCCGGCCCACACGTGGGTGGGCGTGCAGAAGTGTGTGGGTTTGTCTCTGGGTGTGCCGCAACGGCCGGCCCACCCGTGGGTGGGCGTGCAGAAGTGTCTGCGTGTTCCTCTAAGTGTGCAGCAATGGTTGGCCCACACGTGGGTGGGCGTGCAGAAGGGTCTGCGGCTGCCTCTGGGTGTGCCGCAATGGCCGGCCCACCCGTGGGTGGGCTTGCAGAAGTGTCTGTAGTTGCCCCTGGGTGTGCAGCAACGGCCGGCCCACCCGTGGGTGGGCGTGCAGAAGTGTCTGTGGGTGCTTCTGGGTGTGTCGCAATCGCCGTCCCACCCGTGGGTGGGCGTACAGAAGTGTCTGCGGGTGCCTCTGGGTGTGCAGCAATGGCCGGCCCACCTGTAAGTGGGCGTGCAGAAGTGTGTGGGTTTGTCTCTGGGTGTGCCGCAACGTCCGGCCAGGCCGTGGGTGGGCGTGCAGAAGTGTCTGCGTGTTCCTCTGGGTGTGCAGCAATGGTTGGCCCACCCGTGGGTGGGCGTGCAGAAGTGTCTGCGGCTGCCTCTGTGTGTGCCGTAATGGCCGGCCCACCCGTGGGTGGGCTTGCAGAAGTGTCTGTATTTGCCCCTGGGTGTGCAGCAACGGCCGGCCCACCCGTGGGTGGGCGTGCAGAAGTGTCTGCGGGTGCCTCTGGGTGTGCAGCAATGGCCGGCCCACCTGTAAGTGGGCGTGCAGAAGTGTCTGCGTTTGTCTCTGTGTGTGCCGCAACGCCCGTCCCAGCCGTGGTTGGGCGTGCAGAAGTGTCTGGGGTTGCCTCTGGGTGTGCAGTAATGGCCAGCCCACCCGTAAGTGGGCGTGCAGCAGTGTCTGGGTTTGCCTCTGTGTGTGCCGCAACGGCCGGCCCATCCGTGGGTGGGGCGTGCAGAAGCGTTCGCGGGTCCCTCTTGTTGTGCAGCATGGCCGGCCCACCCGTGGGTGGGCGTGCAGAAGTGTCTGAAAGTGCCTCTGGGTGTGCAGCATCGGCGTGGCCCACCCGTGGGTGGGCATGCAGAAGTGTTTGCGTGTGCTTCTGGGTGTGCCGAATGGCCGGCCCACCCGCGGATGGATAGCGCAGAAGTGTCTCGCGGGTGCCTCTGGGTGTGAACCAATGGCCGGCTCACCTGTGGGTGGGCGTGCAGAAGTGTCTGCGGGTGCCTCTGGGTGTGCATAGCGGCCGGCTCCACCCGTGGGTTGGCGTGAAGAAATGTCTTCGTGTGCCTCTGGGTGTGCAGCATGGCGGCCCACCCGCGGGTGGGCGTGCAGAAGGGTTTGCGTGATCCTCTGGGTGTGCAGCATCGGCCGGCCCACCCGTGGTTGGGGCGTGCAGAAATGTCTGCGTGTGCCTCTGGGTGTGCAGCATGGCCGGCCCACCCGTGGGTGGGGCGTGCAGAAGTGTCTGTGGGTCGCGCCTGGGTGTGTCGCGACCGCTGGCCCACCCGCGGGTGAGGGCTGCAGAATTGTCTCGCGCTGCGCTCTGGGTGTGCAGCAATGGCGGCCCACCTGTAAGTGGGGCGTGCAGAAGTGTGGGTTTGTCTCTGGGTGTGCCGTAGCGTCCGGCCCAGCCGTGGGTGGGCGTGCAGAAATGTCTGCGTGTTCCTCTGGTTGTGCATCAATGGTTGGCCCACCCGTGGGTGGGCGTGCAGAAGTGTGTGCGGCTGCCTCTGTGTGTGCCGTAATGGCCGGCCCACCCGTGGGTGGGCGTGCAGAAGTGTCTGCGGGTGCCTCTGCGTGTGTTGCAATCACCCGCCCACCCGTGGGTGGGCGTGCAGAAGTGTCTCGCGGGTGCCTCTGGGAGTGCAGTAATTGCCGGCCCACCCGGGGTGGCCGTACAGAAGTGTCTGCGGGTGCTTCTGGGTGTGCAGCATGTACGGCCCACCCGTGGGTGGGCGTGCAGAGGTGTTTTCGAGTGCCTCTGGGTGTGGAGCAACGGCCGGCCTACCCGTGGGTGGGGCGTGCAGAAGTGTCTGCGCGGTCCCTCTGGTTGTGCAGCATGGCCGGCCCACCCGTGGGTAGGCGTCTTGAAGTGTTTTCGGTGCCTCTGTGTGGGCCGCAATGGCCAGCCCACCGTGGGTGGGCGGCAGATGTGCCTGTAATTGCCCTTGAGTGCTGGTAGCGGCCGGCCGCACCGGTGGGTGGGCGGCAGAAGTGTTTGCGGGTTCCTCTGGGTGTGCAGCAGCGGTCCGCCCAACTGGGGGTGGGGCGTGCAGAAGTGTCTGTGGGTGCCTGTGGGTGTGCAGCAACGGGCCGGCCCACCCGTGTGTGGGCGTGCAGAAGTGTCTCGCGGGTGCCTCTGGCTGTGCCGCGAACGCCGGCCCCCCGTGGTGGGCTGCATCACACGTGTCTGGGTTTGCCTCTGCGGGTGCCGCGAACGTCGGGCGCAGCCGCGGGGAGGGCGTGCAGAAGTGTCTTCGTGATCCTCTGGTTGTGCAGCATCGGGCCCGGCTCCACCCGCGAGTGGGGCTGCTCAGAAGTGTCTCCGCGGGTGCCTCTGGGGGTGCAGGAACGCTCGCCCACCCCGTGGGTGGGGCGTGAAGACGTGTTCGCGGGTGCTTCTGGGTGTGCAGCAATGGCCGCCCATTCGTGGGTGGGCTGCAGAAGTGTCTGCTGGTTCTTCTGGGTGTGCAGCAACGGCCGGTTCACCCGTGGGTTGGCGTGCAGAAGTGTCTGGGTTTGCCAATGGGTGTGCCATTAACGGCCGGAGCCCACCCGTGGGTGGGCGTGCAGAAGTGTTCGCTGCGTGCCTCTGGGTGTGCAGCAATGGGACGGCCCACACGGGTGGGCGTGCAGAAGTGTCTCGCGGGTGCCCCTGGGTGCCGCAGAACGGCCGGCCCACCCGTGGATGGGCTGCAGAAATGTCTGCGCGGGTGCCTCTGGGTGTGTAGCAATGGCGGCCCACCTGTGGGTGGGCGTGCAGAAGTGTCTCGCGGTGCCTCTTGGTGTGCAGCAGCGCCGCCCACCGTGGGTGGCCGCGGCAGAAGTGTCTGCTGTTGCCCCTGGAAGTGCCGCGAACGGCCGGCCCACCCCGTGGGTTGGCGGAAGAAGTGTCTTCGCCGTGTGCCTCTGGGTGTGCAGCAATGGCCGCTCCACCCGTGGGTGGGCGTGCAGAAGGGTCTGCAGCTGCCTCTGGGTGTACAGCATCGGGCCGCCCCACCCGTGGTTAGGGCGTGCAGAAACGTACCGCGTGTGCCTCTGGGTGTGCAGCACGGTCGATTCCACCGCGGGTGGGGCTGCACAGAAGCATAGTCTGCGTGTGCTTCCTGGGTGCGCAACAGCGGCCGGCCCACCCGTGGGTGGAGTGCAGGAGTTTCTGGGTTTACCTCTGGGTGTGCAGCAACGGCCGGCCCGACCCGCAGTGTGGGCGTGCAGAAGTGTCTGGGGTTGCCGCTGGGTATGCTGCAACGGGCCGGCCCACCCGCAGCGCGGCCGTGCAGAAGTGTCTGCAGGTGCCTCTGGGTGTGCAGCATCGTCCGACCCACCCGCGGGAGGGCGTGCAAGTTCCCTGGGAGTTTCCCTGTGTAAGCGGCACGCGGCCGGCCCACCCCTGGGTGGGCTGCAGAAGTGTCTGGGGTTCATTTTGTGTCGAGCCGCTCACGGCCGCTAATGCGTGGGTGTGGGCTTGCAGAAGTGTCTGTTGTTGCCCCTGGTTGTGTCAAGACCGCCGGCCCACCGTGCAGTGGGCGTGCAGAAGATGTCTGGTTTTGCCTCTGGGTGTGCCACAGAACGGCCGGCCCACCCGTGGGTGGGCGCGCAGAACTATCTGTGTGCTGTTCTGGGTGTGTCGCACGCGTCGCGGCCCCAACTGTGGAGTGGGCGAGCAGAAGTGTCTCGGGTGCCTCTGTGTGTGCAGCAATGGCCGCCCACCTGTAAGTGGGACGTGCAGAAGTATAGTGGGTTTGTCTCTGGGTGTACGCGAACGTCCGGCCCAGCCGTGGGTGAGCGTGCAGAAATGTCTCGCGTGTTCCCTCTGGTTGTGCAGCAATGGTTGGCCCACCCGTGCGGTGCCGTGCAGAAGATGTTCGTGTTCCTCTGGGTGTGCAGGACGGCTGGCCCACCCGTGGGTGGGGCGTGCGAAAGTGTTTTCGGTGCCTCTGGGTGTGCAGCACGGCTGGCCCACCGCGGTGGGCTGCAGAAGTTCTGCGAGTGCCTCTGGATGTGCAGTAATGGCCAGCCCACACCGTGAAGTGGAGCGATGCAGAAGTGTCTGTTTTGCTTCTGGGTGTCGCGACGGCCGGCCCACCCGATGGGTGGGCGTGCAGAAGTGTCTCCGGGTCCATCTTGTTGTGCAGTATCGGCCTTATCCGTGGGTGGGCGTGCAGAAGTGTCTGAAAGTGCCTCTGGGTGCAGCATCGTCCGCCCACCCGCGGTGGGTGGGCGATGAAAAAGTTTCGTGCAGCCTCTGTGTGCAGTATCGGCGGGCCCACCCGTGGGTGGGCGTGCAGAAGTGTCTCGCGCAGTGCTTCTGGTTGTGCCGCGAATGGGTCGGGCCAACCCGTGGATGGGCGTGCAGAAGTGTCTGCGGGTGCCTCTGGGTGTGTAGCAATGGCCGGCCCACCTGTGGGTGAGTGCAGAAGCAGTTCCTGGCGGGTGCCTCTGGGTGTGCCCTAGCGGCCCGCCCACCCGTGGGTGGCCGTGCAGAAGGGGTCTGCGGTTGCCCCTGGAAGTGTCGCGAACGGGCCGGCCCACCCGTGGGTTGGCGAAGCAGAAGTGTCTTCGTGGTGCCTCTGGGTGTGCAGCAATGGCCCGGGCCCACCCACGGGTGGGCGGCAGAAGGGTCTGCGTGATCCTCTGGGTGTGCAGCATCGGGCCGGCCCACCCGTGGTTGGGCGTGCAGAAATGTCTGCGTGTGCCTCTGGGTGTGCAGCAATGGCGGCCCAATCGCGGGTGGGCTGCAGAAGTGTGTGGGTTTGTCTCTGGGTGTGCAATAACGGCCGGCCCACCCGTGGGTGGGCGTGCAGAAGTGTCTCGCGGGTGCCTCTGCGTGTGTAGTTAACGGCCGGCCCACCCGTGGGTGAAGCGTGCAGAAGCGGTCTGTGAGTGCTTCTGGGTGTCACGATCAGCCGCCCACCCAGTGGGTGAGCGGCAGAGGTGTCTCGCCGCGTGCCTCTGGGTGTGCAGCAATGGCCCGCCCACACGTGGGTGGGCTGCAGAAGGTGTGGGTTTGTCTCTGCGTGCTGCATAGCGGCCCGCCCACCCGCTGGAGTGGGCGTGCAGAAGTGTCTAGCGTGTTCCTCTAAGTGATGCAGCAATGGTTGGCCCACACGTGGGTGGGCTGCAGAAGGGTCTGCGGCTGCCTCTGGGTGTGCCAAGACGGGTCGGCCCACCCGTGGGTGGGCTTGCAGAAGTGTCTGTAGTTGCCCTGGGTGTGCAGCAGCGGCCCGGCCCACCCGTGGGTGGGCGTGCAGAAGCGTCTGTGAGTGCTTCTGCAGGTGTGTCGCGATCCGCCGGCCCCACCCGTGGGTGGGCGTACAGAAGTGTCTCGCGGGTGCCTCTGGGTGTGCAGCACGGCCGCCCACCTGTAAGTGGGAGTGAAGATGTGTGGGTTTGTCTCTGGGTGTGCGCAGCGTCCGGCCAGGCCGCGGTGGGCGTGCAGAAGTGTCTGCGTGTTCCTCTGGGTGTGCAGCAATGGTTGGCCCACCCGTGGGTGGGCGTGCAGAAGTGTCTGCGGCTGCCTCTGTGTGCCGAGTAATGGTCAGCCCCAATCTGTGGGTGGGCTTTGCAGAAGTGTCTGTATTTGCCCCTGCGTGCAGCAGCAGGCCGCCCACCCGTGCGGTGGGCTGCAGAAGTGTTCACGGGTGCCTCTGGGTGTGCAGCAATGGCCAGCCCACCTGTAAGTGGGCGTGCAGAAGTGTCGGCGCTTTGTCTCTGTATTGAGCCTAGCGAACCCCTCGGCCCCAGCCGCGGGGTTGGGGCGTGCAGAAGTGTCTGGGGTTTGCCTCTGGGTGTGCAGTAATGGCCAGCCCACCGTGAAAGTGAAGGCCCAGCATGTCTGGGTTTGCCTCTGTGTGTGCGCGAACGGCCGCCCATCCGGTAGTGGGCGGCAGAAGTGTCTCATGGTCCCTCTTGTTGTGCAGCACGGTCGGACCACCCGTGGGTGGGGCGTGCAGAAGATGTCTGAAAGTGCCTCTGGGTGTGCAGCAATCGTCCGGCCCACCCGCGGGTGGGCTGAAAAAGTTTCTGCGGGTGCCTCTGTGTGTGCAGCAATGCGGCGGGCCCACCCGCGGGTGGGCATGCAGAAGTGTTCGCGTGTGCTTCTGGGTGTGTGCATGACCGTCGGCCCACCCGTAGGGTGGGCGTGCAGAAGTGTCCCGCGGTGCCTCTGTGTGTGCAGCAATCGGCCGCCCACCTGTAAGTGGGCGTGCAGAAGTGTGTGGGTTTGTCTCTGGGTGTGCACGAACGCCCGGCCCAGCCGTGGGTGGGCGTGCAGAAAATGTCTGCGATGTTCCTCTGGTTGTGCAGTGCAATGGTTGGCCCCAATCCGTGGGTGGGCGTGCAGAAGTGTCTGCGTGTTCCTCCTGGGTGTGCAGTAACGGCTGGCCCACCCGCGTGGGTGGAGCGTGCAGAAACGTTTTCGGGTGCCTCTGGGTGTGCAGTAGCGGCTGGCCCACCGTGGGTGGGCGTGCAGAAGTTTCTAAGCGGGTGCCTCTGGATGTGCAGTAATGGCCAGCCCACCCGTAAGTGGGGCGTGCAGAAGTGTCTGGGTTTGCTTCTGGGTGCTGCATAGCGGCCGGCCCACCCGTGGGTGGGGCGTGCAGAAGTGTCTCGCGGTCCATCTTGTTGTGCAGCGATCGCGCACCCGTGGAGTGGGGCGTGCAGAAGTGTCTGAAAGTGCCTCTGGGTGTGCAGCGATGTCCGGCCCACCCGTGGGTGGGCGTGAAAAAGTTTCTGCGTGTGCCTCTGTGTGTGCAGCAATGCGGGCCCACCCGTGGAGTGGGCGTGCAGAAGTGCTTCGCGTGCTTCTGGTTGTGCCGCAATGGCCGGCCAACCCGGTGGATGGAGCTGCGGCAGAAGTGTCTGCGTGGTGCCTCTGGGTGTGTAGCAATCGGCCGCCCACCTGTGGGTGGGCGTGCGAGTATGTCTGCGCGGGTGCCTCTGGGTGTGTGCGCTTAGCGGCCCGACTCCGCGTGGGTGGCCGTGCAGAAGTGTCCGCGATTTGCCCCTGGAAGTGTCGCGAGCGGCCGCCCACCCGTGGGTTGGCGTGCAGAAGCGTCTTCGCGGTGCCTCTGGGTGTGCAGCACGGCCGCCCACCCGTGGGTGGGCGTGCAGAAGGGTCTGGCGTGATCCTCTGGGTGTGCAGCATCGGCCCGGCCCACCCGCGGGTTGGGCGTGCAGAAATGTCTGCGAGGTGCCTCTGGGTGTGCAGCAATGGCCCGGCCCAATCGGGTGGGCGTGCAGAAGGTGTGGGTTTGTCTCTGGGTGTGCTAACGGCCCGGCCCACCCATGCGGTGAAGGCGTGCAGAAAGTGTCGCGGGTGCCTCTGGGTGTGTAGTGACGGCCGGCCCCACCCGCGTGGGTGGGGCGTGCAGAAGTGTCTGTGAGTGCTTCTGGGTGTGTTCATGATCGCCGGCCCACCCGTGGGTGAAGCGTGCAGAGTGTCTCCGCGATGCCTCTGGGTGTGCATAATGGCCGGCCCACACGTGGTGGGCGTGCAGAAGTGTGTGGGGTTTGTTCTCTGGGTGTGCGCAGACGGCCGGCTCCCACCCGCGGTGGGCTGCAGAAGTGTTGCGTGTTCCTCTAAGTGTGCAGCACGGTTGGCCCCTACGTGCGGTGGATACGCGGCAGAAGGGTCTGCGGCCGCCTCTGGGTGTGCGCGTAATGGCGGCCACCCACCGCGTGAGTGGGCTTGCAGAAGACGTCTGTAGTTGCCCCTGGGTGTGCAGTTAACGGCCGACCCACCCGTGGGTGGGCGTGCAGAAGCGTCTGTGGGTGCTTCTGGGTGTGTCGCATGTCGCACCGTCCCCACCGTGGGTGGGCGTACAGAAGTGTTTGCATGGCGCCTCTGGGTGTGCAGCACGGTCGGCCCACCTGTAAGTGGGCGTGCAGAAGTGTGTGGGTTTGTCTCTGGGTGTGCCGCAGCGTCCGGCCAGGCGTCGGTGGGGCGGCAGAAGTGTCTGCGTGTTCCCTCTGGGTGCAGCAATGGTTGGCCCACACCCGCGGGTGGGCGTGCAGAAGCGTCTCGCGGCTGCCTCTGTGTGTGCCGTGACGGTGCAGTCCCCACCCGTGGGTGGGCTTGCAGAAGTGTCTGTATTTGCCCCTGGGTGCGCAGAACGGCCGGCCCACCCGTGGGAATGGGCGTGCAGAAGTGTCTGCGGTGCCTCTGGGTGTTAGCAACGTGTCGGCCCACCTGTAAGTGAGGCTGCAGAAGTGTCTGCGCTTGTCTCTGTGATGCCGCGATAGCGCCCGTCCCAGCCCGTGGTTGGGCGTGCAGAAGTGTCTGGGGTTGCCTCTGGGTGTGCAGTAATGGCCAGCCCACCCGTATGGGCGTCCAGCAGTGTCTGGGTTTGCCTCTGTGTGTGCCGCAACGGCCCGCCCACCCGTGGGTGGGCGTGCAGAAGTGTCTGCGTGGTCCCTCTTGTTGTGCAGCAGCGGCGGCCCACCCGTGGGTGCGTGCAGAAGTGTCTGAAAGTGCCTCTGGGTGTGCAGCATCGTCCGGCCCACCCGTGGGTGGGGCGTGAAAAAGTTTCTGGGTGCCTCTGTGTGTGCAGCAATGGCGGGCCCACCCGTGGGTGGGCATGCAAGAAGTGTTCGCGTGTGCTTCTGGGTGTGCCGCGAATGGCGGCCCACCCGTGGATGAGCGATGCAGAAGTGTCTCGTGGGTGCCTCTGGGTGTGCAGCAGCGGGCCGGCATCACCATCTGAGGTGGCAGGTACTGACGCAATGTCTGCGGTGCCCCTGGAAGTGCCCGATAGCGGCCGGCCCACCCGTGGGTTAGGCGTGAAGAAAATGTCTTCGTGTGCCTCTGGGTGTGCAGCAATGGCCGGCCCACCGTGGGTGAGGCATGCAGAAGGGTTTGGCGTGATCCTCTGGGTGTACAGCATCGGCCGCCCACCCGTGGGTGGGCTGTGCAGAAATGTCTCGCGTGTGCCTCTGGGTGTGCAGCAACGGCCGCACCCGTGGGTGGGCATGCAGAAGCGTCTCTGTGGGTGCTTCTGGGTGTGTCAAAGCGTTGGCCCACCCGTGGGTGGAGCGTGCAGAAGTGTCTGCGAGGTGCCTCTGGGTGTGCAGCAATGGCCGGCCCACCTGTAAGTGGGCGTGCAGAAGCGTGTGGGTTTGTCTCTGGGTGTGCCCGCACGTCCGGCCCACCCGTGGAGTGGCGTGCAGAAATGTCTGCGGGTTTCCTCTGGGTTGTGCATGACTGGTTGGCCCACCCGTGGGTGAGGCGTTGCAGAAGTGCGATCGCGGCTGCCTCTGTGTGTGCCGATGGCCGGCCCACCCGTGGGTGAAGTGCAGAAGTGTCTGCGGGTGCCTCTGGGTGTGCAGCAATGGTCGGCCCACCTGTAAGTGGGCGTGCAGAAGTGTCTCGCGTTTGTCTCTGTGTGCCGCAACGCCCGTCCCAGCACGTGGTTGAGCTGCAGAAGTGTCTGGGGTTGCCTCTGGGTGTGCAGTAATGGCCAGCCCACCCGTGGGAAGTGGGCGTCCAGCAGTGTCTGGGTTTGCCTCTGTGTGTAGTGCCGAACGGCCGGCCCATCCGTGGGTGGGCGTGCAGAAGTGTCTGCGTGGGTCCCTCTTGTTGTGCAGCATGGCCGGCCCACCCGTGGGTGGGCGTGCAGAAGTGTCTGAAAGTGCCTCTGGGTGTGCAGCAATGTCCGGCCCACCCGTGGGTGGAGCGTGAAAAGACTCTACGTGGTGCCTCTGTGTGTGCAGCACGGCGGGCCCACCCGCGATGGGCATGCAGAAGTGTTTGCGTGCAGGCTTCTGGGTACGCCGCGAATGGCGGCCCACCGTGGATGGGCTGCAGCAGAAGTGTCTGGCGGGTGCCTCTGGGTGTCGCGGCCGGCCCACCCGTGGAGTGGCCGATGCAGAAGTGTCTGCGGTTGCCCCTGGAAGTGCACAGCGAACGGCCGCCCACCCGTGGGTTGGCGTGAAGAAATGTCTTCGTGTGCCTCTGGGTGTGCAGCAATGGTCGGCCCACCCGTGGGTGAAGCGTGCAGAAGGGTTTATGCGTGATCCTCTGGGTGTGCAGCATCGGCGCCCCAGCCGTGCGGTTAGGCGTGCAGAAATGTCTGCGTGTGCCTCTGGGTGTGCAGCAATGGTCGGCCCACCCGTGGGTGGGCATGCAGAAGTGTCTGTGGGTGCTTCTGCGTTGATGACCGTCATGGCCCACCCGTGGGTGGGCGGTGCAGAAGTGTTCGCGGGTGCCTCTGTGTGCAGCACGGCCGGCCCCACCTGTAAGTGGGCGTGCAGAAGTGTGTGGGTTTGTCTCTGGGTGTGCCGCAACGTCCGGCCCAGCCGTGGAGTGAAGCGTGCAGAAATGTCTGCGTGTTCCTCTGGTTGTGCATCAATGGTTGGCCCACCCGTGGGTGAATGCAGAAGGCGTGCGGCTGCCTCTGTAGTGCCAGACGGTCGGCCCACCCGTGGGTGGCGTGCAGAAGATGTCTGCGGGGTGCCTCTGCGTGTGTTGCAATCACCGCCCACCCGTGGAGTGGAGCGTGCAGAAGTGTCTGCGGGTGCCTCTGGGTGTGCAGCAATATCGGCCCACCCGGGTGGCCGATACAGAAGTGTCTGCGGGTGCTTCTGGGTGTGCAGCAATGGCCCGGCCCCACCGGTGGGTGGGGCGTGCAGAAGGTGTTTCGAGTGCCTCTGGGTGTGGAGCAGCGGCCCGGCCTACCCGTGGGTGAAGTGCAGAAGTGTCTGCGGGTCCCTCTGGTTGTGCAGCAATGGCGGCCCACCCCGTGGGTGGGGCGTGCATGAAGTGTTTTCGAGGTGCCTCTGGGTGGGCGCCAATGGCCAGCCCACCCGTGGAGTGAGGCGTGCAGATGTGCCTGTAATTGCCCTTGAGTGTGCTGCACGGCCGGCCCACCCGTGGGTGGGCGTGCAGAAGTGTTTGCGGGTTCCTCTGGGTGTGCAGCAATGGCCGGCCCAACTGGGGGGTGGGCGTGCAGAAGTGTCTGTGGGTGCCTGTGGGTGTGCAGCAACGGCGGCCCACCCGTGTGTGGGCGTGCAGAAGTGTCTCGCGGGTGCCTCTGGCTGTGCCGCTAACGGCCGGCCCCCCGCGGGTGGGCGTACACATCGCGTCTGGGTTTGCCTCTGGGTGTGCCGCCAGCGGCCCGGCCCAGCCGATGGGAGGCGTGCAGAAGTGTCTTCGTGATCCTCTGGTTGTGCAGCATCGGCCCGGGCCCACCGTGGGTGGCGTTCAGAAAATGCTCTCGCGAGGTGCCTCTGGGGGTGCAGGAATGCTCGGCCCACCCGTGGGTGGCTGAAGACGATGTCTGCGGGTGCTTCTGGGTGTGCAGCAATGGCCGGCCCATTCACGTGGGTGGGGTGCGTGCAGAAGTGTCTGCTGGTTCTTCTGGGTGTGCAGCAACGGCGGTTCACCCGTGGGTTGGCGTGCAGAAGTGTCTGGATGCCAATGGGTGTGCCACTAACGGCCGGCCCACCCCGTGGGT
>JAPFBE010000345.1:0-25000 GCA_034336665.1 Luscinia megarhynchos | reverse complement strand
TAGGGGTTAGGGTTAGGAGTTAGGGTTAGTGTCTAGAGAAATGCTCTGGGGTGTGCTACAACAGGCCCACCGTGGTGTGGAGTTAGAAGTTAGGAGTTAGGGTTAGAGTTAGGGTTAGGAGTTAGGAGTTAGGGGTTAGGGGTTAGGAGTTAGGGTTTAGGAGTTAGGAGTTAGGGTTAGTGTTAGGAGTTAGGAGTTAGGGTTAGGAGGTTAGGAGGTTAGGAGTTAGGAGTTAGGAGTTCAGAGTTAGGGATAGGAGTTAGGCAAGTTTTAGTGTAAAGAGTTAGAGGTTAGGAGTTAGGAGTTAGTGTTAGGAGTTAGGGTTAGGAGTTTGAGTTAGAGTTTAGGAGTTAGGAGTTAGAGGTTAGGAGTTAGTAGGAGTTAGAGAGTTAGGAGTTTAGGGGTTAGGGGTTAGGAGTTAGGGTTAAGTGTTAGGAGTTAAGTTTAGGGTTAGGATTAGGGTTAGGGATTTAGGGGTTAGGGTTAGGGTTATAGTTAGGAGTTAGGGTTAGGAGTTAGGGGTTAGGAGTTTAGGAGTTAGGAGATTTAGGAGTTAGGAGTTAGAGGTTTAGGAGTTAGGAGTTAGGAGTTAGAGAGTTAGGGTTAGGAGTTAGAGTTAGGAGTTAGGGTTAGGGGTTAGGGTTAGAGGTTAGGAGTTAGGAGTTAGGGTTAGAGTTAGGGTTAGGAGTTAGGGTTAGGAGTTAGGGTTAGGAGTTAGGAGTTAGGAGTTAGGAGTTAGAGTTAGGGTTAGGATTTAGTGTTTGAGGATGCCTCTAGGGTTAGCGAGTTTGGGAGCCCAAAGTTAGGGAGTTAGGGAGTTGCAGGAGTTCGAGTTTGCAGCTAGGTGTGTCAGGAGTTAGGGTTAGGAGTTAGGAGTAATGTTAGGGTTAGGGTTAGGGTTAGGAGTTAGGAGTTAGGGTTTAGGAGTTAGGAGTTAGGGTTAGGAGTTTGAGGGTTAAGGGGTTAGGAGTTAGGGTTAGGGTTAGGAGTTAGAGTTAGGGTTAGGAGTTAGGAGTTAGGGAGTTAAGAGGAGTTAGGGTTAGGAGTTAGGGTTAGAGGTTAGGGAGTTAGGGTTAGAGGTTAGGAGTTAGGAGTTAGGAGTTAGAGTTAGAGTTAGAGAGTTAGGAGGTTAAGTTTAGGGTTAAAGTTAGGAGTTAGGGTTTAGAGTTAGGAGTTAGGAGTTAGGAGTTAGGAGTTAGGAGTTAGGAGTTAGGGTTAGGAGTTAGGAGTTAGGGTTAGGAGTTAGGAGTTAGGAGTTAGAGTTAGGAGTTAAGTTAGAGGTTAGGGTTAGGGTTAGGGTTAGGGTTAAGAGTTAGGGTTGAGAGTTAGGGTTAGGAGTTAGAGTTAGGAGTTAGGGTTAGGAGTTAGGAGTTAGGGTTAGGAGTTAGGAGTTAGGAGTTAGGAGTTAGGAGTTAGGAGTTAGGAGTTAGGAGTTAGGAGTTAGGAGTTAGGAGTTAGGGTTAGGGTTAGGGTTAGGAGTTAGGGTTAGGAGTTAGAGGTTAGGAGTTAGGGAGTTAGGGTTAGGAGTTAGAGAGTTAGGGTTAGAGTTAGGGTTAGGAGTTAGGGTTGAGGGTTAGGGGTTAGGAGTTAGGGTTAGAGTGTTAGGAGTTAGGAGTTAGGAGTTAAGTTAGGGTTAGGAGTTAGGAGTTAGGGTTAGGAGTTAGGAGTTAAAGAGTTAGGAGTTTAGGGAGTTAGGGGTTAGGGTTAGGGTTAGGAGTTAAGAGTTAGGGTTAGGGAGTTAGGGGTTAGGAGTTAGAGGTTAGGGTTAGGGAGTTAGGGGTTAGGAGTTTAGGAGTTAGAGTTAGGGAGTTAGGAGTTAGGGTTAGGGTTAGGGGTTAGGAGTTAGGAGTTAGAGTTAATGTTAGGGTGTTAGGGGTTAGGAGTGTTAGGAGTTTAGGGTTAGGAGTTAAAGTTAGGTTAGGAGTTAGGGTTAGGGTTAGGAGTTAGAGTTTAGGAGTTAGGGAGTTAGGAGTTAGGAGTTAGGAGTTAGAGTTTAGGAGTTAGGAGTTAGGAGTTAGGGTTAGGAGTTAGGGTTAGGAGTTAGGAGTTAGGAGTTAGGGGTTAGAGGTTAGGAGTTAGGGTTAGGGGTTAGGGTTAGGGTTAGGGTTAGGAGTTTAGGAGTTAGGGTTAGGGTTAGGGGTTAGGAGTTAGGGAGTTAGGGTTAGGAGTTTAGGTTTAGGAGTTAGGAGTTAAGTAGTTAGAGGTTAGGGTTTAGGGTTAGGAGTTAGGAGTTAGAGTTTAGGGTTAGGAGTTAGGGTTAGGAGTTAGAGTTAGGGTTAGGAGTTAGGGTTAGGGTTAGGAGTTAGGAGTTAGGGTTAGGAGTTAGGAGTTAGGAGTTAGGTTTAAGAGTTAGGAGTTAGGAGTTAGGGAGTTAGGGTTAGGAGTTAGGAGTTAGGAGTTAGGAGTTAGGAGTTAGAGAGTTAGGAGTTAGAGGTTAAGGTTAGGAGTTAGGGTTAGGGAGTTTAGGAGTTAGGAGTTAGGAGTTAGGATTAGGGGTTTGAGAGCTTAGGGTGTGCAGTAACTGCAGGCAGTTAGGGTGAGGTTAGGAGTTAGGGTTAGAGCTGGGGTGTTAGAGTAGGTTAGGAGTTAGGAGTTAGGAGTTAGAGGTTAGGAGTTAGGAGTTAGGGTTTAGGGGTTAGGGGTTAGGGTTAGGGAGTTAGGGTTTAGGAGTTGGAGTTAGGGTTAGGGTTAGGGTTAGGAGTTAGGAGTTAGATTTGAGTTAGGAGTTAGGAGTTAGGAGTTAAGGTTAGGAGTTAGGGTTAAGAGTTAGGGTTAAGTTTAGGAGTTAGGGTTAGGGGTTAGGGTTAGGGTTAGGGTTAGGAGTTAGGGTTAGAGTTAGGAGTTAGGGTTAGGTTAGGAGTTAGAGTTAAAGGGTTAGGAGTTAGGGTTAGGTTAGGATTAGGGTTAGGGTTAGGGTTAGGGTTAGGGTTAGGGTTAGGAGTTTAGGAGTTAGGGTTAGGACTTAGAGTTTAAGTGTTAGGAGTTGAGTTAGAGTTAGGAGTTAGGAGTTAGGAGTTAGGGGTTAGGAGTTAGGGAGTTAAGGATTAGGAGTTAGGGGTTAGGAGTTTAGGGTTAGGAGTTAGGAGTTAGGGTTAGGAGGTTAGGAGTTAGGAGTTAGAGAGTTAGAGGTTAAGGAGTTAGGAGTTAGAGTTAGAGAGTTAGGAGTTAGGAGTTAGGGGTTAGGAGTTAGGAGTTAAGTGTTAGGAGTTAGAGTTAGAGGTTATAGTTAGGAGTTAAGAGTTAGGTTAGGGTTAGGAGTTAGGGGTTAGGGGTTAGGGTTTAAGGGTTAGGGTTAGGAGGTTAGGAGTTAGAGGTTAGGAGTTAGGAGTTAGAATTAGGAATTGGAGTTTGAGTTAGGGTTAGGGTTAGAAGTTAGGAGTTAGAGGTTAGGGAGTTAGGGTTAAGAGTTAGGAGTTAGGAGTTAGGAGTTTGAGGAGTTAGAGTTAGGAGTTAGGAGTTAGAGGGTTTAGGGAGTTTAGAGGTTAGGAGTTAGGAGTGTAGGGTGTAGGGGTTATAGTTAGGGAGTTAGGAGTTTAGGGTTAGGAGTTAGGAGTTTAGGAGTTTAGGGGTAGTTTAGGAGTTAGGGTTAGGAGTTAGGGTTAGGAGAGTTAGAGTTAGGGTTAGGGAGTTAGGAGTTAGGAGTTAGGGGTTAGGAGTTAGGAGTTAGGAGTTAGAGGTTAGGAGTTAGGAGTTAGGAGTTAGGAGTTTAGTGTTAGGAGTTAGTGTTAGGAGTTAGGGTTTAAGTGTAAGAGTTAGGAGTTAGGAGTTTAGGTTTAGGGTTAGGGTTAAGAATTAGGGTTAGGAGTTAGGAGTTAGGAGTTAGGAGTTAGGGTTAGGGTTAGAGGGTTAGGGGTTAGGAGTTAGGGTTAGGAGTTAGGAGTTAGGGTTAGGAGTTAGGAGTTAGGAGTTAGGGTTAGGAGTTAGGAGTTAGGGTTAGGGTTAGGAGTTAGGGTTAGGGTTAGTGTCTGAGGGATGCCTCTGGGGTGTGCAGCAATAGGCAGACCCACCGTGGAGTGTGCGTGCAAGTGTCTGAGTGTGCCTCTGGGTGCTGCTGTTACTGCCAGCCGATGGGTAGTGGTGCAGAAAGTTAGGAGTTATGGTTAGGAGTTAGGGGTTAGGAGTTTAGGGTTAGGAGTTAGGAGTTAGGAGTTAGGAGTTAGGAGTTAGGGTTAGGAGTTTAGGAGTTAGGAGTTAGAGTTAGAGTTAGGGTTAGGAGTTAGGGTTAGGAGTTAGGGTTAGGAGTTAGAAGTTAGGGTTAGGAGTTAGGGTTAGGGGTTAGGAGTTAGGGTTTAGAGGTTAGAGTTAGGGTTAGGAGTTTAGGGTTAGGGTTAGAAGTTAGGGTTAGGAGTTAAGGTTAAGGGTTAAAGGTTAGAGATAGAGAGTTAGGGTTAGAGGTTAGGAGTTAGGGGTTAGGAGTTAGGAGTTAGGAGTTTAGGAGTTAGGGTTAGGAGTTAGGGTTAGGGGTTAGGGTTAGGAGTTAGGGTTAGGAGTTAGGAGTTAGGGGTTAGGGGTTAGGGTTAGGGTTAGGGTTAGGGGTTAGGGGTTAGGGTTAGGGTTAGGGTTAGGAGGTTAGGAGTTAGGATTAGGGTTAGGGTTAGGGGTTAAAGTTAGGGTTAGTTAGGAGTTAGGAGTTAGGAGTTAAGAGTAGGTTTAGGGTTAGGAGTTAGGGTTAGGGTTAGGGTTAGGAGTTAGGGTTAGGGCTAATGTTAGGGTTAGGGTTAGGGTTAGGATTAGGAGTTAGGGTTAGGAGTTAGGCTTAGGGTTTAGGGAGTTAGGAGTTAGGAGTTAGGGTTAGGAGTTAGGAGTTAGGGAGTTAGGAGTTAGAGGTTAGGAGTTAGGAGTTAGGAGTTAGGAGTTATTATTAGTGTCAGCTGATGCCTCTTGGTGTGCCTTAACAACTTGAGCTACCAGTGGGTGGGCGATGCAGAAGTGTCGGGGAGTTGCCCTGGGTGTTTACAGCAGCCGTCCCACCCGTGGAATGAGCGATGCAGAAGTGTCTATGGTGCCCTGGGTATGCCGCAACAACCGGCCCTCCCGTGGGTAGGCGTGCAGAAAGTGTCTGCTGGTGCCTCTGGGTGTGCAGCAATGGCCTGCACTTAGCCGTGGAGTGGCGATGCAGAAGTGTCTGTATTTGCCACTGGGTGTGCATAGCGGCCCGGCCACCGATGAGCGACCGTGCAGAAAGTGTCTGGGAGTTGCCCCTGGGTGTGCCATAACAACCGGCCCACCCGTGGGTGAGATGCAGAAATGTCTGTAGTTGACCCTGGGTGTGCATAGCTAGCCGGCCCACCCGTGGGTAGGCGTGCAGAAGTGTCTGCGTGTGACTCTGGGTGTGCAGCAGCGGCCAACCCACCCGTGGATGGGGCGTGCAGAAGTGTCTGCGGGTGCCTCTGGGTGTGCCGCAATGGCCCGGCTACCCGATCGGTGGGGCGTGCAGAAGATGTCTCGCGGTTGATTCTGGGTGAGTAGGAATGGCGGGCCCACCCGTGGGTGGGCGTGCAGAAGTGTCTGCTTTTGCCTCTGGGTGTGCCGCAACTGTCGGTCCATCTGTGGGAGGGCGTGCGAAGGGTCATTGGGTTTCACTTGTGTGTGCTGCTTGGCCGGCCCTCTCGTGGGTGGGCGTGCAGGAGTGTCTGCGGGTGCCTCTGGGTGTGCAGCAATGGCCGACGCACCCGTGGGTGGGCGTGCAGAAGTGTCTGCAGGTGCCTCTGGGTGTGCAGCAACGGCCGGATCACCCGTGGGTGGGCGTGAAGAAGTGTCTGGTGTTGCCTGTGGGTGTGCAGCAACGGCCGGCCCACCCGTGGGTGGGCGTGCAGAAGTGTCTGTATTTGCCCCTGGGTGTGCCGCAATGGCCGGCGTACCCGTGGGTGGGCGTGCAGAAGTGTCTGTATTTGCCCCTGGGTGTGCCGCAACGGCCGGCCCACCCGTGGGTGGGCGTGCAGAAGTGTCTGCGGATGCCTCTGGCTGTGGAACAACGGCCGGCCCACCCGTGGGTGGGCGTGCAGAAGTGTCTGCAGGTGCCTCTGGGTGTGCAGCAACGGCCGGATCACCCGTGCGTGGCCGTGCAGAAGTGTCTGGTTTTGCCTGTGGGTGTGCAGCAGCGGCCGGCCCACTCGTGGATGGGCGTACAGAAGTGTCTGGGGTTGCCTCTAAGTGTGCCGCAACGGCCGGCCAACCCGTGGGTAGGCGTGCCGAAGTGGTTGGGATTGCTTTTGGGTGAGCCGCAACTGCCGGCCAACCCATGGGTGGGCGTGCAGAACTGTCTTTAGTTGCCCCTGGGTGTGCCGCAACGGCCGGCCCTCCCGTGGGTGGGCGTGCAGAAGTGTCTGCGGGTGCCTCTGGGTGTGCAGCAATGGCCGGCCCACCCGTGGGTGGGCGTGCAGAAGTGTCTGTAATTGCCCCTGGGTGTGCCGAAACGGCCGGCCCACCCGTGGGTGGGCGTGCAGAAGTGTCTGGGTTTCCCCCTTCTTGTGCCGCAACGGCCAGCCCACCCGTGGATGGGCGTGCAGAAGTGTCTGGATTTGCCTCTAGGTATACCGCAACGGCCGGCCCACCCTTGGGTGGTTGTGCAGAAGTGTCTGGGGTGCCTCTGGGTGTGCCGCCACGGCCGGCACACTCGTGGGTGGGCGTGCAGAAGGGTCTGCGTGTGCTTCTGGGTGTGCCGCAATGGC
Source organism: Luscinia megarhynchos (assembly GCA_034336665.1). Classification (NCBI taxonomy): domain Eukaryota; kingdom Metazoa; phylum Chordata; class Aves; order Passeriformes; family Muscicapidae; genus Luscinia; species Luscinia megarhynchos. The sequence continues at coordinate 18,329 of JAPFBE010000345.1, read as the reverse complement.
CGGCGCACCGGTGGTTGGGCGTGCAGAAGTGTCTGTATTTGCCCCTGGCTGTGCAGCAACGGCCGGCCCAACCGTGGGTGGGCGTGCAGAAGTGTCTGGGGTTGCCCCTGGGTGTGCCGCAACGGCTGTCCAACCCGTGGGTGGGCGTGAAGAAGTGTCTGTGTTTGCCCCCGGGTGTGCCGCAACGGCGGCCCACCCGTGGGTGGGCGTGCAGAAGTGTCTGCAGGTGCCTCTGGGTGTGCAGCAACGGCCGGCCCACCCGTGGATGGGAATACAGAAGTGTCTGTAGTTGCCCCTGGGTGTGCCGCCACGGCCGGCCCACCCGTGGGTAGGCGTGCAGAAGTGTCTGCAGGTGCCTCTGGGTGTGCAGCAACGGCCGGCCCACCCGTGGATGGGAGTACAGAAGTGTCTGTAGTTGCCCCTGGGTGTGCCGCCTCGGCCGGCCCACCCGTGGGTGGGCGTGCAGAAGTGTTTGGGATTGCTTTTGGGTGTGCCGCAACGGCCGGCCCACCCGTGGGTGAGCGTGCAGAAGTGTCTGGGGTTGATCCTGCGTGCGCAGCAATGGCCAGCTCACCCGTGGTGGGGCGTGCAGAAGTGTCTGTCGCTGCCCCTGGGTGCGCCGCAAAGGCCGGCCCACCCGTGTGTGGGGGTGTAGAAGTGTCTGCGGGGGCCGCTGGGTGTGCAGCAACGGCCGGCCCAGACGTGGGTGGGCGTGCAGAAGTGTCTGTAATTTCCCTTGTGAGAGCCGCAATTGCCGGCCTACCCGTGTGTGGGCGGCAGAATATTCTGTAGTTGCCCCTGGGTGTGCAGGAACGGCCGGCCCACCCGTGGGTGGGCGTGCAGAAGTGTCTGCGTGTGCCTCTGGGTGTGCAGCTACTGCCGTCCCACCCGTGGGTGGGCGTGTAGAAATGTTTGCGTGTGCCTCTGGGTGTGCCGCCACGGCCGGCCCACCCGTGGGTGGGCGTGCAGAAGGGCCTGCGTTTGCCTCTGGGTGTGCACCCACGGCCGGCCAACCCGTGTGTGGGCGTGAAGAAGGGCCTGCGTGTGGCTCTGTGTGAGCCGCCACGGCCGGCCCACCCGTGGGTGGGCGTGCAGAAGGGCCTGCAATTGCCCCTGGGTGTGCAGCCACCGCCGGCCCACCAGTGGGTGGGCGTGCAGAAGGGCCTGCGTTTGCCTCTGGGTGTGCCGCCACGGCCGGCCCACCCGTTGGTGGGAGTGCAGAAAGCCCTGCGGTTGCCTCTGGGTGTGCCGCTATATCCTGCCAACCGTGGGTGGGCGTGCAGAACTGTTTGCGTGTGGCTCTGGGTGTGCCGCAAACGACGACCCAACCGTGGGTGGACGTGCAGAAGGGCCTGCGGTTTTCCCTGGGTGTGCCGCCACGGCCGGCCCAGCCGTGGGTGGGCGTGCAGAAGGGCCTGCGGTTGCCTCTGGGTGTGCCGCCACAACCGGCCAACCCGTTGGTGGGTGTGCAGAAAGGCCTGCGGTTGCCTCTGGGCGTGCAGCCACAACCGGCCAGCGCGTTGGTTGGCGTGCAGAAGGGCCTGCTGTTTCCTCTGGGTGTGCCGCCACGGCCGGCACACCCGTGGGTGGGCGTGCAGAAGTGCCTGTGTGTGCCTCTGGGTGTGCCGCCACGGCCAGCCCACCAGTGGGTGGGCGTGCAGAAGGGTTTGCGTTTGCCTATGAGTGTGCCGCCACGGCCGGCCCACCCGTGGGTGGGCGTGCAGAAGGGCCTGCGGTTGCCTCTGGGTGTGCCGCTACGGCCGGCCCACCCGTGGGTAGGCGTGCAGAAGGGCCTGCGGTTGCCCCTGTGTGTGCCGCCACGGCCGGCCCACTCGTGGGTAATCGTGCAGAAGGGCCTGCGGGTGCTTCTGGGTGTGCCGCCACGGCCGGACCACCCGTGGGTGGGCGTGCAGAAGGGCCTGCGGTTGCCTTTAAGTGTGCCGCCACGGCCGGCCCATTCGTGGGTTGGCGTGCAGAAGGGCCAGCGATTTCCTCTGGGTTGACGCATCGACGAACCCACCCGTAGGTGGGCGTGCAGAACTGTTTGCGTGTGGCTCTGGGTGTGCCGCCACGGCCAACCCACCCGTGGGTGGGCGTCAAGAACTGTTTGAGTGTGGCTCTGGCTGTGCCGCCACGTCCGGCCCACCCGTGGGTGGGCGCGCAGAGGGCCTGCAGTTTCCTCTGGGTGTGCCGCCACGGCCGGCCCACCCGTGGGTGGGCGTGCACAACTGTTTGCTAGTGCCTCTGTGTGTGCCGCTATAGCCGGCCCACCCTTGGGTGGGCGTGCAGAAGGATTTGCGTTTGCCTCTGGGTGTGCCTCCATGGCCGGTCCACCCATGGGTGGGCGTGCAGAAGGGCCTGCGTTTGCGTCTGGGTGTGCCGCCACGGCCGGCCCACCAGTGGGTGGGCGTGCAGAAGGGCCTGCGGTTGCCCCTGGGTGTGCCGCCACAGCCGGCCCACCCGTGGGTGGGCGTGCAGAAGGGCCTGCGATTTCCTCTGGGTTGAGGCAACGACTAGCCCACCCGTAGGTGGGCGTGCAGAACTGTTTGCGTGTGGGTCTGGGTGTGCCGCCACGTCCGGCCCACCTGTGGGGGGGCGTGCAGAAGGGCCTGCGGTTGCCTTTGGGTGTGCCGCCACGGCCAACCTACCCCTGGGTGGGCGTGCAGAAGCGCCTGCGGTTGCCTCTGTATGTGCCACCACGGCCGACCCACCCGTGAGTGGTCGTGCACAAGCTCCTGCGTGTGCCTCTGGGTGTGCCGCCACGGCCTGCCCACCCGTGGGTGGGCGTGTAGAAGGGCCTGCGGTTGCCTCTGGGTGTGCACCCACGGCCGGCCAACCCTTTGGTGGGAGTGCAGAAAGCCCTGCGGTTGCCTCTGGGTGTGCCGCCATGGCCGACAACCGTGGGTGGGTGTGCAGAATGCCTGCGGTTGCCTCTGGGTGTGCAGCCACGGCCGGCCCACCCGTGGGTGGACGTGCAGAAGGGCCTGCGGTTGCCCCTGGGTGTGCCGCCACGGCCGGCCCACCCGTGGGTGGGCGTGCAGAAGGGCCTGCCGTTGCCTCTGGGTTGCCGCTACGGCCGGCCAACCCGTTGGTGGGTGTGCAGAATGCCTTGCGGTTGCCTCTGGGTGTGCAGCCACGGCCGGCCTACCCGTGGGGGGGGTGGAAAAGGGCCTGCGGTTGCCTCTGGGTGTGCCGCCACGGTCGGCCCACCCGTGGGTGGCCGTGCAGAATGGCCTGCAATTTCCTCTGGGTGTGCCGCCACGGCCGGCCCACCCGTGGGTGGGCGTGCAGAAGGGCCTGCGTGTGCCTCTGGGTGTGCCGCCACGGCCGGCCCAGCAGTGGGTGGGCGTGCAGAAGGGTTTGCTTTTGCCTATGAGTGTGCCGCTACGGCCGGCCCACCCGTGGGTGGGCGTGCAGAAGGGTTTGCGTTTGCCTCTGGGTGTGCCGCCACGGCCGGCCCACCCGTGGATGGGCGTGCAGACGGGCCTGCGTGTGCCTCTGGGTGTGACGCCACGGCCGGCCCATCAGTGGGTGGGCGTGCAGAAGGTCCTGCGGTTGCCTTAGGGTGTGCGGCTACAACCGGCCCACCCGTGCGTGGGCGTGCAGAAGGGCCTGCGGTCGCCCCTGAGTGTGCCGCCACAGTCGGCCCACCCGTGGGTAGGCGTGCAGAAGGGCCTGCGGTTGTCTCTGGGTGTGCCGCCACGGCCGGCCTATCCGTGGGTGGGCGTGCAGAAGGGTCTGCGGTTTCCTCTGGGTGTGCCGCCACGGCCGGCCCACCCGTGGGTGGGCGTGCAGAACTGTTTGCGTGTGCCTCTGGGTGTGCCGCTACGGTCGGCCCACCCGTGGGTGGGCGTGCAGAAGGGCCTGCGATTTCCTCTGGGTTGACACAACGACTAGCCCACCCGTAGGTGGGCGTGCAGAACTGTTTGCGTGTGCCTCTGTGTGTGCCGCCACGGCCGGCCCACGCGTGGGTGGGCGTGCAGAACTCTTTGCGTGTGGCTCTGGGTTTGCCGCCACGGCCGGCCCACATGTGGGTGGGCGTGCGGAAGGGCCTGCAGTTGCCTCTGGGTGTGCCGCCACGGTCGGCTCACCCGTGGGTGGGCGTGCAGAACTGTTTGCGTGTGGTTCTAATTGTGCCGCCACGGCCGGCCCACCTGTGGGTGGGCGTGCATTAGGGCCTGCGTTTGCCCCTGGCAGTGCCGCCACGGTAGGCCCACCGGTGGGTGGGGTGCAGAAGGGTCTGCGGTTGCCTCTGGGTGTGCCGCCACGGCCGGCCCACCCGTGGGTGGGTGTGCAGAAGGGTTTGCGTTTACCTCTGAGTGTGCCGCCACGGCCGGCCTACCCCTGGGTAGGCGTGCAGAAGGGCCTGCGGTTGCCTCTGGGTGTGCCGCCACAGCCGGCCCACCCGTGGGTGGGCGTGCAGAAGGGCCTGCGGTTGCCTCTGGTTGTGCCGCCACTGCCGGCCCACCCGTGGGTGGGCGTGCAGAAGGGCCTGCAATTGCCTCTGGGTGTGCCGCCACGGCCGGCCCACCCGTGGGTGGGCGTGCAGAAGGGCCTGCGGTTGCCTCTGGGTGTGCCGCCACGGCGGCGCCAACCTGTGAGTGGGCGTGCAGAAGGGCCTGCTTGTGCCTCTGGGTGTGCCGCCACGGCCGGCCCACCCGTGGGTAAGCGTGCAGAAGGGCCTGCGGTTGCCCCTGGGTGTGCCGCCACGGCCGGCCCACACGTGGGTAGGCGTGCAGAAGGGCCTGCGGGTGCTTCTGGGTGTGCCGCCACGGCCGGACCACCCGTGGGTGGGCGTGCAGAAGGGTTTGCGTTTGCCTCTGGGTGTGCCCGGGACCACCCGTGCGGCGGACGACTAGCCTGCTGGGTGGCCGCGTGCAGAAGGGCCTGCGGTTGCCTCTGGGTGTGCCGCCACGGCCAACCCACCCGTGGGTGGGCGTGCAGAAGTGCCTGCGTGTGCCTCTGGGTGTGCAGCAATTGCCGGCCCATCCGTGGGTGGGCGTGCAGAAGTGTCTTCGTGTGCCTCTGGGTGTCCAGCAACGGCCGGCCCACCCGTGGGTGGGCGTGCAGAAGTGTCTGGGTTTCTTCTGGGTGAGCCGCAACGGCCGGATCACCCGTGGGTGGGCGTGCAGAAGTGTCTGTAGTTGCCCTCTGTGTGTGCCGCAACGGCCGGCCCTCCCGTGGGTGGGCGTGCAGAAGTGTCTGCGGGTGCCTCTGGGTGTGCAGCAATGGCCGGCCCACCCGTGGGTGGGCGTGCAGAAGTGTCTGCGGGTGCCTCTGGATGTGCCGCAATGGCCAGCGCACCCGTGGGTGGGCGTGCAGAAGTGTCTGGGTTTGCCCCTGGTTGTGCCGCAACGGCCGTCCCACCCGTGGGTGGGCGTGCAAAAGTGTCTGGGCTTGGCCCTGGGTGTGCCGCAACGGCCGGACCACCCGTGGGTGGGCGTGCAGAAGTGTCTGGGTTTGCCCCTGGGTGTGCAGCAATGGCCGGCCCACCCGTGGATGGGCGTGCAGAAGTGTCTGCGGTTGCCCCTGGGTGTGGTGCAACGTTCGGCGCACCCGTCGGTGGGCGTGCAGAAGTGTCTGTAGTTGCCCCTGGGTGTGCCGCAAAGGCCGGCTCACCCGTGGGTGGCCGTGCAGAAGTGTCTGTGGTTGCCCCTGGGTGTGCCGCAACGGCCGTCCCACCCGTGGGTGGGCGTGCAGAAGTGTCTGTAGTTGCCCCTGGGTGTGCCGCAACGGCTGGCCCACCCGTGGGTGGCCGTGCAGAAGTGTCTGCGTGTGCCTCTGGGTGTGGAGCATCGGCCGGCCCACCCGTGGGTGGGCGTGCAGAAGTGTCTGGGGTTGACCCTGCGTGCGCAGCAATGGCCGGCCCAGCCGTGGGTGGCCGTGCAGAAGTGTCTGTGGGTGCCTCTGGGTGTGCAGCAATGGCCGGCCCACCCGTGGGTGGCCGTGCAGAAGTGTCTTGGGTTGCCCCTGGGTGTGCCGCAATGGCCTTCCCACCCGTGGGTGGGCGTGCAGAAGTGTCTGGGCTTGCCCCTGGTTGTGCCGCAACGGCCGGCCCACCCGTGGATGGCCGTGCAGAAGTGCCTGCGGGTGCCTATGGGTGTGGAGGAACGGCCGGCCCACACGTAGGTGAGCGTGCAGAAGTGTCTGGGGTTGATCCTGCGTGCGCAGCAATGGCCAGCCCACCCGTGGGTGGGCGTGCAGAAGTGTCTGTCGCTGCCCCTGGGTGTGCCGCAACGGCCGGCGCACCCGTGTGTGGGCGTGAAGAAATGTCTGGAGTTCCCTCTGGATGTACCGCAACCGTCGGCCCACCCATGGGTGGGCTTGCAGAAGTGTCTGTAGTTGCCCTTGTGCGAGCCGCAATGGCCGGCCCACTCGTGGGTGGGCCTGCACAAGAGTCTGTAGTTGCCCCTGGGTGTGCAGCAACGGCCGGCCCACCCGTGGGTGGGCGTGCAGATGTGTCTGCGTTTTCCCCTGGGTGTGCAGCAACGGCCGTCCCACCAGTGGGTGGCCGTGCAGAAGTGTCTGCATGTGCCTCTGGGTGTGCAGCAATGGCCGGCCCACCCGTGGGTGGGCGTACAGAAGTGTCTCCGGGTGCCTCTGGGTGTGCCGCAATGTCCGGCCCACCCGTGGGTGGGCGTGCAGAAGTGTCTGTACTTGACCCTGGGTGTGCCGCAACGGCCAGCCCACCCGTGGGTGGGCGTGCAGAATTGTCTGGTGTTGCCTCTGGGTGTGCCGCAACGGCCGGCCCACCCGTGGGTGGGCGTGCAGAAGTGTCTGAGTTTCCCCCTGCTTGTGCCGCAACGGCCAGCCCACCCGTGGATGGGCGTAGAGAAGTGTCTGGGTTTGCCCCTTGGTGTACCGCAACGCCTGGCCCACCCGTGGGTGCGTGTGCAGAAGTGTCTGGGGTGCATCTGGGTGTGCATCAATGGCCTCCCATCCGTGGGTGGGCGTGCAGAAGTGTCTGCGTGTGCTTCTGGGTGTGCCGCAATTGCCGTTGCAAGCGTGGGTGGGCGTGCAAAAGTGTCTGTATTTGCCCCTGGGTGTGCAGCAACGGCCGGCCCACCCGTGGGTGGGGGTAAAAAAGTGTCTGCGGGTGCCTCTGTGTGGGCAGCAAAGGCCGGCCCACCCGTGGGTGGTGGTGGAGAAGTGTTTGCGGGTGCCTCTGGGTGTGCAACAATGTCCGGCCCACCCGTGGGTGGGCGTGCAGAAGTGTCTGGTGTTGCCTGTAGGTGTGCCGCAACGGCCGGCCCACCCGTGGGTGGGCGTGCAGAAGTGTCTGGGTTTCCCCCTGCTTGTGTTGCAACGGCCAGCCCACCCGTGGGTGGGCGTGCCAAAGGGTCTCTATTTGCCCCTGGGTGTGTCGCAACGGCCGGCCCACCCGTGGGTGTCCGTGAAGAAGTGTCTGCGTGTGCCTCTGGGTGAGCAGCAATGGCCGGCCCACCCGTGGGTGGGCGTGCAGAATTGCCTGCGGGTGCCTCTGGGTGTGCAGCAATGGCCGGCCCATCCGTGGGTGGGCGTGCAGAAGTGTCTGCTGGTGCCTCTGGGTGTGACGCAAAGGCCTGCGCACCCGTGGGTGGCGTGCAGAAGTGTCTGTAATTGCCCCTGGGAGTGCATCAACGGCCGGCCCACCCGTGTGTGGGGGTATAGAAGTGTCTGCGGGTGCCTCTGGGTGGGTCGCAATGACAGGCCCACCCGTGGTTGGGCGTGCAGAAATGTCTGCGGATGCTTCTGGGTGTGCAGCAACGGCCGGCCCACCCGTGGGTGGGCGTGCAGAAGTGTCTGGGGTTGCCTCTGGGTGTGCAGCAATGGCCGGCTAACCCGTAGGTGGGCGTGCAGAAGTGTCTGGGTTTGACCCTGCGTGCGCAGCAATGGCCGGCCCAGCCGTGGGTGGCCGTGCAGAAGTGTCTGTGGGTGCCTCTTGGGTGTGCAGCAATGGCCGGCCCACCCGTAAGTGGGCGTGCAGAAGTGTCTGGGGTTGCCCCTGGGTGTGCCGCAATGGCCGTCCCACCCGTGGGTGGGCGTGCAGAAGTGTCTGTAATTGCCCCTGGGTGTGCCGCAATGGTTGGGCCAACCGTGGATGGGCGTACAGGAGTGTCTGTAGTTGCCTCTGGGTGTGCCGCAACGGCCGGCCCACCCGTGGGTGGGCGTGCAGAAGTGTCAGGGGTTGATTTTGGGTGAGCCGTAATAGCAGGCCAACCCGTGGGCGGGCGTGAAGAAGTGTATGTAGTTGCCCCTGGGTGTGCCGCAACGGCCGGCCCTCCCGTGGGTGGGCGTGCAGAAGTGTCTGCGGGTGCCTCTGGGTTTGCAGCAATGTCCGGCCCACCCGTGGGTGGGCGTGCAGAAGTGGCTGCGGGTTCCTCTGGGTGTGCCGCAATGGCCGGCGCACCCGTGGGTGGCCGTGCAGAAGTGTCTGTAATTGCCCCTGGGTGTGGAGCAACGGCCGGCCCAGCCGTGGGTGGCCGTGCAGAAGTGTCTGGAGTTGCCCCTGGGTGTGCCGCAACGGCCGGCCCACCCGTGGGTGGTGTTGCAGAAGTGTCTGTATTTGCCCCTGGGTGTGCCGCAACGGCCGGCCCACCCGTGGATGGCCGTGCAGAAGTTTCTGCGGGTGCCTCTGGGTGTGGAGCAACGGCCGGCCCAGCCGTGGGTGGGCGTGCAGAAGTGTCTGGGGTTGACCCTGCGTGCGCAGCAATGGCCGGCCCTCCCGTGGGTGGGCGTGCAGACGTGTCTGCGGGTGCCTCTGAATGTGCAGCAATGGCCGGCCCACCCGTGGGTGTGCGTGCAGAAGTGCCTGGAACTGCCCCTGGGTGTGCCGCAACGGCCGGCCCACTCGTGGGTGGGCGTGCAGAAGTGTCTGTAGTTGCCTCTGGGTGTGCCGCAACGGCCGGCCCACCCGTGGGTGGGCGTGCAGAAGTGTCTGGGGTTGGCCCTGTGTGTGCCGCAACGGCCAGCCCACCCGTGGGTGGGCGTGCAGATGTGTCTGCGGGTGCCTCTGGGTGTGCAGCAACGGCCGGCCCACCCGTGGGTGGGCGTGCAGAAGTGTCTGGGTTGCCTCTGGGTGTGCAGCAACGGCCGGCTTACCCGTGGGTGGGCGTGCAGAAGTGTCTGGGGTTGACCCTGCGTGCGCAAAGCGACTGGGTCCCGGCCCCAGCTCGTGGGTGCTGTGGCGTGCAGAAGTGCTCTGCGAACTGTCCCCCCTGCGTGCAGCAAAGCGGCCGGCCCACCCGTGGATGGCCGCAGAAGTGTCTGCGGGTGCCTCTGGGTGTGAGCAACGGCCGGCCCACCGTGGGTGGGCGTGCAGAAGTGTCTGCGGGTGCCTCTGGGTGTGCAGCAATGGCCGGGCCACCCGTGGGTGGGCGTGCAGAAGTGTCTGCAAATGCCTCTGGGTGTGCAGCAACGGCCGGATCACCCGTGGGTGGGCGTGCAGAAGTGTCTGGTGTTGCCTGTGGGTGTGCAGCAACGGCCGGCCCACCCGTGGGTGGGCGTGCAGAAGTGTCTGTAGGGTGCCTCTGGGTGTGTCAGCAGAAGGCCGGCCCACCCATGGGTGGGCGTGCAGAAGTGTCTAGGGGTATATTTTGGGTGAGCCGAACGGCCGGCCCACCCATGGGTGGGCGTGCAGAAGTGTCTAGGGTATATTTTGGGTGTGCCGCAACGGCCGGCCCACCCGTGGGTGGGCGTGCAGAAGTGTCTGGGTTTGCCCCTGGGTGTGCCGCAACGGCCGGCCCACCCGTGGGTGGGCGTGCAGAAGTGTCTGCGGGTGCCCCTGGGTGTGGAGCAACGGCCGGCCCACCCGTGGGTGGGCGTGCAGAAGTGTCTGCGTGGGTGCCTCTGGGTGTGCAGCAACGGCCGGCCCACCCGTGGGTGGGCGTGCAGAAGTGTCTGGGGTGCCTCTGGGTGTGCAGCAACGGCCGGCCCACCCGTGGGTGGGCGTGCAGAAGTGTCTGCTGGTTGCCCCTGGGTGTGCAGCAATGGCCGGCCCACCCGTGGGTGGGCGTGCAGAAGTGTCTGCGGGTGCCTCTGGGTGTGCAGCAACGGCCGGCCCACCCGTGGGTGGGCGTGCAGAAGTGTCTGCGGGTGCCTCTGGGTGTGCCATGAATGGCCGTGCCACCCGTGGGTGGGCGTGCAGAAGTGTCTGTGGATGCTTCTGGGTGTGCAGCAACGGCCGGCCCACCCGTGGATGGCCGTGCAGAAGTGTCTGGGGGTTGCCTCTGGGTGTGCAGCAATGGCCGGCCCACCCGTGGGTGGGCGTGCAGAAGTGTCTGGGGTTGACCCTGCGTGCGCAGCAATGGCCGGCCCTCCCGTGGGTGGGCGTGCAGAAGTGTCTGCGGGTGCCTCTGGGTGTGCAGCAATGGCCGGCCCACCCGTGGGTGGGCGTGCAGAAGTGTCTGGGGTTGCCCCTGGGTGTGCAGCAACGGCCGGCCCACCCGTGGGTGGGCGTGCAGAAGTGTCTGGTAGTTGCCTCTGGGTGTGCAGCAACGGCCGGCCCACCCGTGGATGGGCGTGCAGAAGTGTCTGTAGTTGCCTCTGGGTGTGCCGCAACGGCCGGCCCACCCGTGGGTGGGCGTGCAGAAGTGTCTGGGGTTGCCCCTGGGTGTGCCGCAGACGGCCGGCCCACCCCGTGGGGTGGCGTGCAGAAGTGTCTGTAGTTGCCCCTGGGTGTGCCGTAGCGGCCAGCCCACCCGTGGGTGGGGCGTGCAGAAGTGTCTGCGGGTGCCTCTGGGTGTGCAGCAATGGCCCGGCCCATCCCGTGGGTGGGCGTGCAGAGGTGTCTGGGTTTGCCTCTGCGGTGCGCAACGGCCCGGCCCACCCGTGGGTGGGCGTGCAGAAGTGTCTGAGTTGCCCCTGCGTGCCGCAGTAACGGCCGCCCACCCGTGGGTGGTGCTGCAGAAGTGTCTGTATTTGCCCCTGGTGTGCCGCGAACGGCCGGCCCACCCGTGGATGGCCGACAGAAGTTTCTGCGGGTGCCTCTGGGTGTGGAGCAACGGCCGGCCCAGCCGTGGGTGGGCGTGCAGAAGTGTCTGGGGTTGACCCCTGCGTGCGCTAGCAATGGCCGCCCTCCCGTGGGTGGGCTGCAGACGTGTCTGCGGGTGCCTCTGAATGTGCAGCAATGGCCGGCCCACCCGTGGGTGTGCGTGCAGAAGTGCCTGGAACTGCCCCTGGGTGTGCCGCAACGGCCGGCCCACTCCGTGGGTGGGCGTGCAGAAGTGTCTGTAGTTGCCTCTGGGTGTGCCGCAACGGCCGGCCCACCCGTGGGTGGGCGTGCAGAAGTGTCTGGGGTTGGCCCTGTGTGTGCCGCAACGGCCAGCCCACCCGTGGGTGGGCGTGCAGATGTGTCTTCGGGTGCCTCTGGGTGTGCAGCAACGGCCGGCCCACCCGTGGGTGGGCGTGCAGAGGTGTCTGGGTTTGCCTCTGGGTGTGCAGCAACGGCCGGCTTACCCGTGGGTGGGCGTGCAGAAGTGTCTGGGGTTGACCCTGCGTGCGCAGCAATGGCCGGCCCAGCCGTGGGTGGCCGTGCAGAAATGTCTGTGGGTGCCTCTTGGTGTGTAGCAATGGCCGGCCCACCCGTGGGTGGCCGTGCAGAAGTGTCTGGGGTTGCCCCTGGGTGTGCCGCAATGGCCGTCCCACCCATGGGTGGGCGTGCAGAAGTGTCTGTAGTTGCCCCTGGGTGTGCCGCAACGGCCGGCCCACCCGTGGATGGCCGTGCAGAAGTGTCTGCGGGTGCCTCTGGGTGTGGAGCAACGGCCGGCGCACTCGTGGGTGGGCGTGCAGAAGTGTCTGCGGGTGCCTCTGGGTGTGCAGCAATGGCCGGGCCACCCGTGGGTGGGCGTGCAGAAGTGTCTGCAAATTCTTCTGGGTGTGCAGCAACGGCCGGATCACCCGTGGGTGGGCGTGCAGAAGTGTCTGGTGTTGCCTGTGGGTGTGCAGCAACGGCCGGATCACCCGTGGGTGGGCGTGCAGAAGTGTCTGTAGTTTCCTCTGGGTGTGCCGCAAAGGCCGGCCCACCCATGGGTGGGCGTGCAGAAGTGTCAGGGGTATATTTTGGGTGAGCCGCAACGGCCGGCCCACCCATGGGTGGGCGTGCAGAAGTGTCAGGGGTATATTTTGGGTGAGCCGCAACGGCCGGCCCACCCGTGGGTGGGCGTGCAGAAGTGTCTGGGTTTGCCCCTGTGTGTGCCGCAACGGCCGGCCAACCTGTGGGTGGGCGTGCAGATGTGTCTGCGGGTGCCTCTGGGTGTGGAGCAACGGCCGGCCCACCCGTGGGTGGGCGTGCAGAAGTGTCTGCGGGTGCCTCTGGGTGTGCAGCAACGGCCGGCCCACCCGTGGGTGGGCGTACAGAAGTGTCTGGGGTTGCCTCTGGGTGTGCAGCAACGGCCGGCCCACCCGTGGGTGGGCGTGCAGAAGTGTCTGCGGTTGGCCCTGCGTGCGCAGCAATGGCCGGCCCAGCCGTGGGTGGCCGTGCAGAAGTGTTTGTGGGTGCCTCTGGGTGTGCAGCAATGGCCGTCCTAGCCGTGGGTGGGCGTGAAGAAGTGTCTGGGTTTTCCCCTGGGTGTGCCGCAATGGCCGTGCCACCCGTGGGTGGGCGTGCAGAAGTGTCTGTAGTTGCCCCTGGGTGTGCCGCAACGGCCGGCCCACCCGTGGATGGCCGTGCAGAAGTGTCTGAGGGTGCCTCTGGGTGTGGAGCAACGGCCGGCCCACCCGTGGGTGGGCGTGCAGAAGTGTCTGGGGTTCACCCTGCCTGCGCAGCAACGGCCGGCCCTCCCGTGGGTGGGCGTGCAGACGTGTCTGCGGGTGCCTCTGAATGTGCAGCAATGGCTGGGCCACCCGTGGGTGGGCGTGCAGAAGTGTCTGCAAATTCCTCTGGGTGTGCAGCAACGGCCGGATCATTCGTGGGTGGGCGTGCAGAAGTGTCTGGTGTTGCCTGTGGGTGTGCAGCAACGGCCGGCCCACGCGTGTATGGGCGTGCAGAAGTGTCTAGGGGTTGCCGCTGTGTGTGCCGCAACGGCCGGCCCACCCGTGGGTGGGCGTGCAGAAGTGTCAGGGGTTGATTTTGGGGGAGTTGCAACGGCCGGCCAACCCGTGGGTGGGAGTGTAGGAGTGTATGTAGTTGCCCCTGGGTGTGCCGCAAAGGCCGGCCCTCCCGTGGGTGGGCGTGCAGAAGTGTCTGCGGGTGCCTCTGGGTGTGCAGCAATGTCCGGCCCACCCGTGGGTGGGCGTGCAGACGTGTCTGCGGGTGCCTCTGAATGTGCAGCAATGGCTGGGCCACCCGTGGGTGGGCGTGCAGAAGTGTCTGCAAATTCCTCTGGGTGTGCAGCAACGGCCGGATCATTCGTGGGTGGGCGTGCAGAAGTGTCTGGTGTTGCCTGTGGGTGTGCAGCAACGGCCGGCCCACGCGTGTATGGGCGTGAAGAAGTGTCTAGGGGTTGCCGCTGTGTGTGCCGCAACGGCCGGCCCACCCGTGGGTGGGCGTGCAGAAGTGTCAGGGGTTGATTTTGGGTGAGTTGCAACGGCCGGCCAACCCGTGGGTGGGAGTGTAGGAGTGTATGTTGTTGCCCCTGGGTGTGCCGCAAAAGCCGGCCCTCCCGTGGGTGGGCGTGCAGAAGTGTCTGCGGGTGCCTCTGGGTGTGCAGCAATGTCCGGCCCACCCGTGTGTGGGCGTGCAGAAGTGTCTGTAATTGACCAAGGGTGTGGAGCAACGGCCGGCCCACCCGTGCGTGGCCGTGCAGAAGTGTCTGTAATTGCCCCTGGGTGTGTCGCAACGGCCGGCCCACCCGTGGGTGGGCGTGCAGAAGTGTCTGCGTGTGCCTCTGGGTGTGCCGCAATGTCCGGCCCAGCCGTGGGTGGCCGTGCAGAAGTGTCTGTAGTTGACCCTGGGTGTGCCGCAACGGCCAGCCCACCCGTGGGTGGGCGTGCAGAAGTGTCTGGGTTACCCCCTGCTTGTGCCGCAACGGCCAGCCCACCCGTGGATGGGCGTACAGAAGTGTCTGGGTTTGCCTCTTGGTGTACCGCAACGGCAGGCCCACCCGTGGGTGCGTGTGCAGTAGTGTCTGGGGTGCATCTGGGTGTGCATCAATGGCCGTTGCACCCGTGGGTGGGCGTGCAGAAGTGTCTCTATTTGCCCCTGGGTGTGCAGCAACGGCCGGCCCACCCGTGGGTGGGCGTGCAGAAGTGTCTTCGTGGTGCCTCTGGGTGTGCAGCAACGGCCGTCCCACCAGTGGGTGGGCGTGCATAAGTGTCTGGGGTTGCCCCTGGCTGTGCCGCAACGGCCGGCCCACTCGTGGGTGGGCGTGCAGAAGTGTCTGTGGGTGCCTCTGGGTGTGCGGCAATGGACAACGCACCCGTGGTTGGGCGTGCAGAAGTGTCTGTAGTTGCCGATCTGTGTGCCGCAACCGCCGGTTCACCCGTGGCTGGGCGTGCAGAAGTGTCTGGGTTTGCCCATGGGTGTGACGCAACGGCCGGCCCACCCGTGGGTGGGGGTGTAGAAGTGTCTGCGGGTGCCTCTGGGTGTGCCGCAACGGCCGGCCCTACCATGGGTGGGCGTGCAGAAGTGTCTGCAGGTGCCTCTGTGTGTGCAGTAACGGCCGGCCCACCCGTGGGTGGGCGTGCAGAAGTGTCTGAATTTCCCCCTGCTTGTACCGCAACGGCCAGCCCACCCGTGGATGGGCGTGCAGAAGTGTCTGGGGTTGCATCTATGTGTACCGCAACGGCCGGCCCACCCGTGGGTGGGCGTGCAGAAGTGTCTGTGGGTGCCTCTGGGTGTGTTGCAATGGCCGGCCCACCCGTGGGTTGGCGTGCAGAAGTGTCTGTCGTTGCTCCTGTGTGTGCCGCAACGGCCGGCCCACCCGTGGGTGGGCGTGCAGAAGTGTCTGGGGTTGCCCCTGGGTGTGCCGCAACGGCCGTCCCACCCGTGGGTGGGCGTGCAGAAGTGTCTGTATTTGCCCCTGGGTGTGCATCAACGGCCGGCCCACCCGTCGGTAGCGTGCAGAAGTGTCTGTAATTGCCCCTGGGTGTGACGCAACGGCCGACGCACCCGTGGGTGGGCGTGCAGAAGTGTCTGTAGTTGCCCCTGGGTGTGCCGCAACGGCCGGTTCACCCGTGGGTGGCCGTGCAGAAGTGTCTGCGGGTGCCTCTGGGTGTGGAGCAACGGCCGGCCCACCCGTGGGTGGGCGTGCAGAAGTGTCTGCGAGTTGCCCCTGGGTGTGCCGCAATGTCCGGCCCACCCGTGGGTGGGCGTGCAGAAGTGTCTGTAGTTGACCCTGGGTGTGCCGCAATGGCCGGCCCACCCGTGGGTGGTCGTGCAGAAGTGTCTGGTGTTGCCCCTGGGTGTGCCGCAATGGCCAGCCCACCCGTACGTGGGCGTACAGAAGTGTCTGCGGGTGTCTCTGGGTGTGGAACAACGGCCGGCTTACCCGTGGGTGGGGGTTCAGAAGTGTCTGCAGGTGTCTCTGTGTGTGCAGCAACGGCCGGACAACCCGTGGGTGGGCGTGCAGAACTGTCTTTAGTTTCCCCTGGGTGTGCCGCAACGGCCGGCCCTCCCGTGGGTGGGCGTGCAGAAGTGTCTGCGGGTGCCTCTGGGTGTGCAGCAATGGCCGGCCCACCCGTGGGTGGGCGTGCAGAAGTGTCGGCGGGTTCTTCTGGGTGTGCCGCAATGGCCTGCGCAACCGTGGGTGGGCGTGCAGAAGTGTCTGGGGTTGCTTTTGGGTGAGCCGCAGCGGCCAGCCCACCCGTGGGTGGGCGTGTAGAAGTGTCGGCGGGTGCCTCTGGGTGTGCAGCAATGGCCGGTTCACCCGTGGGTGGCCGTGCAGAAGTGTCTGCGGGTGCCTCTGGGTGTGGAGCAACGGCCGGCCCACCCGTGGGTGGGCGTGCAGAAGTGTCTGCGAGTTGCCCCTGGGTGTGCCGCAATGTCCGGCCCACCCGTGGGTGGGCGCGCAGAAGTGTCTGTAGTTGACCCTGGGTGTGCCGCAATGGCCGGCCCACCCGTGGGTGGTCGTGCAGAAGTGTCTGGTGTTGCCCCTGGGTGTGCCGCGAATGGCCAGCCCACCCGCATCGCAATGCGACAGAAGTGTCTCGCGGGTGTCTCTGGGTGTGGAACAACGGCCGGCTTACCCGTGGGTGGGGGTTCAGAAGTGTCTGCAGGTGTCTCTGTGTGTGCAGCAACGGCCGGACAACCCGTGGGTGGGCGTGCAGAACTGTCTTTAGTTTCCCCTGGGTGTGCCGCAACGGCCGGCCCTCCCGTGGGTGGGCGTGCAGAAGTGTCTGCGGGTGCCTCTGGGTGTGCAGCAATGGCCGGCCCACCCGTGGGTGGGCGTGCAGAAGTGTCGGCGGGTTCTTCTGGGTGTGCCGCAATGGCCTGCGCAACCGTGGGTGGGCGTGCAGAAGTGTCTGGGGTTGCTTTTGGGTGAGCCGCAGCGGCCAGCCCACCCGTGGGTGGGCGTGTAGAAGTGTCGGCGGGTGCCTCTGGGTGTGCAGCAATGGCCGGCCCACCCGTGGGTGGCGTGCAGAAGAGTCTGTATTTGCCCCTGTGTATGCCGCAACCGCCGGCCCACCCGTGGCTGGGCGTGCAGAAGTGTCTGGGCTTGGCCCTGGGTGTGCCGCAACGGCCGGCCCAACCGTGGGTGGGTGTGCAGAAGTGTCTGGTCTTGCCTGTGGGTGTGCAGGAACGGCCGGCCCACCCGTGGGTGGGGGTGCAGAAGGGTCTGCGGTTGATTTTGGGTGAGCCGCAATGGCCGGCCCACCCGTGGGTGGCCGTGCAGAAGGGTCTGCGGGTGCATCTTGGTGTGGAGCAACGGCCGGCCCACCCGTGGGTGGCCGTGCAGAAGTGTCTGGGTTTGCCCCTGGGTGTGCCGCAAGGGCCGGCCCAACCGTGGGTGGGCGTGCAGAAATTTCTGGGTTTGCCTCTAGATGTATAGCAAAGGTCGGCCCACGGGCTGGTGGGTGTTCAGAAGTGTGTGTATTTGCCCCTGGGTGTGCCGCAACGGCCGGCCCGCCCGTGGGTGGGCGTGCAGAAGGGTTTGCGTTTGCCTCTGAGTGTGCTGACACGGCTGGCCTACCCGTGGGTGGACGTGCAGAAGGACCTGCGGTTGTCTCTGTGTGTGCCGCCACGGCCGGCCCACCTGTGGGTGGGCGTGCAGAAGGGCCTGCGGTTGCCTCTGGGTTGACGCAACGACCAACCCGCCCGTAGGTGGCCGTGCAGAACTGTTTGCGTGTGTCTCTGGGTGTGCCGCCACGGCCGGCCTACCCGTGGGTGGGCGTGCAGAACTGTTTGCGTGTGCCTCTGGGTGTGCCGCCACGGCCGGCCCATTCGTGGGTGGGCGTGCAAAAGGGCCTGCGGTTGCCTCTGGGTGTGCCGCCACGGCCGGCCCATTCGTGGGTGGGCGTGCAGAAGGGCCGGCGGTTGCCTCTGGGTGTGCCGCCACGGCCGACCCACCCATTGGTGGGCGTGCAGAACGCCGTGCGGTTGCCTGTGGGTGTGCCGCCACGGCCGGCCTACCCGTGGGTTGGCGTGCAGAAGGGTTTGCAGTTGCCTCTGGGTAGTGACGCCACGGCTGGCCTACCCGTGGGTGGGCGTGCAGGAGGGCCTGCAATTGCCTCTGGGTGTGCCGCCACGGCCGGCCCACCCGTGGGTGGTCGTGCAGAAGGGCCTGCAATTGCCTCTGGGAGTGCCACCACGGCCGGCCCACCCGTGTGTGGGCGTGCAGAAGGGTTTGCGGTTGTCCCTGTGTGTGCCGCCACGGCCGGCCCACCCGTGGGTGGGCGTGCAGAACTGTTTGCGTGTGGCTCTGGGTGAGTAGCCACGGCCGGCCTACCCGTGGGTGGGCGTGCAGAAGGGCCTGTGTTTGCCTCGGTGTGCCGCCACGGCCGGCTTACCCGTGGGTGGGCGAGCAGAACTGTTTGCGTGTGTCTCTGGGTGTGACGCCACGGCCGGCCCACCCGTGGGTGGGCGTGCAGAAGGGCCTGCGATTGCCTCTGGGTGTGCCGCCACGACCGGCAGACCAGTGGGTGGGGGTGCAGAACTGTTTGCGTGTGTCTCTGGGTGTGCTGCCACGGCCAGCCTACCCGTGGGTGGGCGTGCAGAAGGGTTTGCGTGTGCCTCTGGGTGTGCCGCCACGGCCGGCAGACCAGTGGGTGGGCGTGCAGAACTGTTTCGCGTGTGGCTCTGGGTGTGCCGCTTCGGCCGGCCCACCCGTTGGTGGGTGTGCAGAAGGCCCTGCGGTTGCCTCTGGGTGTGCAGCCACGGCCCGGCCTACCCTTGGGTGGTACGTGCAGAGCGAGCCTCGCGGTTACCGCTGGATGTGCCATCACGGCCAGCCCACCCGTGGGTGGGCGTGCAA
>JAPFBE010000344.1:0-61737 GCA_034336665.1 Luscinia megarhynchos | reverse complement strand
AATTATCCTAAATGGTCTCAAAATAGCATTAAAATAAATTCACAAATATATCCTAGAAAAATAGCCCTAAAATAGCCTTAAAATAACCTAAAATACACAACATCCCCCTCAAATATCCTTAAATCAGCCCTCAACATTCCAAAAATTCCCCAAAATAGCCCCAAAATATCCTGTAAATAGCAACAAAAGATCCCCCAAATAAACCCCCAAATACCAAAAATCCCCAAAATGCCCCCAAAAATCCCCAAAAAGCCTCTAAAAATCATTAAAACTGGTTCTAAAATCCTTAAAACAAAACTCCCCAAAACTCAAAACCAAACTCCCCCAAAACCCAAAGTCCCTCAAAAATCCCCAAACTCCCTAAAACCAGCCTGAACCAGCCCCAAAAACAGTCTCTGAAACCTAAAATCCCTCAAAAATTCCCAACTTCAAAATCCCAAAAACCCCCAAAATTAAAAATCCCCAGTAACTTAAAAATCCCAGGTCCCCAAACCAAAGTCCCAAAATCAGCTAAAAGTCCTCAAATCCCAAGCAACTCCACAGAGGCCCTCAGGGAGGATTTGGGGATGAACCTGGGATGGACCTTGGGATCTTTTAGATCTTTGGGGATTATCTTTAGATCTTTGGAGACATTCTTTTGGGATACCTGACATTTTAAGTTCAGACATCTCAGAACATTCTTTAGGCCATTTGACATTCCTAGACCTTTGGGATATCTTTGGGATCTTTGGGATCTTTGGGGACATCTTTGGGACACATCTTGTCGACATCTTTGTGAACATCTTTGGGATATCTTTGGGATCTTTGGGATTCTAAGACATCTTTAGATCTTTGACATTCCTGGGACAATCCCTTGAGACATTCCTTTGACACATCTGGGACATTTTGGGATCAACCTGATCTCAGACATTTCAGATCTTTGGGGTCTTTAGACATTCTTGACACTCTCAGATTCCTAGACATTCTATGACTTAGGACATTCTTTACCATCTTGGCCTTTTGGGACATCTTTGGTAGACATTCTTTAAGTATTTAGGACATCTTGGGGACATTTTGGGAACACTTTACACATTTCTTTGGACATCTTGGGATATCATCATTTTGGGATAATCTAGATCTTTGGGGACATTTCTGGGGATCTTTAGACATCCCACATTTTAGATCTTTTGGGATCTTGAACATTTTGGGGTGATTTTGGGATTATTCTTTGGGACATTTTAACATTTTAAGGCCATTTCCTTTGGGATATTTTGGGGACTTTGAGAACATTTTAGGATAATTTAAGGACATCTTTACAGATTTTAGCCATTTAGGACAGTTTTTCCACACTCACTGCAGGTCAGGTTCCTCTGGGGATTTTAGGATATTTCCAGAAAAACATCCAAGACATTTTGGGGATAATTGGGATATTTAGGGAACCTGAGCAATCCCCAGCCATTTAGGACAGTTTCCCACACTCACTGCAGGTCAGGTTCTCTAGGGATTTTAGGAGACATTTCCAGACATTTTGGGATAATCCAGAACATCTGGGATAATCCAGGACATTTAAGGATAACTAGGATAATCAAGGACATTTTGGGGATAACCAACATTTTAGGGATAATTCAGGACATTTTGGGGATAATCCAGGATAATCCAGGATATTTTGGGACAACCAGGATACTCTATGACATTTTAGGATAATTTAGGATAATCAAGAGATATTTTAAGATATTAGGGAAATTCCAAGAACATTCAGAGATATTTTGGGATAATCTTTGGGATATTTACAGATTTTAACATTTCAGGACAGTGTCCCACACTCACTGTGGTATCAGGTTCTGGGGATTTTAGGAGACATTTTAGAACAACTAGGATAATTCAGAGATATTTAGGGATATTTAGGGATATTTAGGGATAATTTAGGATATTTTTGGGCAGATTTTGGCCATTTTTGGTATTTTTTTCCCACACTCACTGCGGTAGGTCAGGTTCTGGGGATTTTAGGAGATATTTTAGGATAATCCAGGATAACCCAGAGATATTTTGGGGACATTTTGAAGACATTTTTGAAAATTTAGGATATTTAGGGATATTTTGGGCTATTTTGGGTATTTTTGCCCACACTCACTTCGTAGGTCAGGTTCTCCTGGGGATTTTAGGAGATATTTTAGGATAATTCAGATAATTCAGAGATATTTTGGGATATTTTGGGATATTTGGGACAATTTAGATGTTTTGGGGATATTTTGGGCTATTTTAGGTATGTTTGCCCACACTCACTGCAGTAGGTCAAGGTTCTCCGGGTACGCCACCTCCCCCGCCCACGTCGCCGCTGGCCCTGCAGGCTGGGGACACCCCGTGACCCCAAATTCCGATTTTTGGGATGGGGGTCCCTCACCCCTGCCCCACCCCCGTACCTGCCCCCCCGGGGCAGTTTGGGGAAGCGGCGCGACCCCACCCCACTGCTGCCGGCACCACTTGTTGACGTCGTAGAAGAAAGACTTGAGGAAGAGCACGGTGTGCACAGCCCAGGCGAACACAGCCCCACTCGCGATTTGGGCGAATTTGGGGGTCAGGTGAACCCCAAATCTGAGACACCCCACCCCATGGATCACAACCCCCCACTGCGGGATTTGGGGTCGGGGTCCTGGAGGGGCTTGAGGGGATTTGGGGAGTTTGGGGGCAATTCAGGGGTTTTGGGAGTGATTTGGGGGTCAGGGTGAACCCCAAATCTGAGACACCCCTGGGGTCACAACCCCCACTGCGGGATTTTTGGGGGTCGGGGGTGAATTTCAATCTGAGACACTCCCCTGGTACCGCCATGGGTCACAACCCCCCCACTCAAGTGAATTTGGGGGTCAGGGGAACCCTAAATCTGAGACACCCCTGGGTCACAACCCCCACTGCGGGATTTGGGGTCAGGGTGAACCCCAAAATCTGAGACACCCCTGGTCGCTGGTCACAACCCCCACTGCGGGAATTTGGGGGGTCAGGGTGAACTCCCCAACCTGAGACACTTCTGCACTCTGGGGTCACGAGGGGAATTTGGGGAATTTGGGAGTTTAGGGGGTTTGGGGGAGGATTTGGGTTTTGGGGGGTCAGGGGCTGAACTCCCAAATCTGAGACACCCCTCCTGAGGGTCACAACCCCACTGTGGGATTTGGGGGTCAGGGTGAACCCACCTGAGACCCCTGCACCCCCTGGGTCACAAGGGGGGAATTTGGGGGTCAGGGGTGAACCCCTAAATCTGAGACACCCCCTGGGTCACAAGGGGAATTCTGGGGGTTTTGGGGGTTTGAGGGGGGATTTGGGAGGATTTTAGGGGAATTCAGAGGTTTTGGGAGGGTTTGGGGCCTGGGGCCTGAACCCCAAATCTGAGACACCCCCTGGGTACTCCCCCTGGGGTCACAACCCCCCACTGCTGCGGATTTTGGGCGAATTTTGGGGGTCAGGGGCCCAAATCTGAGACAACCTCCTGAGGGTCACAACCCCCCACTTGAATTTGGGGTCAGGGGGTGAACTCTAAATCTGGAGACACCCCTGGGGTCACAATTGGGGAATTTGGGGGTCAGGGGGTCCTGAGGGGTTTGGGGGATTTTGGGAATTCAGGGTTTTGGGGTGAGGGAGGGCTGGACCCCAAATCTGAGACACCCCTGGGTCAGCAATTGGGGAATTTGGGGAATTTGGGGAAATTTGGGGAAATTTGGGGATTTTGGGGTTTGAGGGGGATTTGGGGAGAATTTGGGGATTTCAAGGAATTCAGAGGTTTGGGAGGATTTGGGGTCGGAGGCTGAACCCCAATCTGAGACCGGGGTCCCAAGGTGGATTTGGGGAAATTTTGGGGAAATTCTAGAGTTCGGGGCAGTTTGGGGAAATTCTAGAATTTGGGGGTTTGAGGGGGATTTGGGGAAAATTTGGGGGATCCTTGGGGGCCTAGCTGAACCTTGGGGGTCAGGGTGAACCCCAACTGAGACCTCCTGGGTCACAAGGGGAATTTGGGATGAACCTTGGGGGAATCTGGGGAATCTTTGGGGTTTTAGGGAATCCTGTGGTGCAACCTAGAATTTGGGGACTTGGGGAAATCTTTGGGGACTTGGGGGAATCCCTTTGGGGAGAATCTGAGGTCTTTGGGGAATCTTTGTGAGTTTGGGACCTGATTTGGGTCTTTGGGGGACTTTGGGAGAAAGTTTGTGAATTTGGGGAAATTTTGGGGTTTTGGGAAAATTTTGGGGGGTCGGGGGCTGAACCCCAACTTGAGACACCCCGGGTCACAAACGGAATCTTTGGGGAACTTTTGGGGAATTTGGGGGTTTAGGAATCCTGGGGAAAATCCCAGAGAATCTTGGGGACTGGGGAACTTTGGGGATCTAGAACGGTCTGGGTTGTCTTTAAGATTTTGGATGATCTTTGGGATATCTTTGACATTATCTTGGGGTTATTTTGGGATAATTTGGGGACATCTTTGGGAGATTTTGGGATGCCTTAAGTGATCTTTGGGATATCTTTGTGTTACTTTGGGACATCTTGGGACATCTTAGTTTGATTCTTGGGTGATTCCCAGATCATTTAGCCCATCATGTTGGGATAACTCCACATTCCTTTGGGTGATTTAGGGCCATTCTTAGGCATCTATGAACTTTGGCATCTTTGGGCTGATTCCACTTTATGATCTTGGGTGATCTTGGGACACCCCATTGACTTTGCCATCTTGGCTATCTTGGGGAGATCTTTAAGTGTCTCTAACATTTTGCCATTTTGGCCTTTGGGTGATCTTTGGGGTCAATTCCAGTGATCCTGCATCTTTGGCTCCTTTGGTTATCTTTGGGACGATTTTGCCATTTTGGGACGTCCTGTGGATTCCTTTGCCATTTGGCCTTTGGGGAGACTTTGGGCAGATCTTTGGGGCCTCCAGCAGTCTTGCAGGATCCCACTGATTCCTTGGGGACTTTTGTGGTCTTTGGCTTCCTACTGATCTAAGTGATTTCAGATCTGGCCTTTGTGGTCTTTGGGCTATCTTTGGGATGTCTTTGGGTGATCTTTGACAGCCCATGATCTTTGGGATGCCTAGATATCTTTGGTCATTTTGGATGGTCTTTAGTGATTTGGGACATTCAGACATTTTGGATGACTTCACATTCCTGGGACACCTGGACATGATGTAATATCTTTAAGATCTCGGATATCTTTGGGACACTAGCTCGATCTCAAGGATCTTTTGTGACTTAGCCGACCATGTTGGGATAACTCTACTTTTAAGGATTTGGGGTCATTTTGGGCCATTCCTTTATGATTTTTGGGACTTTAAATGATTCTTTTCCATTCACATCTTTGGGACAAGCTAGACTTTGGATGTTCTGGATATTTTAGGATAGACATTTCCAGCTCAACTCAGCCAGGAGGCAGCAGCAGTGCTAACCACTCACCAGCCAGAGGACGTCTAGCCGGTCAGGATCTTCCTTTGGGTGGTTTCATGATCTTTGTGGGTCTAGGATATCTTTGACATCTTTGGACATTTTAGGATATCTTTTAGGATATTTTAGACCCAACGAGTGACAGAAAGGCAGCACAACACCACTTGAGGACACAGAGGATGCCCAGCAGGTCTGGGATGATTTTGGAGTGAATCCTACAGGTGATTTTCTATGGCCTTTGTGGCCTTTGGGATATCTTTCGGACATTTAGGATATTTTGGGATTTTGGGGGCTCCACCGAGTGACAGAGAAGGCAGCACAATCAACACACCACGGCCGTGAGAGCAGAGGATGCGGCTGTTTGGGGCATCTGTGAATTGAATTTTGGGTGATTTTCTGCGGATTTTGTGGTTTTGGGATATTTTGGGATACTTTTGGGATGTTCTGGATATTTTTTAGGATGGTTCTTTGGGATATTTTGGGACCCACCGGGGTGACAGAGAGGCAGCAATAACACCACACTTCGAGGCAGAGGACGCTCAGCGGGTTTGGGGATCTTTTGGGTGGTGAATTTTGGGGTGGTTTTCGATTTTTTGGTGGTTTTGGGATATTTTGGGATATTTTGGGACATGTTAGGATCTTTTGGGATATTTTGGGGCTCACCGGGGTGCCAGAGGTGCAGCTTGGCACCACTTCGCCGAGCTTGGCAGAGGACGCTCAGCGGGTCTTGCGACTTTGGGTGAATCCCTACGGTGATTTTTCGCGCTTTTTGTGGTTTTGGGATATTTTTGGGATATTTTGGGAGGTTCTGGATATTTTTAGGATGTTTTGGGATATTTTGCTCACCAGCGGGGTGACAGAAGGCCAGCACAACACCACCCGCCGGAAGCTAGAGGATGCTTCAAGCGGGTTTGGGGGATTTTGTGAATTTTGGGTGATTTTTGCGGACCTTTGTGGTTTTGGGATATTTTGGATATTTAGGATATTTTTGGGATACTGCTCACCCCGAGGTGACAGAGAGGCAGCAGCAGCACCACAGCCGGGAAGCAGAGGATGCCCCAGCGAGGTCGGCTGATTTTGGGTGAATTTTTGGGTGACTTTTATGCGGTTTTGTGGTATTTTTGGGATATTTTGGGATATTTTGGGATGTTCTGGATATTTTTGGGATATTTTGCTCACCCCGGGTGACAGAGGGCAGCAGCAGCACCACTGCCGGGAAGCAGAGGATGCCTGCGGCGGGTTTGGGGGATTTTGGGTGAATTTTGGGTGATTTTTGCGTGTTTCCGTGGTTTGAACTGCACTATTTTGGGGTAATTTTTGGAGTTATTTTGGGATATTTTGCTTGGATGTTTTAGGGGCTCACCCGGGTGTTGACAGGAAACCCCAGCAGCAGCACCACTGCCGGGAGGCGCAGAGGATGCTCAGCAGGTTCAGGACGTGCAGCGCCGACCCTGCCCTCCGACAAAGCGCCCCTGGCGGCGGGAGCGAAAATTTGTGGGGGTCCCCAAAAATCCACGGGACGAAACCTTACGAATCCCTAGCTACGAGCCCCAAAACAAAACTCGTGACTTACTCATGCCTGAGGCCAGCCCCAGGGCCAGGCTCAACATCAAGGGCGTGCTGGAGGCTGCAGTAGGGAAATTTTTGGGAAATTTTGGGGAACTTCGTGGAATTTCAAAGCCGAAAAATTCCCAAAATTCGGAATTCCCAGCAAAATCCCCACTAAAAATAACCCCAAAATCCAGAATTTCCTCCCAAAAATCACCATAAAAATCTCCCAAAATCCCAAATTTTCTCACTAAAAAATTCCTCTGAAATTCTTGAATTTCCCACCAAAATCCCCATAAAGAAATTTCTCTCCAAAAGGATTCCCAAATTTCCTACCTAAAAATTCCCCTAAAATTCTTGAATTTCCCTCAAAAAAATTCCCATGTAAACTCCTCCAAAATCCTGAATTTCAAAATCACCACATGCCATCCACCCAAAATCTGCAAATTTTCCCACTAAAAATTCCTCTGAAATTCTTGAATTTCCCAAAAATTCCCCTAAAAATCTGGAATTTCCCACCAAATCCATAAAAATGCAAAATTTCTGAATTTCCCAAAAATTCTCCCCAAATTTCTTTCAATTTCTAAAAATTCTCCCCAAACTTGGGGGAAACTTTGGGGGTTTAAGGAGAGGAACTCGTGGAATTTCAACTGAAAAAAATTCCAAAATTCTGAATTCCGCAGCAAAATCCCCATTAAAAAAGTCCCTAAAATCCAGAATTTCCTCAAAATCACCGTAAAAATCCTCCCAAAATCCCAAACCTTTCACACAAAAATTCCTCTGAAATTCTTGACTTTCCAAAAAGTCCCCTAAAATCTGGAATTTTCCCACCAAAAATCCCCATAGAAAATCTGAAAATTCTGCTGAATTTCCATTCCCATAAAATTCTTGAATTTCACAAAAAAATTCCCATAAAAAATCTAAAATTTCCCAATTTCCCCACCAAAAACTCCCCATAAAAATCCCCCTAAATTTCCTGAATTTCCCCACAAAATTCCCTAAAATTCCTGGATTTCCCAAAAAATTCCCATAAAAATCCTCTAAAATCCAAAATTTCCCCCAAAATTCCCTAAAACTCCTGGATTTCCCACCAAAAATTTCAAAATTCTGCAATTTCCACCAAAACCCACAAAAACCAGCCTAAATTTCTGGACTTTCAAAAATTCCCATATCTTTGGATTTCCCAAAAAACTCCCATAAAAATCCTCCCCAAAATCCAAAGATGTTCCTCCCAAATTCCCCTAAAACTCCTGGATTTTCCCACCAAAGATCGCCATAAATATCCCCCAAATTTACCAAATTTCGAAAAATCACCCTGAATTTCTGCACTCAAAGCTGAAATTTCCCAACCAAAAGCTCCCCATAAAATCCCCCAAAATCCCAAATTTTCCCACTAAAAATTCCTCTAAAAATTCTTGAATTTCCCCAAAAAAATCATAAAAAGTCCCTCCCGAAAATTCCCAAAATTTCCCTCCTAAAAATCGGGAAATTCCCTCTAAAATTCTAGAATTTCCCTCCAAATTCCCATAAAAAATCCCCCAAATTCAGTCTCCCTAAAATCCCCATCAAAGAAATCTCCTAAAAGATCCTGGATTTCCAAAATCCCCATAAAATCCCAAATTTCTGAGTTCCCCAAAATTCTCCCAAATTCTTCAATTTCCCCAAAATTCTCCCAAACTTGAAATTTGGGGTTTTGAGAGGGACTCGTCGAAATCAATTTCCAACTGAGATTCCAGGGGTCACTGAATTCCCAGCAAAATCCCCATTATCCTAAAAATCCAAGAATTTCCCTCCCAAAATCACGTAAAAATCCCCCAAAACTCCAAATTTTTCTCATAAAAATTCCTCTGAAATTCTTGAATTTCCCCCAAGAATTCTATAAAATCCTCCCAAATCCAGAGATTTCCTCAAAATTCTAAAAATCCTGAATTTCCCACCTCAGAAGTTCCCCCAAAAATTTGCAATTTCCCACCAAAACCCCCATAAAAATCCCCCAAAAATTTCTGAGTTCCCATCCCATAAAGTCTGGAATTTCCCAAAAAGCCTCCCATAAAAATCCTCCCCAAAATCCAGAATTTCCTCCCCAAAATTCCCCAAAATCTGGAATTTCCCTACCAAAGGATTCCCATAAAATCCCAAAATCCAGGATTTCTAAAAGATTCTCTGTCTCTCTCCAGCTTTCATACAAAATCCCATAAAAATCCTCCTCCCAAAATTCCTAAAGATCTGGAATTTCCAAAATCATAAAAATTCCCTAAAGTTTCCAGGAATTTCCTCCCAAAATTCCATAAAATTCTGAGTTTCCCAAAAAATTCCCACATAAAAATCCAAAACTCCTGGATTTCCCCAAAATTTCCCCAAAATCCTGGATTTCCAAAGCATAAAAATCCTGGATTTCCCACCAAAATCCCTCATAAGAATTTCTCTCCCAAAAAGCTCCACAATTCCTACCCAAAAATTCCCTAGGGATTCTTGAGATTTCCCCAAAAATTCCTATAAAAATCCTCCCCAAAATCGGAATTTCCCA
This sequence comes from Luscinia megarhynchos, assembly GCA_034336665.1. Taxonomy (NCBI): domain Eukaryota; kingdom Metazoa; phylum Chordata; class Aves; order Passeriformes; family Muscicapidae; genus Luscinia; species Luscinia megarhynchos. Next base: position 52,269 of record JAPFBE010000344.1, on the reverse strand, counting down.
CCAAAATCACTCATAAAAACAGCCCCAAGATCCCAAATTTTCCCACTAAAATTTCCTCTGAAAGTTAATACGGACTTTCCCAAAAACTCCCATAAAGATCCAAAATTTCCATCCAAATTCCCACAGTCCCACCCAAAGATATAGAATTTTTCTTTCAGATTCACCCCAAAAAACTGAATTTCCCCAAAATCCCCATAAAAATCCCTCTTTAAAACTTGACCTTAAAATTCCCTCCCAAAAATCCCTCCTCAGTCTCCAGGCCCCCTGTCTCTCCTCAAAATCCCCCAAAAATCTCCCAAATCCTGAATTTTCCACCAAAATTCCCATAAAAATTCCCCTAAATTTCTGACTTCCCCAAAATTTCTGCACCCTTTGAATTTCCAAAAATTCCCATAAAATCCTTCCTAAAAATCCGTATTCTCTCAAAATTTAAAATCCTTGATTCCCACCAAATCCCTACTAAAATTACATCTAAAGTTCCCAAATTTTCCCAAAATTCCCCTAAAAATTCCCCACCACCCAAAATTCCCATAAAAATCCCCCAAAACTGGAATCTCCCACCAAAACTCTCATAAAATCTCCCCACCCCAACTTTTTCCCACTAAAATTCCCTAAAATTTTGAATTTCCCCCAAAAATTTGGCCAAAATCCAGAATTTTCCCACCAAAATCCCTCTAAAATCTCCCCAAAATTCTCTGAATTCAAAATTCCCATAAAACCTCCCCCAAAATCTGAATTTCCCACCAAATCACCACAAAAACTCTAAAAATCTCTGATTCTCCTCCCAAAAATCTCTAAATTCCCTTGAATTCCCTGTACCCTGTGTAACTCTCAAGCAATTTCAAACCCCAACTTCCTGAACCTCCCTGAACCCCAAAAATTCCCAAAACCAAAAATCCTCCGTCTGGGGAGAATCCCAGAAACTCCAGAACTCCAGAACTCCTAGGAAACTCAGAACCTTTAAAGGATCTGGGGACTCAGCAACTTGGGGATCTTTGGGGCAACCTAGATCTTGGGAAGAACTCCTGTGACTGGGGCAACCTGGGGACTTTGGAAGTGAATCCTCAGTACTCTTGGGCAACCCAGGGCAACCTGGGGACTCCCTTAGCAACCCTTTGTGATCTCCTGGGGCAACCTTGTGACTTTTGGGGACTTTGGGACTCTAAAACCTAAAGTGAATCCTGTGGATCTCAAGTGACTCCCAGCAACCTGGGGGCCTTTGGGGTGGACCAAGTGATCTTAGGCAACCTGTGGCCTTTAAAGTGACCTTGGGATCTTTGAGGCAACCCAGTAAACCCTAAAGAACTCCTGTTAACTCTAAAGCAGCCCTAGACAACCCAGACTTTGGGGTGAATTCCTGGGGCACCCCATGACCAAGTGAACTTTGGGGGACCAAAGCAACTCCAGAACTCCTGGGGAATCTCGAAGTGAATCTTTGGGGCAACCTAGACTTTGGGGTGAACTCAGTAGACCTTTGGGCAACCTAGATCTCTGGGTGATCTTGGGGCACCAGGCCTTCTAAAGAACCAGACTTAAAGAACCCCAGACCGTGACCTTAAAGCACTCCAGACTTCAAGTGATTCTAGACTCCTGTGGGCAATCCTAGACTCCTTTGAAGAACTGTGGATCTTTGTAACCTAGATCTTGGTGATCTGGGGTGGGGAACCTGTGCCTGGGGTTAGGGACTCCTGGGGACTGAAGACCTGTATTCTCAAGACCTTGGGTACCTAGGCCTTTGGGCACTGTATCTTGGGGCACCTTGGGGCAATTGGGGTTTTAAAGAACCTTGGGACTTTGGGTGGATTTGGGAATTTAATGATTTCCAGGGGATCAGCCCACCAATGATCAGGCAGGCCAAAATGTGGGTCCCGGAGTTTCTTGGAAGGATCTTTGGGATCTTTGGGGTGAATTTGGGAGATCTTTGGCTCACCAAATGATCAGGCAGGGCTGGCCAGCTGTAGTGGGTCCTGGAGTTTCTTTGAAGGATTGGGGACTAGCAATTTAGACTTTGGGTGGATTTTGGGGATTTTGGTCAATGATCAGGCAGGGGCTGGGCTAGCTGTAGGGGTCCTTGAGGAACAGCACACCACCTGGATGGGACTGACCAGGATCTCCGTACCTGGGGGAGAGACAGCCCAAAATCAGCCAAAACAGCCCAAAATCACAAACAGCCCAAAATCAGCCAAAACAGGAAAAAACTAGCTAAAACAACAGAAAACAACCCAAACCAGCCCTAAAATCAGCCCAAAACACCCAAAACACCAAAAACAGCCCAAAATAACAACAAAAACAAAAAATAACCCAAAAACAGCCCTCCAAAAATCAACCAAACAGAAAAACCAGCCAAAACAGCCAGAAATAAACCCAAAACCAGCCCAAAAATCAACCAAAACAGGAAAAAATAAACAAAACCCAGCCACAAAATCACCTAAAACAGCCCAAAATCAGCCAAAACAGGCCAAAAGCAAGCTAAAACAGGCAAAAAAATCAGCCAAAACAGGCAAAAATCAGCCAAAACAGGGAAAACTCAGCCAAAATCAGCCAAAAAATAACCCAAAACCAGCCTAAAAAATAACCCAAACCAGCCTAAACCAGCCCAAAACAGGAAAATCAACCAAAATATGGAAAAAATCAGCCAAAATCAGCCAGAAATAACCTAAAATGTTCTGAAATCATTCCAAAACAGCCACAAATCAAAGCCAAAACAGCCCAAAAATAACAAAACACCCCAAATCAGCCAAAAAAGCCCAAAATCCTGTCCAAAATAGGTAAAATAAACTCAAAATATTCTAAAACTAGCCTCCCAAAAATAGCTCTTAAAAATAACCTAAAACTATCCTAAAACTTCAGCTAAAATCTGAAATGTAATGAAATTCTAAACTACCCCAAAACAGCTCCTAAAATAGCCTAAAATAAACTCTAAATAGACTAAAACTAGAAAATAGCCAAACCCTAAAATATCCCCCAAAACAGTCTCTAAAATAGCCAAAATAACCTTAAAGCCCTAAAACAGCCAAAAAATCAGCCAAAAGACAAAAATAATAATAAAATAGCCTAAAACCTAGAAATAATAGCCCAAAAATCCAGCCTAAAACAGTCTCTAAACAGTCTCTAAACAGCCTAAAATAGCCCAAAATAACCTAAAACCAGCCTTAAAACCAACCTAAAACTAGCTCCAAAACAGCCTCTTAAACAGCCTAAAATAAACTCAAAACAGCCTAAAATCAAACTAAAACAGCCCAAAAATCCTCAGCTAAAATAGTCCAAAATCAGCTAAAATAGCCCAAAAATAGCTAAAATAGGTAAAATCAATCCAAAAACAGAAAAATCCTCAGCCAAAATCTGTGCTAAAAGATAACTCTGTTCAGGCCCCAAGACTGTTCCTAAAATCCTAGCCAAATTCAGCTAAAATAGCCTCCAAAACAGCCCAAAAATAACCTAAAAAATGTTCGTGCAATCAAACTAAAAACGTCTTGGAATCAGCTAAAATAGCCTCCAAAACTAGTAAAATAACCTAAAAATAACTTAAAACTATCAAAACAAAACCCAAACCAGCCCCCAAAGTCTCTAAAAATCAGGTAAAACCAGACAAGAAACAGCCACAAGCAAAACAACAGTCTAAAACCAGGAAAAAAGAACAGCCCTAAAATCAGCTTAAGTTAAAGAGCTCCAAAACTAGCCCCAAACCTGGATTTAAGGTCCCAAAATAGTCTCTAAAATGAAAATGGTAAAACAGCTCCAAACAGTCTAAACAGCCTCAAAACAGCCTAAACAAAGCCCTTAAATAGCCTAAAATAGCTCCAAAACAGCCCAAAACAGCTCAAACAGCCCCAAACAGGCCCCAAAACAGCTCCTAAACAGTTCTAAACAGTCTCTAAACCAGCCCTCTAAACAGCCCCTAAACAGCCCCAAAGGTTCTTAAACAGCCTTAAAATAGCTCCAAACAGCCTAAAATAAGCCTCCCAACAGCCTAAATAGCCTTAAACAGCCCAAACAGCCTAAAACAGCTCCTAAAACAGTCTCTAAACAGCCCAAAATAGCCCTCTAAGTAAACAGCCCTAAACAGCCTCAAAACAGCTCCTAAACAGCCCTAAACCAGCCCTAAACAGCCCTAAACCAGCCTAAAATAGCCCAAACAGCCCAAAATAGTCTAAGTAAAACAGCCCTAAACAGCCCAAACAGCCTAAAATAATTTAAACAGTCTCCAACAGCCTAAACCAGCCCAAAACAGCTCCAAAATCAGCCAAAAACAGGAAAAAATTAGTTAAAACAGACAGAAAATAATCAAACCAGCTCCTAAAATCAGCCTAGCCAGCCCTAAAATCAGCCAAACAACAAAAATAATAATGTAAGGAAAAAATAATCCAAAAAACCACCTAAAATCAGCCAAAGAGGAAAAATCAGCTAAAAAGCAGCCAGCAACTAAAACTAGCCTCCAAAAAATCAATCCAAAAGCTTATGGAAAAAAAATCAGCTAAAATCAGCTGTGAAAATTACTCAAAACAGCCTTAAAAATCAGCCAAAACAGGCTAAAGTTAGCTAAAAAGAAGTGTAACTAGCTTAAAACAGGGAAAAATCAAACAAAAATCAGCTTTCAAAAATAACTTAAAACCAGCCTAAAATAACCTCCAAACCAGCCTAAACCAGCTCCAAACAGGAAAAAAATCAAATCCAAAATAGGAAAAATTAAATAAAATCAGCCAGAAATAACTCCAAACAGCCCTGAAATCAGCTCCTAAAACAGCCACAAATCAGCAAAATACCTAAAATAACAAAACACCCTAAAATCAGCCAAAAGCCCAAAATCAGCCAAAACAGCTCCAAAACAGCCAAAATAGGTAAAATCAACCAAAAAATAAAAATCAGCTAAAATCGAAGCCAAAAGATAACCTAAAACTAGCCCTAAGATCAGCCCTAAATCAGCTAAAATCAGCCAAAATAGCCCAAAACAGCCCAAAATAAATCTAAAAACAGCCTGTAAATCAACCAAAACGTCTAAAATCAGGCCAAAAATAGCCCAAACCAGTAACAACCTAAAACAATCCAAAACCACTAAAATAAACCCAAAACTAGCCCTAAAAGCCCTAAAACTTCAGGTAAAACCAGTATAAGAAACAGCCACAAAACAGCCTAAAACAGCCCAAACAGCCCAAACAGCCCTAAAACAGCCAAAACTAGCCCAAAACAGCCTCCCAAATCATCCCAAACTGAAACTTAAAACAGCCCCAAAACAGCCCTAAACCAGCCCAAAATATCTAAAAACAGCCTGCTAAAACAGCTCCAAAACAGCCAAAAAAACAGCCCCAAAACAGCCTAAAATAGCCCAAACTAGCTCCAAACAGCCCTATAAACAGCCCCAAAAACAGTCCAAAACAGCCCTAAAATAGTCCAAAACAGTCTCTAAAACAGGGCTCCAAATAGCTCCAAAATCAACTCCAAAATGAAATTTAAACCAGCCTAAAAGCTCCAAAACAGCCTAAAACAGCCTAAAATAGCCCAAACAGCCTAAAACAGCCCTAAAAACAGTCCAAAACAGTCCTAAAGTGTCAAATAGTCTAAAAATCCCCAACCTAAACTAGGCCCCCAAAACCAGCCCAAACATACTCAAAAGAGCCTCTAAACAGCCCTAAACAGCCCTAAAACAGCCCTAAAACAGCCCTAAAACAGCTCCCAAACAGTCTCTAAATAGCCCCTGTAAGAGTCCTAAAAGAGCCCCAAAACAGCTCCAAAACAGCCCTAAACAGCCCAAAATGAGCCCAAACAGTCTCCTAAAACAGTCTCAAACAGCCTGTATTAGCCTAAAACAGCCTCAAATTCCCAAACAGCCCCAAACAGCCCTAAAAATAGCCCTAAAATATCTCTAAGAGATCTATAAAATAGCCTCTAAAATCAACCTAAAAATAAAATTCTAAACCAGCCCAAAACAGTCTAAAAGAGCCCAAACCAGCCCAAAATAGGCCCCAAGTAAACAGCCCAAAACAGCCCCAAAACAGCCCAAAACAGTCTCTTAAAACAGCCCCCAAAACAGCCCTAAAAGATTCCCCAAAGAGTTCTTAAAATAAAATCTAAACTGTTCTAAACAGCCCAAACTAGCCTAAAATATTCCAAACAGCCCCAAACAGCCCAAATAGCCCAAAAGCCCAAACCAGCCCAAAATGTCTAAAATAGCCCCAAACAGCCCAAATAGGCCCCTAAAACCAGCCCTCCTTAAAACAGCCCAAAATAGCCCCAAACAGCCCAAACAGCCCAAATAGCTCAAAATAGCCCCAAACCAGTCCTTAAACCAGTCCTTTAAAACAAAATTCAAGTAAAAACAAAATTTAAAATAGCTCCAAACAGTCTCCCAAACAGTCCTTAACAGCCCAAACAGCCCAAAAACAGCCCAAAACAGTCTCTAAAAACAGCCCACCTTAAACAGCCCAAAACAGCCCTAAACAGCCCAAAACAGCCCAAAACAGCCCAAAACAGCCCCAGAAACAGCTCCAAACAGCCCAAAACAGTCTAAAAACAGCCCCCAAAACAGTCTGCAAAATTGCCCAAAACAGCCCCAAACAGCTCCAAACAGGCCTCCAAACAGCAAAACAGCCCAAACAGCCTAAAACAGTCTAAAACAGCCCTAAAACAAAATCTAAAACAGTCTAAACAGCCCAAAACAGTCCCCAAAACAGCTCTAAACAGCCCCAAAAATACCCCAAAACAGCCCAAAACAGCCCCAAGAACAGCTCCCAAACAGCTCCCAAACAGCCCCAAAACAGCCCAAAATGCCCAAAACAGCCCCAAAACAGCCCCAAAACCAGTTGTAAAACAGCCCCAAAATATCCCTAGTCATCCCAACCCCAGGACAGTGCCACCCCACTGGGGACAGTGTACACCATTGGGGACAGCACCCCATTGTACAGTGCCACTTCCCAGCACCCCTGCCCCATTGGGGACAGTGCCACCCCATTGGGGACAGTGCCACCCCATTGGGGACAGTGCCACCCCAGTGCCCTGACTGGGGACACAGTGCCACCCCACTGGGGACAGTGCCACTCCATTGGGGACAGTGCCACCCCAAAGCACCCCCGGTGTCTCATTAGGACAGTGCTACCCCACTGGGGACAGTGCCACCAGCACCCCCAAGGTTCTATTAGGGACAGTGCCACCTCACTGGGATGGTGCCACCCCAGTGCCACCCCTGCCCCACAGGGCAGTGCCACCCCTGATTGGGACACAGTGCCACCCCAGTGCCACCCTTAGTAGTGCCACTCTGTCCCCGGTGGTTCCCCCTGTCCTCCGTGGTCCCGGCCCCTCCCACTTGATGAGGTTCTCCAGGGAAGAGCCTCCAGCAACCCTGCAGGGACATGGGGACATTGGGGACATGGGGACATGGGGACATTGGGGACATGGGGACATTTCAGACATTGGGGAGAGGTGGACACTGCACATGGGGACACGGGGACACTGGGGGAGAGTGGGACATTGGGGGACATGGGGACATGGGGACACTGGGATTAGGGACACTGGGACATTGGGACATTGGGACACTGGGGATTGGGACACTAGACACTGGGACATTAGACATGGGGACATTGGGGACATGGGGACACTGGGACATGGGGACACCAGACACTGGGGACATTGGGGACACTGAGGTGGCACCACAGGGGACAGGTGTCACCAACTCCCTCCCCCCAGCCCCTTGGGGACCCTCCCGAAGAATTCCCAGGTCGAAAGCACTCCCCAGGTGTGTCACCGGTGCCACCGGGCAGCCACCAGTGACAGGGACGCCGGCAAGGGTCACCGTGGGACAAGGGACACGTTGGGGACAAGGGACACGGAGCTTGGGGACAGGCAGGACAGGAATGGGGACCCCAGTGCCACCACGTCACCCCAGTGTCACCTCAGTGTCACAATGTCACCTCAGGTGCCACCTCAGTGTCACCAGTGTCACCCCAGTGCCACCAGTGTCACAGTAAGTCACCCCAGTGTCACCCCAGTGTCACCCCCAATGTCACCCCAGTACACCTCAGTGCCACAGTGTCACCCCAGTGCCACCTCAGTGTCACCCTCAGTGCCACCTCAGTGTCACCTCAGTGTCACTCCACACAATTCAGTGCCACCCCAGTGTCACCCTCAGTGCCACCAGCCAGTGTGTCACCCTCGACGTCACCCTCAGTGTCACCTCAGTGTCACCCCACGTCACCCCCAGTGTCACCCTCAGTGCCACCAGTGTCACCAGTGTCACCTCAGTGCCACCCCAGTGCCACTCCCAGTGTCACTAGTGTCACCCTCAGTGTCACCTCCTCATGTCACCCCAGTGCCACCCTCAGTGTCACCCTCAGTGTCACCTCAGTGCCACCTCAGTGTCACCCCAGTGTTCAAACTCCTCAGTGTCACCTCAGTGTCACCCCCACCCACCCCAGTGTCACCCCCAGTGACACCCCAGTCGCCACCTCAGTGTCACCCCATCGTCACCCCAGTGCCACCCTCAGTAGTCACCTCAGTCATCTCATCACACCTCAGTGTCACCTCAGTGCCACCTCAGTGTCACCCTCAGGCGTTCACCCTCAGTAAACGCCAACCTCAGTGCCACAGTGTCATCAGTCGTCACCCTCAGTGCCACCAGTGTCAGCAGTGTCACCACGTTAATTCAGTAAGTCACCAGTGTCACCCTCAGTGCCACTCCTCAGTAGACACAGTAAACACCAGTGTCACCTCAGTGTCACCAGTAACATCCAGTAGTCACCTCAGTGACACCCTTCAGTGTCACCTTCAGTGTCACCCCAGTGACACCAGCACAAAGTCAGTAACACCCTCAGGTCACCCTCAGTGTCACTCAGTGTCACCCCAGTGTCAATCTCCAGTCGACACTTCAGTGTCACCCCAGTAAAACAGTCAGCAGTCACCAGTGTCACCCCAGTCGTCACATGAACACCCCAGTGTCACCAGCACAAAGTCAGTAACACCCCAGTGTCACCCCAATGTCGTTCAGTGTCACCCCAGGTAACACCTCAGTGTCACATCAACACAGTAAGTCACCCCAGTGTCAACACGCCACCAATGTCACCAGTAACAATCTTCAATGTGTCACCCCAGTAACAATACCCTCAGTACCACTCCAGTGTCACCCTCAGTGTCAATCTCCCAGTAACACTCAGTGACACCCCAGTGCCACCTTCAATGTTCATTCAATAGACACCTCAGTGTCACCCCAGTGTCACCTCCTCAGTGTCACCCCAGTGTCACCTCAGTGTCACCTCAGTGTCACCCCAGTGTCACCCCACGTCACCTCAGTGTCACCCCAGTGTCACCTCAGTGTCAACCCTCAGTGTCACCCTCAATGTCACCCCACTGTCACCCCACGTCACCTCAGTGTCACTCAGTGTCACCTCAGTGTCACCCCCAGTGTCACCTCAGTGTCACAATGTCACCCTCTAGTAAGTCACTCCCCAGTGTCACCCCAGTGTCACCTCAATGTCACCTCAGTGTCACCCCAGCAGTCACAGTGTCACCCCAGTGCTCACCTCAGTGTCACCTTCCAATGTCACCCCAGTGTCACTCTCAGTGTCACCCCAGTGTCACCTCAGTGTCACCCCGGTGCCACCATCCCTCCAGGTGACAGCGCTGTCCCCCACCTCCGCCCCTGTCCCTCCCCAACCCGCCAAACCCTCGCTGGCAGGGACGCCACTATCGCTGACAGGAAGGCCCTTCGCCTCACTTCCGCTGGGTGACGTCACGGCCGCCAGCCTCCCCGGGAGGCGCTGCGCTGAGGCTGTCGGCGACTGTCGCTGTATAGCTGGGAGCGGGCTGTCGCGCTGTCGCGATAGCGGTGGGGAGAGGGCTGTCGCGACTGCCGCGATAGCGGTGGGCTGGGCCACGCGACCGTCGCGATAGCGCGCGCGGGCTGTCGCGATAGCGGGGGAGGGGCTGTCGCGCTCTGTCGCGATAGCGGGAGGCCGCCGCGACCGTCGCGATACGAGGGGCTGTCGCCTGTCGCGAGAAGCGGGGGGCGGGCTGTCGCGACCGTCGCGGTAGCGGGGGAGGTTGCCGCGACCGCCGCCATAGCTGGGGAGGGGCCGCCGCCACCGTCGCTGGATAGCTGAGGCTGTCGCGACCGTCGCGATAGCTGAGGGGCTGTCGCGCCTCGTCGCGACAGCGTGGGGGAGGCTGGCTGTCGCTGCCTCGTCGCGTATAGCTGGGGGCGGGCTGTCGCGACCGTCGCGATAGCGGGGATGGGCTACGCGACTGTCAGCCGAGAAGCGGGGGAGGGGCTGTCGCGACCGTCGCGAGAAGCGTGGGGAGGCTGCCGCGACCAGTCGCGATAGCTGCGGGCTAGTCGCTGGACCGTCGCGATAGCGGTGGGAGGCTGTCGCGATAGCGGGGAGGGCCGTCGCGACTCGTCGCGATAGCCGAGGCTGCCGCGACCGTCGCGATAGCTGGGAGGGGCTGCCGCGCCTCGTCGCGAGAAGCGGTGGGGAGGGGCTGTCGCGCCTGGTCCCGAGCAGCCGTGCGGGCTGCCGCGCCTGTCGCTGCAGAAGCCGGGGGCGGGCCGTCGCCATAGCCGACGGGCTGTCGCGACCGTCGCGATAGCGGGGCCAGTCGGCCGCTCACGCATGGAGACGCGGGCTGTCGCTGACCGGTCGCCGACAGCGGTGGGGAGGCTGCCGTCGACAGCTGAGGGGCCGGCCGCCGACCGTCGCGAGCAGCCGAGGCCGATCGCCGACCGTCGCGAGCAGCCGAGGCGCTCGCCGCCTGCCCGCCGACAGCGCGAGGGGCCACGTCGCCCCGTCGCCGGACAGCGGGCGCGGGCTGCCGCGGACCGCACGCGATAGCCGCGGGCCGGTCGCGCCCGTCGCGACAGCCGGGCGGGCCGCCGCCTCGTCGCGATAGCGGGGCGGGCTGCCGCCTGTCGCGAGAAGCCGGGGGCGGGGCTGTCGCGATAGCGGGGCGGGCTGTCGCTAATTGCCTGGGATAGGGGGCGGCCGCCAGCCAGACTCACCAGCATCACGACGACCAGTTGAGCACCCCCGGGTAGGTTGCCAGCCGCCGAGCTCAGCAGCACTTCTGCACCTTGTGGCACCTGCACAGAGGGACAGAGGGGACAGTTTGGGACAGCTTAGACAGCGTGGGGACAGCTGGGGACAGTGTGGGACAGCCTGGGGACAGGTGGGGACAGTCAGACAGTGGGGACAGTCGGGACAGTGTGGGGACAGTGTGGGGACAGTGTGGGACAGTGTGGGGACAGAGGTGACACAGGAGGGGACAGAGGGACAGGGCGTGACACAGGAGGGACACAGGAGCACGAGGTGACACAGGACGCGACACAGTGACAAGGTGACACAAGGAGACACTATGAGGGACCACAGGACGGGACAGAGGACACAGGAGGGGACACACAAGAGACAGGGTGACACAGGAGGACATCACTGAGGACACAGGATGGACAGTGACACAGGAGGTGACACATGACACAGGAGGGACACCATGAGTGGACACAGGAGGACAGAGGTGACACAGGAGGGACACCACATGACAGGTGACACAGGAGGACCACAGTGGAGGACACAGGAGGACAGAGACACAGGAGGGACACACAGTGACAGGGTGACACATGTGAGTGGACCACAACCACAGGACAGGACACAGGAGGGACACACAGTGGACACACAGGGACACAGGAGGGACACAGGACAGAGGTGACACACGTGGAGGGACACACAAGGACACAGAGGACACAACACAGGACAGGAGGAGGCCGGAGGCCAGTGGACACACAGTGACAGAGCGACACAGGCCACAGTGAGGACACAGGACACACAGTGGGACACGGACAGGGACCACACAGGACACGAGGGACACACGGACAGGTGGACACAGGAGGGCACACAGGAGGGACACACAGAGGACACAGGACACACACGGACACAGTGGACAGGCCACAGGAGGGACACAGAGGGACACAGAGGACGCAGAGGTGACACACGAGGTGACACAGGACAGGTGACACAGGGACACAGGAGGGACACACAGGGACAGGAGGGACACGACGGACAAGGACACAGTGGCACAGGACAGGTGACACAGGGACACAGACAAAGGTGACACAGGACAGGACACACAGTGGTCACAGACACTGGGTGACAGAGGCACAGTGCACAGAGGCACAGGAGGACACAAGGACAGGAAGGCACGAGCACACAGTGGCCGGCAGAAACGAGCAGAGCCGCAGGCACGGACCAAGGATGTGGATGGACAAGCCGATCAGACACTGTGACACGGACACCGGGGAGGTGACACAGGACACGGTGGACACAAGGACACAGGCCCTGAGTGAGCAGGACAAGGACCGGAGACAGGGTCCTGAATGAACGGAAGGACCCGAGCAGGCCGGAGGACCGGTGGCTGAGGAAGGACGGAGCCCGAGGTGGCGAGGGTTTGGGTGGCTGAGAACGACGGCCCCTGAGCAGGCGGTGGCTCCCTTGGAGCGGACAGGTGGCCCTGAGCAGGCTTTGCGGGTGGCGGAGTGAACGGAAGTGGCTGAGCAGGTTTGGAGGTGGCTGGAGCTTGAGGCTCTTGTGGCTGGAGCAGGTCTTGGGGTGGCCCTGAGCAGCGAGTTTGGGGTGGCCCCTGAGCAGGCTTTGGGGGTGGCCCTGAGCATGGCTTTGGGGTGGCCCTGAGTGAACTGGGGTGGCCCCTGAGCAGGCCTGGGGGTGGCCCTGAGCGAATCGCGGGTGGCCCTGAGCAGGTTTGGGTGGGTGGCCCTGAGCGAATTTAGGGGTGGCCCTGAGCAGGTTTTGGGGTGGCCCTGAGTGAATTTAGGGGTGGCCCTGAGCCAGTGGTCTGAGGAGTAGTCTGAGTGGATCGGTGGCCCTGAGTGAACGGGGCCCTGAGCGGTGGCCCTGAGGAACAGCTGAGCAGCTTGGGGTGGCCCCGAGTGAACGGAGCGTGGGTGGCCCTGAGTGGTCTGGGGTGGCCCTGAGCGGGAGCAGTGATGAGCGGACCCAGTGCAAAGTCACAGAGGGACCCCAAACCCAGGACAGGTGACAATGGGACCCCCAAAGTGACAAAGGGACCCCAAACCAGGGACAGGTGACAATGGGACCCCCAAAGTCACAAAGGGACCCCAAACCAGGGACAGGTGACAATGGGACCCCCAAAGTGACAAAGGGACCCCAAATCAGGGATAGGGGACAGTGGGACCCCCCCAAGTGACAGAGGGTGACACTGGGGTGACACTGGGGTGACAGGGAGGTGGCACGGGGGTGACACTGGAGACACACGGGTGACACGTGGGTGACACTGGGGTGACACGGGGGACACTGGGGACACACTGGTGACACGTGGTGACACTGGGGTGACACGGGGGACACTGGGGACACACTGGGTGACACGGGTGACACACGGAGGTGGACACGCGGGTGGCATCGGCGGTGACACGGGAGCCTGGGGACACACGGGTGACACGGGTGGCACTGGGGACACACGGGGTGACACGGAGGGACGGGGACACACGCGGACACACTGGGTGGCACTGGGGACACTGGGGACACACGGGGTGGACACGCTGGACAGCTGCGACGGTGACACGGGAGGGACGGGGACACACGGGTGGCACTGGGGACACACGCGGGTGACACGGGGACACGCGGGTGACACGCGGTGGTACCTTTGGGGACACGCTGGTGACACTGGGGACACACGGGTGACACGCGGACACACGGGTGACACTGGGGACACACGTGGACACACGGGCGGTGACACGGGTGGCACTGGGGACACACGCGGTGGCACTGGGGACACACTGGGGACACACGCTGGTGGCACTGGGGACACACACGGGTGGCACTGGGGACACACTGGGGACACACGCGGGTGGCACTGGGGACACACACGGGTGGCACTGGGGACAATGGGTGGCACTGGGGACACACAATGGGACACACGGGTGGCACTGGGGACACACGCGGGTGACACGGGGGACACGCGGGTGACACGCGGGTGGCACTGGGGACACGCGGGTGACACTGGGGACACACGGGGGTGGCACTGGGGACACACGCGGGTGACACGGGGGACACGCGGGTGGCACTGGGGACACACGAGGTGACACTGGGGACACACACGGGTGGCACTGGGGGACACACGGGTGACACGTGGGACACACGGGTGGCACTGGGGACACACACGGGTGACACTGGGGACACACGCGGGACACACGGCGGTGACACGGGTGGCACTGGGGACACGCGGGTGGCACTGGGGACACGCGACACACGTGGTGTGACACGGCAGCACAGGGGCCGCCCTGCCCGGTGGCAGCGATGTCGCAAGCGGGGAGCAAGGGCAGGGTTGGGACATCGCCCCGGGGACACAGTACGGGGGGGCACCGGGGGAGGGACACGGGGACAGGGGCACGGGCACCCCAGGGACACGGGGGGACACGGGGACAGAGGGGACACTCCAGACACCCGTGGGGACACCGAGGGGACACCAGGGGGGACACAGGGGACACCGAGGGGACACCAGGGGGACACTGAGACCTCCCGTGGGGACACAGAGGACGCACCGAGACCCCCGTGGGGACAGCGAGACCCTCGTGGGGACACAGAGGGGACACCAGAGGGGACAGCGAGACCCCCTTGGGGACACAGAGGGGACACCAGAGGGGACAGCGAGACCGTGGGGACACTGAGGGGGATTTATGAGGGTCCCGGAGTGTCCCCTCCCCACCTGAGGGGGGTCTCTGAGGGTCCCAGACCCACCCGAGGGGTCCCTGAGGGGTCCCCATAGCCCCCCTCCCCACCTGAGGGGGTCCCTGAGGGTCTCAAACCCACCTGAGGGGGTCCCGGAGTGTCCCTGAGGGATCCCCTGAGTGTCCCCATAGCCCCCTCCCCCACCTGAGGGGGTCCCTGAGGGTCCCAGTCCCACCTGAGGGAGTCCCTGAGGGTCCCCATGGCCCCCTCCCCACCTGAGGGATTCCCGAGTGTCCCCTCCCCACCTGAGGGAGTCCCTGAGGGTCTCAAACCCACCTGAGGGGTCCCGAGTGTCCCTGAGGGATCCCTGAGTGCCCCCATGGCCCCCTCCCCACCCCACGGCCCCCTCAGCGCCCCCCGCCCGCCCTGAGGGGCTGAGGGGATCCCGACTGTCCCTGAGGGATCCCTGAGTGTCCCTGAGGGGTCCCTGAGCGTCCCCACCGCCCCCCTCCAGCCCTGAGGGCCGCCTCGCCTTTCCCGCGCTGGGCCCGTTACCTGAAGTCGCCCGCGGGCTCATCGCCGCTGTCACCCTGCAGGGGAGCGGGGGCCGCTTTCGGGGCTCCCCCCCTCCTCCTGCGGCTCCCCCCGTTGCCCCCGGCCGCGCTCGGGGCTCCCCCGTTATCGCCGCCCGGGGCCGCGGCCCCCGCGTTGCCCCCGCGCTCGCCCATCTGGGCCCGGCCCGCCCCCGCCCCCGCCCTTTTATAACCTGGCAACGCCCCGCCCACGCGGCTCGGCCAATGGGAGCGCAAGAAGGGCGGTGATTGATAGAAATAGTGACCAATGGAAGGGGAGGGCGGGGAAATGGGCGGCCAATGAGAGAGGGGAGGCGGGAGTAGGGGCGGCCAATGGGAGCGCGGGAAAGGCGGGAAAAGGGCGGGAACGTGAGGAGAGCGGGGAGCGGGAATTTGGGGAAAATTTGGGGAAATTTTGGGAAAATTTGGGGGAATTTGAGGGAAAATCGGAGGAAATGGGGGGAGCTCTGGGGGAGTTGGGGAAATTTGGGGATTTTGGCGGATTGAGGGGGAATTTGGGGGAAAAATTGGGGAAATTTGGGGAAACTTGGGGGAATTCGAGAAAAATCCAGAAAATCGAATGAACTGAATGAGTTGGGGAAATCTTGGGATTTTGATGGATTGAGGGGCATTTTGGGGAAAATTTGGGGAAAATTTGGGGAAAATTTTGGGAGAAATTGGGGAAATTTGGGGAATTTAGGAATTTGAGGGCAACCCGAGGAATGAGTTTGGGGAGTTCCATATGAGTTTGAGGCCGAATCTGGGGAACTTTAGGGACTTGATGGATCTTGGGGAGAAATCCCAGATTTGGGGGAATCTCTGAAAATCTGGGGAATTTGAGGGAAACCTCAGGAATCCCAGGAAATCTGAGATCTAGGAAAAATCCTAGAGGAACTTGGGGGAATCCCTAGAGCTCTAGCAACCTAGGAACTTTGGGGGAGGATCTGGGGAATTTGGGGAATCCCCGGAACATTTGGGGAAATTAGAATCAAGAGCTTGAGAGAAAATTAGAAATTTGGAGGAACCTTTGGGGATCTTGAGGGAATCCCCTTGGGGAAAAACCTGGGGGATCTGGGAACTCCAGAGACCCCAGGATCCAGAAACTCCTGAACCTGAGCCTAGACTCTAGGAACCTCGAGGGACTTCTGAACTTGGGGAAAACTCAGAAAACCTAGAAACTCAGGAAAACTGTGGCACCCCAGGATTTGGGGGAACTCTGAATCCCAGAACCTTTAGGAACCTGGGACACAAAAATCTGGGAAATCTTTGCCCTAGAAATGTGATGACTCTGGGGAAAAATCTAGTGAGTTTGGAGGAACCTATGAATCCCTAGACTTGGGACTTTGGGGAGCTGGGAGAAACCTGGGGAAACCCTAGAGAATCCCTAGATCATCAGACTTGGGGAAGCTCTGGGAATCTCAGGAAACTCCAGAGACCCTCTAGACTTGGAAGACTGGATCAGACCTCCAGATCTAGTGAGCTCTGGGGACTCCAGGCAACCTTGGGAACCTGGAGGAGACTGTGAGCAACCTAGGGTCTTTCGATGAAACTTAGGAGAATCCTGCAACCTGGGCAACTTGGGGAAACCCTTTGGGAAACTCCCAGGAACTCAAGTGAGCCTAGACTGCAGCGAACCTGGGGAACTCTGGAAGATCTTGGGGATCTGAAGAACTCCGATGAAACTGAGGAATCCTGGGGAAACCCTCAGGATGAACTTGGGGAGCCAGATCTGCAGGCTCATGGAATCCAGAATCCCAGGATCTTGAACTCCTAGAACTCCAAAACTGAGCCTAGGAACCTGGGAACCCAGGAACCCCATGGAGCCTAGAATTTGGGGAAACCTTGGGAACCTCAGATGAGATCAGAACCTCGCCTCTGGATGAAACTTAGGAGAATCCCAGAGCACCTGGGAATCTAGGAAACTCATGAATCTCAGGGAAACCTAGATCTTTGGGGAACTTGGAAACTCTAGATCTTAGAATCTAGGAAACCTGGATGGAACTAGGTGAGTTTGGGGACTGTGGAAACCTTGGGGATCTGGATGATCTTGGATGAACCTGATGGCAACTCTTAGGAGAATCCCAGAAATCCTAGGAGAATCCTGGGGAGATTTAGGAGAATCCTTAGGGAATCTGTGCAGCCAGGATTTGGGGGGAGTTTATGGGAATTTGGGGGAAATTTTGGGAATTTGGGGGAAATTTTGGGAATTTGGGGTTTTTGGGGGGCACTGAGCCCAGGCTGTGCCTCAGCAGGGATTTATTTGGGCTGCTCATTTGCATATGATCTGCATATAATTAACAGGTGATTGGCATGTGATTAACAGCTGATTTGCATCTAATTTGCATATATTAACAGGTGATTTGCATGTAATTAACAGGTGAGTTGCATGTAATTAACAGGTGATTTGCATCTAATTTGCATATAGTCAACAGGTGATTTGCATAGCTCCTCCCACCGCGGGGAGGGCGTGGGGTCGCCCCACCCCCATCCCGACGGCTCTTCCCAAAACGTGACCCCCGAGTGACCCCTCGAGTGACCCCTGAGTGACCCTCAGTGACCCTCGATGACCCCTCAGTGACCTCTCAGTGATCCCAGGTGACTCCCTGAGTGACTCCCCAGTGACCCCAGTGACCCCTCAGTGACCCCCCCAGGTGACCCTTGAGTGACCCCTCAGTGACCCCGATGACCCCTCAGTGACCTCTCAGTGACCCTTGGAGTGACCCCAGGTGACCCCAGTGACCTCCTCAATGACCCCCAGGTGACCTCTCACTGACCCCCAGATGACCCCCAGGTAAAACCCAGTGACCCCCAGTCATCCCAGGTGACCCCAGAGTGACCCCCCAGTGACCCCCTTTCCAGTGACCTCTCAATGACCCCAGTGACCCCCAGGGTGATGTCATTGTGGTGACCCTGAGTGACCCCAGGTGACCCCTGAGTGACCCCAGATGATCCCAGGTGACCCCCAGTGACCCCTCAGTGACCCCAGTGACCTCTCGATGACCCCAGGTGACCCTTGAGTGACCCTCAGTGACCCCGATGACCCCCTCAGTGACCTCTCAGTGACCCTTGAGTGACCCTCCCAGATGATCCCAGGTGACCCCAGTGACCCCCTCAGTGACCCCCAGGTGACCCCTCAGTGACCCCTCAATGACCCCCCAGGCGACCCCAGTGACCCCTCAATGACCCCCAGGTGACCCCTCAGTGCCTCCAGATGACCCCAGGTGACCTCGGTGACCCCCAGATAACCCCAGTGACCCTCAGTAACCCCTCAGTGACCCCAGTGACTCTCTCGATGACCCCAGGTGACCCCTGAGTGACCCTTGAGTGACCCCAGCGACCCCAGGTAATACAGGGACCCTCAGTGACCCCTCAGTGACCCCAGTGACCCCCAGGTGACCCCTGAGTGACCCCCAGGTAATACAGTGACCCTCAGTGACCCCTCAAATGACCCCCAGGCGACCCCAGTGACCCCTGAGTGACTCCAGGTGACCCTCAGTGACCCCCAGGACCCCTCAGTGACCCCTGAGGACTCCAGGTGACCCCTCAGTGACCCCAGGTGACCCCTCAGTGACCCCTCGATGACCCCAGGTGACCCCTGAATGACCCCAGATGACCTCAGTGACCCCTGAGTGACCCCAGGTGACCCCTCAGTGACCCCCAGATGCCAAGATGACCCCAGGTGACCCCGGTGACCCCTGAGTGGACCCCGGTGACCCCTGATTGACCCCCAGGTGACCCCTCCAGCAGTGACCCCAGTGACTCCAGATGACCTCCAGTGACCCCGGTGACCCCTGAGTGACCCCGGTGACCCAGATGACCCCAGTGGTGCCAGATGACCTCAGATGACCCCAGATGACCTCAGTGACCCCTGAGTGACCCCGGTGACCCCCGAGTGACCCGGGGTCAGCCCAGCACACGGAAGGTCAGCAGCGGCGACTTCTCGGGCATCAGGATGAAGCGGAAAACTAGAACCCATCCTCAGGATCTCTGACACCGATGGAGAAACCGCCCAGCAACCCGGGGGATTTTGGGGAATCTAAGTGAATCTCTAGGTGAGCTTGGGGAACCTAGGTGAGCTTTGAGAGAATCTTGGGGAAAACTTGGGGAAATCTTGGGTGAGCTCTGAGAGAAAGCTAGATCTTTGGGACTCGGGGTGAATCTTGAAAATCTAGTGAGCTTTGGGAGAATTTAAGGGGACCTTTTGGGTGGAAATCCCTAAGTGAGTTTGGGGAGAATCTAGGGGAAATCTGAGTGAGTCTCGAGAGAGCTAGGGGATCTTTGGGAGATCTACGTGAATCTTGGGAAAACCTGGGATGAACTCTGGGGTGAGCTCTAGAGAACTTGGGGAAACGTGTGAGCCTTTAAGGAGGAGAACTTGGAAATTTGGAACAGGAAACTCTGGGTGAGCTCTGAGAGAAAGCCAGACTTTGGAGGAACTTTAGTGAATCCCGAGAAAATCTGACTCCAGGTGAGTTTAGAAGGAGAACTTTGAAAATTTGGGGAAATTTGGGGAAAGCTCTGGGTGAGTTTGGAGGAGAACCTAGGGGAAACTTGGAGAAACTTGGGTGAGTCCTGGAGAGAAAGCTAGATTACACACAGAACTTGGGGTGAATCTTGGGGAAAATCTAGAGGGTGGGTGAGCTTTGGGAGGACTTTGGGGGAAATTTCCGGAGACTTTAGGTGGAGTCCGAGAGAACTTGGGGAAATCCTAGGTGAGGTTCTGGGAGAATCTAGAAACTTGAAAGATTTAGGTGAGTCCAGAGAGAAAGCTAGATCTTTTAGGGAACTTTGGGGTGAATTTACGGAAAATTTGGGGAAAAATCTAAGGTGAGCTTTGAGGAGGTGGGGGAAATTGAAATCTAGGTGGAGTCCGAGAAGAAAGCTAAGATTTTTAAGAACTCTAAGAAGGATTGACTTGGGGAAAAGACTTGGGGAACTTTAGTGAATCGAATTTGGGGTGGTGGGTGAGTTTAGAGGGAATCTTGGGGACATTTGAGGAGAACTCTGGGTGAGTCCGAGAGAAAGCTAGAGTCTTTGGAATCTAGAGGGTGAATTTTGGGGAAAATTTGGGGAAATTTGGTGAGTTTGGAGGAGGATCCCAGTGTTCTGAAATTTGGGGGTAGGTGAGTTTGAGGAGAACTTGGGGAAATTTGAAATTGGGTGAGTTTGGGAGAATTTGGGGGAAATTTGGGGGAAATTTGGGTGAGTCTGAGAGAAAGTTGGGGGATTTTGGGGAATTTGGGGAGCAAAATTGGAGAATTTAGGGTGAGTTGGGGAAATTTGGAGGGATTTGGGGAAAATTTGGGTGAGTTTGGGAAAAATTGGAGGAATTCTAGGGGGTCTTGGGGGAATTTCGGAGGAGCTCTGGGGAAAAATCTTGGGGAAATCTGGGGGGAATCTGGGGGAATTTGTTTGGGGAAATTTAGGGGAAAGTTTAAAGGAGTTTGGGGAATTTTGGGGAATTTAGGTGAGTTTGAAGGATTTGAGGTGAATCTGGGGAAATTTGGGGGATTTGGGAGAAATTTAGGGTGAGTTTGGGGATCCAGGAAAAACTTGTGTGAATCCGGGGAATCTGGGGGAAATTTGAGGAGAGTTTAGGTGAGTTTAGAATTTGGGTGAGTTGGGGGATTTAGAAATTTGGGGAAATCTAGGGGGAATTTAGGGAAATTTGGGGGAATTTGGGGAAAATTGGGGGGAATTTGCAGAAAATTTGGGGAATTTAAGGTGAGTTTGGGAAATTTGGGGGAATTTGGATGAGTTTGGGGGGATTCAGGGAAATCTGTGTGAATTTGGGGAAATTTGGAGGAAATTTGGGAGAATTTGGGTGAGTTTGGTGGAATTTAGGGGAAATTTGGGGGAATTTAGGGGAATTTGGAGGAAATTTGGGAGAGTTTGGGGGGATTTGGGGGAAATCCGTGGGGCAGGGCAGTAGGGGCGGGGTCAAGCCAAGATGGTTTGGGGTCGAGCCAAAAATATTTGGGGTCAAGCCAAAGATATTTGGGGTCAAGCCAAGGAGATTTGGGGTCAAGCCAAGGAAATTTGGGGTCAAGCCAAGGAGATTTGGGGTTGAGCCAAGGAGGTTTGGGGGTCAAGCCAAGGAGGGTTTGGGGTTGGGCCAAGGAGGTGTGGGGTCAAGCCAAGGAGATTTGGGGTTGAGCCAAGGAGATTTGGGGGTTGAGCCAGGGAGGAGGTCAAGCCAAGGAGATTTGGGGTCGAAGCCAAGGAGATTTGGGGTCGCGAGGGTTTCAGCCAAGGAGAAAGGAGATTTGGGGGTTGAGCCAAGGAGATTTGGGGGTCAAGCCAAAGGAGGTTTGGGGTCAAGCCAAGGAGATTTGGGGTCAAGCCAAGGAGGGTTTGGGGGTCAAGCCAAGAGGGAGATGGGGGTCAAGCCAAGAGATTTGGGGTCAAACAAAGGAGATTTGGGGGTCAAGCCAAGGGGATTTGGGGGTCAAGCCAAGGAGGTTTGGGGTCAAACCAAGGAGGTTTGAAGTCAAGCCAAGGAGGTTTGGGGTCAAGCCAAAGATATTTGGGGGTCAAGCCAAGGAGGTTTGGGAGTCAAGCCAAAGATATTTGGGGTTAAGCCAAGGAGATTTGGGGTCAGGTCAAGGAGATTTGGGGTCAAGCCAAGGAAATTTGGAGTCAAGCCAAGGAGATTTGGGGTCGAGCCAAGGAGATTTGGGGTCAAGCCAAGGAAATTTGGAGTCAAGCCAAGGAGATTTGGGGTCGAGCCAAGGAGGTTTGGAGTTGAGCCAAGAGGGTTTGGGGTCAAGCCAAGGAGATTTGGGGTTGAGCTCAACCGTCGGGTCAAGGGCGCACATCGTTGGGTCAAGGCCATGTTGAGCCAAGTCAAGACTTGATCAAGGCTCAAGGCTCGATCCAAGAGTTTGGGGTCAAGCCAAGGTGATTTTGGGGCGTGTCAATGTGATTTTGGTTCAAATCAAAACGTCGGGTCGAGGTCAGATGTCGGGAACAAGCGGAGATCTCGTTGGGTCAAGTCAAGACATTGGGTTCAACCAAGAGGTTGTTGGGTCAAGCCAAGTCTTTGGGTCAAGCCAACACCTCAATGGCCAAGGCAAGACATGGTTGGGTCAAGGCAAGACTTTGGGTTCGGCCAATACGTCATTGGGTCAAGGCAAGACATGGTTGGGTCAAGGCAAGGTGTCGTTGGGTTAAGTCAAGACAAGGTTGGGTCAAGCCAAGAGAGTTTTGAAAAAAGTCAAGAGGTTGAGTTGAACCAAGAGGTTGTTGGGTCAAACCAAGACTTTGGGTCAAGCCAACACCTCACTGGGTCAAGTCAAGACCTCATTGGATAAACCGAGACTTTGGATGAAGCCAATACCTCATTGGGTCAACCCAAGACATGGTTGGGTCAACCCAAGACATGTTTTTTAATCAAGTTGTGATATTGGGTTGAAGCAAGAGGTTGTTGGGTCAAACCAAGACTTTGGGTCAAGTCAAGACATTCAATTCAGCCAATACATGGTTGGGTCAACCCAAGGTTTTGTTGGGTCAACCCAAGCCATGGTTGGGTCAACCCAAGACATTCAGTTCAGCCAATACATCGTTGGATCAACCCAAGACCTCGTTGGGTCAACCCAAACCATGGTTGGGTCAACCCAGGACCTTGTTGGGTCAACCCAAGCCATGGTTGGGTCAACCCAAGTCGTGGAGTGACGCCAAGCCCTCCTTGGACCACCCCAATTCGTTGAGTCAAACCAAGACCTCGTTGGGCAAACCCAACCCACCCGTGGGGTCCCAAACCCCAGCCCGGCCGCAGGGCGCTGAGTCCCTGCACCCACCGCACGCAGGAACAGCATCATCTCGGCCTCGCCAGGCGCGCCGAGTGCACTGGCGCTGCCGGGCTGCCAAGGCCTTGAAGGTGGTGTCGCCCTTGCCGGTGCCAGCCAGGGTCGAGCCGAGCTGAACACGCCGGGCAGCGCCCATGGCGCGACAGAGCCACCTGGCACAGCCGCTTCGCGGGAGGGTCAGCGCCGACGCTCCCGCACCGCCTCGGCACCCCCGCACTCGCCCGAGCTCGACCCGCGCTGACCCCCGCCAAACCAGCACCTCCCCGGGGCGAGCCAAAACGTGGTTGGGTCAAGGCAAGACCTCGTTGGGTCAAGCCAAGACATGGTTGGGTCAAGGCAAGGCTTTGGGTCAAGCCAAGACATGGTTGGCTCAAGTCAAGGCTTTGGGTCAAGCTAAGATTTCATTGGTTCAAGGCAAGACATGATTGGTCAAACCAAAGACCCTGTTGGGTCAAGTCAAGACTTTTGGGTCAAGCTTTCAAGATTCCATTGGGTCAAACCAAGCCATGGTTGGGTCAAGCCAAGACTTTGGGTCAAGTCAAGATTCCATTGGGCCAAGTCAAGGCACGGTTGGGTGAAGTCAAGCCCTCGTAGTGCCAAACCTAGACTTTGGGTCAAGTCAAGATTTTGTGTCACGTCAACATCTCGTTGGGTCAAGTCAAAACTTTGGGTCACATCAAGACTTTGGGTCAAGCCAAGGCACGGTTGGGCCAAGTCAAGACCTTGTTGGGTCAAGTCAAGGCTTTGGGTCAAGCCAAAGTTCCATTGGGTCAAGCCAACGGCTCATTGGGATAAGCCAAGTCTTTGGGTCAAGTCAAGGCACGGTTGGGTCAAGCCAAGACTTTGAATCAAGCCAAGATTCCATTGGGTCAAGCCAACGGCTCGTTGGGTCAAGCCAAGACTTTGGGTCAAGCCAGGATTCCATTGGGCCAAGTCAAGGCACGGTTGGGTGAAGTCAAGCCCTCGTAGTGCCAAACCTAGACTTTGGGTCAAGTCAAGATTTTGTGTCACGTCAACATCTCGTTGGGTCAAGTCAAAACTTTGGGTCACATCAAGACTTTGGGTCAAGCCAAGATTCCATTGGGGCGTGCCAACACCTCTTTGAGCCAAGTCAAGACTTTGTTGGGTCAAACCAAGACTTTGGGTCAAGCCAAGATTCCATTGGGTCAAGCCAACGGCTCATTGGGTCAAACCAAGACTTTGGGTCAAGCCAAGCCAGGGTTGGGTCAAGTCAAGACTTTGGGTCAATCCAAGGCACGGTTGGGTCAAGCCAACACCTCACTGGGCCAAGTCAAGGCACGTTTAGGTCAAACCAAGACTTTGGGTCAAGCCAAGGCACGGTTGGGTCAAGCCAACACCTCACTGGGCCAAGTCAAGGCACGTTTGGGTCAAACCAAGACTTTGAGTCAAGCCAAGGCAGGGTTGGGTCAAGTCAAGGCTTTGGGTCAAGCCAAGACTTTGGGTCAAGCCAACGGCTCGTTGGGTCAAGCCAAGACGTTGGGTCAAGCCAAGACCTCGTTGGGTCAAGCCAGGACATGGTTGGGTCAAGTCAAGACTTTGGGTCAAACCAAGGCAGGGTTGGGTCAACCCAAGATCTTGTTGGGTCAAGCCAAGACTTTGGGTCAAGCCAAGGCAGGGTTGGGTCAAGTCAAGGCTTTGGGTCAAACCAAGACTTTGGGTCAAGCCAAGACATGGTTGGGTCAAGTCAAGACTTTGGGTCAAACCAAGGCCGGGTTGGGTCAAACCAAGATCTTGTTAGGTCAAGCCAAGACTTTGGGTTGAACCAAGACTTTGGGTCAAGCCAAGACTTTGGGTCAAGCCAAGGCAGGGTTGGGTCAAACCAAGATCTTGTTAGGTCAAGCCAAGACTTTGGGTTGAACCAAGAGTTTGGGTTGAACCAAGAGTTTGGGTCAAGCCGACACCTCGTTGGGTCACGCCAAGATTCCACTGGGTCAAGCCAACGGCTCGTTGGGTCAAACCAAGACATGGTTGGGTCAAGTCAAGACTTTGGGTCAAACCAAGGCCGGGTTGGGTCAAACCAAGACCTCGGTGGGTCAAGACTTTGGGTTGAACCAAGACTTTGGGTTGAACCAAGACTTTGGGTTGAAACAAGACTTTGGGTCAAGCCGACACCTCGTTGGGTCACGCCAAGATTCCATTGGGTCAAGCCAACGGCTCGTTGGGTCAAACCAAGACATGGTTGGGTCAAGTCAAGATTTTGGGTCACCCCCGCGCCCCCCACCCCCATCCCCCACCCCCAGCCCCTCCCCCGCTCACCCCCGCCGGCACGCGGTAGTTGTGCAGCACCACGTCGGTGGCCGGGTAGCGCTGCACGGTGATGCCCACGGGGTACAGCCTGCGGGGGGCAGCCTCCCAGTATGGACCAGTACGGACCAGTATGGACCAGTACGGACCAGTGCGACCAGTATGGACCAGTGCAGACCAGTACGGACCGGTATGGACCGAGGACAGTACGGACCGATGCGGACCGGTATGGACCAGTATGGACCAGTACGGACCAGTGCGACCCGTATGGACCAGTGCGGACCGGTATGGACCAGTATGGACCAGTACGGACCAGTACGGACCAGTACGGACCAGTATGGACCAGTACGGACCAGTATGGACCAGTAGTACAGACTAGTATGGACCAGTACGGACCAGTGCAGACCAGTATGGACCAGTACAGACCAGTATGGACCAGTGCACTCCCAGTAGGGACCAGTATGGACCAGTGCCCCCAGTACGGACCAGTATCGACCAGTATGGATCAGTGCCTCCCAGTGCCCTCCCAGTACAGCCCAGTGCACTCCCCAGTATGGACCAGTGTCCCCCAGTGCCCTCCCAGTCCCCCTCATTTCCCAACCTCCCAGTCCCCCAGTCCCCCAGTATCCCCCAGTTCCCAACCCCCAGTCTCTCCCAGTCCATCCCAGTCCCTCACAGTCCATCCCAGTCCCTCCCAGTACCCCCAGTCCATCCCAGTCCCTCCCAGTCCATCCCAGTCCCCCAGTCCATCCTAGTCCCTCCCAGTCCCTCCCAGTCCCCCCAGTTCCCAACTCCCCAGTCCCTCCAGTCCCCCAGTCCATCCCAGTCCCTCCCAGTCCCCCAGTCCCTCCCAGTCCCCCCCAGTTCCCAACCCCCAGTCCCTCCCAGTCCCCCAGTCCCTCCCAGTCCCCCAGTTCCCAACCCCCCAGTCCCTCCCAGTCCCCCAGTCCCTCCCAGTCCCCCCCAGTTCCCAACTCCCCAGTCCCCCCAGTCCCTCCCAGTCCATCCCAGTCCCTCCAAGTCCCCCCAGTTCCCAACCTCCCAGTCCCTCCAGTCCCCCAGTCCATCCCAGTCCCCCAGTCCCCTCCCAGTCCCCCCAGTCCCCCCACCTCAGGGTCTCTTTGATGGCCGCTCTCAGCAGCGGCAGCGCCGCCAGCAGCTCGGGCAGGGGGCGCGCCCCTCCCCCCGCGGGGATTCCCCCCCCGGGGATTCCCCCCCCGGGGATTCCCCCCGCGGGGATTCCCCCGGGGATTCCCCCGGCCGCGCGCAGCTCCTCGCGCAGCGCGCGCTGCACGCCCGGGTTCCGGCCCAGCTCGAACAGCGTGAACAGCAGCGGGATCGCCGTCTGGGGAGGGGGGCACGGCTGGGACCCCCAAAAAACCCCCGAATTCACCCCCAAATTCACCCCAAAAAATCCCCAAAAAATCCCAAAAAATCCCCACAAAAAATCCCAAAAAATCCCCCATAGACCCCCCCCAAACATCCCCCCGTGAACAGCAGCGGGATCGCCGTCTGGGGAGGGGGGCACGGCTGGGACCCCCAAAAACCCCAAATTCACCCCCTAAAAATCCCAAAATCACCCCCAAAATCACCCCAAAAATCCCCCAAAAAATCCCCCAAAAAATCCCCAAAAAATCCCAAAAAATCCTCCAAAAATGCCCCGTGAACAGCAGCGGGATCGCCGTCTGGGGAGGGGGGCACGGTTGGGACCCCCCAAAAATCCCCCGAATTCACCCCAAAAATCCCCAAAAAAATCCCAAAGAAATCCCCCAAAAATCCCGCCAAAAATCCCCCGTGAACAGCAGCGGGATCGCCGTCTGGGGAGGGGGGGGCACGGCTGGGACCCCCCAAAAAAACCCCAAATTCACCCCAAAAATCCCCAAAAATCCCCCAAAAAATCCCGCCAAAATCCCCACAAAAATCCCCCAAAAATCCCCCTGAACAGCAGCAGGATCACCGTCTGGGGAGGGGGGCACGGTTGGGACCCCCCAAAAAAACCCCAAATTCATCCCAAATTCACCCCAAAAATCCCAAAAAATAAAAAAAAAATCCCCCCAAAATTCTCCCAAATCTCCCCAAAAATCCTCCCGATAATCCCCCCAAAAAACCCCGAAAATTACCGAAAATCCCTCCAAAATTCCCCCAAAATCCCACCCAAAAAACCCCAAAAATCCCCCAAATTCACCCCAAAAATTCCCCCAAAAAAACCCCAAAATCCCACTCAAAAAACCCTCAAAAAATCCCCAAAAAATCCCCCATAGACCCCCCAAACATCCCCCCGTGAACAGCAGCGGGATCGCCGTCTGGGGGAGGGGCACGGCTGGGACCCCCCAAAAAAACCCCAAATTCACCCCAGAAATGCCAAAAAAAATCCCCCCAAAATTCTCCCAAATCCCCCCCAAAAAATCCTCCCCGATAATCCCCCAAAACCCCCGAAAATTACCGAAAATCCTCCAAAATTCCCCCAAAATCCCACCCAAAAAACGCAAAAATCCCCCCAAAAAAACCCCCAAAATCGCACTCCAAAAAACCTCAAAATCCCCAAAATATCCCCCCCAAAATCCCCATAGACCCCCCCAAAATCCCCCGTGAACAGCAGCGGGATCGCTACGTCTGGGGAGGGGCACGGCTGGGACCCCCGAGTGCACCCCAAATTCACCCCCAAATTCACCCCAAAAATCCCAAAAAATCCCCAAAAAATCCCCCAAAATCCCCATAGACCCCCCCAAACATCCCCCCGTGAACAGCAGCGGGATCGCCGTCTGGGGAGGGGGCGTACGGCTGGGACCCCCCAAAAATCCCCCAAATTCATCCCAAATTCACCCCCAAAAAATCCCAAAAATAAAAAAAATCCCCCCAAAATTCTCCCAAATCTCCCCTAAAAATCCCTCCCGATAATCCCCCAAAAACCCCGAAAATTACCGAAAATCCTCCAAAATTCCCCCAAAATCCCACCCAAAAAACCCCAAAAATCCCCTGAAATTCACCCCAAAAATCCCAAAAATCCGCCCGAAAATCCCCCCCAAATTCACCCCAAAAAAATAATATCAAAAAAGTTCCCCCCAAAAATTACCCAAAAATGCCCCCAAAAACCCAAAAATTACCCCCAAATCCTCCTAAAAATCTCCTCAAAAATCCCCCAAAAATCCCCCAACCCCCCCTAAATTCCCCCCAAATCCCCCCAAAATCCCCCCAAAAATCCGTCCAATCCCCCCTAAATTCCCCCTAAATCCCCCCAAACCTCCCAAATTTTCCCCCAAATTCCCTCCAAACCCCCCCCCTCAATCCCCCCCCCGAAATCTTCCCCAAATCCCCTCTGGGTGTCCCCCCAGCCCAAAATCCCCCAAAATCCCCCGAAATGCCCCTCAAATCCCCCCAAACCCCCCAAATTTTCCCCAAAATTCCTCCTAAACCCCCAAATTCCCCTAAATCTCCCCCAAACCGCCACCAAACCCCCAAAATCCCCCCCGATCCCCCAGAAGACTTCCCCAGATCCCCCAAAAACTCCCCTAATCCCCCTAAATTTCCCCCACGAGTTTCCCTAAAGTCCCCCTAATCCCCCAAAGATCCCCCAAATGCCCCCAAACCCCCCCCAAATTTTCCCAAAATTCCCCCAACGCCCCAAATCTTTCTTTCCCACCTCAAGTCCCCCTAACCCCCCAAAGCGAGAGTCCCCCAAAGGCCTCCACCCCAAACCCCCTAAGATCCCCCAACCCCCCGGTGCCTTCCAGTCCCCCAAATTTGCCTGAAATCCCCAAATCCCCCAAAATCCCCCCAAACCCCTTTAAAGTCCCCCTAAAGTCCTCCCCAAAGCTCCCCCCAAGTCCCCCATAAGTCGAAATCCCCCAAAGTCTCCCCTCAAGTCCCCGTCCTAGCCCTCCTAAAGTCTAACTCTCAAAGTCCCCCCAAATCCCCTCCAGTCCCCCTAACCCTCCCTAAAGTCCCCCAAGTTCACCCCTAAGCCCCTCAGTCCGTCTCAGATTCCCCTAAAGCTCTAGCCCCCCAGCCCCTCACGGTGTCCACGCCCAGCGGTGAACTCGGTGACGTTGGCTTTGATGGAGGCAGGCAGCTATGCCGCAGCAGCAGCTCGGCCAGGACCCCCGGGGACTCCCTGGGACCCCCGGGCGCCCCCCGGCAGAACTCGCGGTAAATGCGCTGGATGCTCTCGTCAGCTGCGGGGGAGGGGCGGCGTCGGGGGACCCTGCACTATGGGGGGTGATAAGGGATCCTCATCCTGAACCCCCCCAATCTTTTGGGGTGTCTCAATTTGGGGGGCACCGAGACCCCCACCCTGAGCCCCCCATTGTGCATCCTTGAATCGCCCAATTTTGGGAGGGGCACCGAGACCCCACTCTGAGCCCCCCCATATTGACCCCCCCCTCAACCTTTGGGGTGTCTCAATTTGGGGAGGCGCTGAGACCCCCACCCTGAACCCCCCATTGTGACCCTCCTCCCCCATCCTTGGAATCGCCCAATTTTGGGGAGGGGGATGTTGAGACCCCCCATCCTGAGCCCCCTATGACCCCCCCATCCTTGGCATCTCCCAATTTTTTTGGGGGGGAGGGGCACTAACACCCCACCCTGAACCCCCCCATTGTGACCCCCCATCCTTGGAATCGCCCAATTTTTGGGGAGGGCTGAGACCACTTCCTGAACCCCCCCACTGTGAGGCCCCCACCCTGTGGGGGGTCCCATACGTGGAGACCCCCAAAATTTGGGGAGGGGTCTCACATAACGTGGGGGTTTAGGGGAGGGGTCGCATAGTTTTGGGAGGGGGTCCCACGGATTTGGGGCTCCCCTGGGGGTCTCTCGGTTTGGGGGGTTCCCAAGGATGGAATTGGGGGGTAATTTGGGGAGGGTCCCAATGCAATTTGGGAGGGTGCCGTTAATTTGGGTGGGGGTCTCGGGAATTAGAGGGGGGTCACAGAGGGTGGAATCGGGGTCGTCTCAGGAATTTGGGTGAGGGTCCCGGGCATGGAATTTGGGGTTTTCCCGGTAATTTGGGTGGGGGTCCCAGCAATTTGGGAGGGTCCTGGGGATGTAATGGGGGGTCCTGTTAATTCGCGGGATATTCCCGCTAATTCGGAGTTTTCCCGCTAATTTGGGAGGGGTCCCCGGTAATTTAGGAGGGGTCCTGGGAATTTGGGGAGGGGTCCTGGGAATTAGGGGAGGGTCCCGGAATGGAAATGGGGGGTCCCGTTCAGTCGGGATGTTCCTGGTAATTCTTGGGATATTCCCGTTAATTTTTGGATTTTCCCGTTAACTCCGGGGGATGTTCCCGTTAATTTGGGGATGGGTCCCGGAAATTTGGGGGAGGGTCCCATAATTTGGGGAGGGGTCCTAGGGAATTAGAGGGGGTCCCGGGGATGTAACAGGGTCCCGTTAATTCGGGGTTGTTCCCGTTAATTCGCGGGATGTTCCCGTTAATTTTGGATTTTCCCGTTAATTCGGGGGATGTTCCCGGTAATTTCTAGGGAGGGGTCCCGGTAATTTGGGGAGGGGTCCAGGAATTAGGGGAGGGGTCCCGGGAATTGAATGGGGGGTCCTGTTAATTCGGGGATGTTCCCGGTAATTCGCGGGATATTCCCGTTAATTTTGGATTTTCCCGTTAACTCGGGGGGATGTTCCCGTTAATTTGGGGATGGGTCCTGAAATTTGGGGAGGGTCCCAATTTGGGAGGGGTCACTGGGAATTAGAGGGGGTCCCGGGGATGTAACAGGGGGTCCCGTTAATTCGGGGTTGTTCACGTAATTCGCGGGATGTTCCCGTTAATTTTGGATTATCCCGTTAATTCGGGGGATGTTCCCGGTAATTTGGGGACGGGTCCCGGTAATTTGGAGGGACGGGTCCGGGAATTAGGGAGGGGTCCCAGGGAATAGAATGGGGGTCCCGTTAATTCAGGGTTGTTCCCGTTAATTCGCGGGATATTCCCGTTAATTTTGGATTTTCCCGTTAACTCGGGGGATGTTCCCGGTAACTCGGGGGATATTCCCGGTAATTTGGGGAAGGGTCTCTGTAATTTGGGGAGGGGTCCCGCCCCTCACCGTGCTGGAAGATGGCGTCCCAGGCGCGCAGGTGGCGCCGCCAGAGCGGGGGTGACATGGGGAGGATCCCGTTAATTTGCGGTTATTCCCGTTAACTCGGGGGATGTTCCCAGTAATTTGGGGAGGGGTCTCTGTAATTTGGGGAGGGGTCCCGCCCCTCACCGTGCTGGAAGATGGCGTCCCAGGCGCGCAGGTGGCGCCGCCAGAGCGGGGCTGACATGGGGGGGATCCCGTTAACTCGGGGGATATTCCCGTTAATTTGGGGAGGGGTCTTTGTAATTTGGGGAGGGGTCCCGCCTCACCGTGCTGGAAGATCGCGTCCCAGGCGCGCAGGTGGCGCCGCCAGAGCGGGGGTGACATGGGGGGATATTCCCGTTAATTCTCGGGATATTCCCGGTAATTCGGGGGATATTCCCGGTAATTTGGGGAGGGGTCTCTGTAATTTGGGGAGGGGTCTCTGTAATTTGGGGAGGGGTCCCGCCCTCACCGTGCTGGAAGATCGCGTCCCAGGCGCGCAGGTGGCGCCGCCAGAGCGGGCGGTGACATGGGGAAGTTCCCGTTAATTTGCGGTTATTCCCGTTAACTCTGGGGATATTCCCGGTAATTTGGGGAGGGGTCTCTGTAATTTGGGGAGGGGTCCCGCCCCTCACCGTGCTGGAAGATGGCGTCCCAGGCGCGCAGGTGGCGCCGCCAGAGCGGGGGTGACATGGGAGGGGTCCCGTTAATTTTGGATTTTCCCGTTAACTCTGGGGATGTTCCCGGTAATTTGGGTGGGGGTCCCGCTAATTTGGGAGGGGTCTCTGTAATTTGGGGAGGGGTCCCCCTCACCGTGCTGGAATATCGCGTCCCAGGCGCGCAGGGTGGCGCCGCCAGAGCGGGGGAGTGACATGGGAGGGGTCCCGTTAATTCGGGGGATTTTAGGGATGTTCCCGTTAATTTGGGGAGGGGTCTCTGTAATTTGGGGAGGGGTCTCTCCCCCTCACCGTGCTGGAATATCGCGTCCCAGGCGCGCAGGTGGCGCCGCCAGAGCGGGCGGTGCAGCCGCAGCAGCGCGGGCGGCAGGAACAGCAGCGGCAGCGTCGTGCGCAGCATCTCCTCCAGCGCCCCCAAAAAGCGCCGCGCGCCCCCCGCGCCCCCCCCGGGCCCCAGCAGCCCCAGGCGCTCCCCGTACAGCGCGTAGCTGCTGGCTGGGGGGAGGGGGGTCAGCACCCCAAAATTTGGGGTGGGGGTCCTGTCACACCCCCCATTCAACCCCCGCAATCCCCACTGTCACCACCTCCCCCCATTTACAGGGGTCTTGGGGGTCCCAACTCCCCCAAATCTCTGGTCTGGATTCCCCTCAGCACCCCAAATTTGGGGCTGGGAGGGGAAAGTCAACACCCCAAAATTTGGGTGGGGGGTCCTCGTCACACCCCCCATTCAACCCCCGCAATCCCCTGCGGGTGTCGCCCCCACCCTTCCCCCAGTTCTCAGGGGTGTCCCAATTTTTGGGGGGCACCAGGGGTAAAACTCGGGGTCTGCATCCCAAAAATTTGGGGGTGGGGGAGTTCTCAAGGGTCCTGGGGATCTCAATCCCCCCAAAATTCCGGCTCTGCATTCCCTCGGCACCCCCAAATTTGGGTGGGGTCCCCTCACACCGCCCCATTCAGCCTAATCCCTGCGGGTGTCACCCCCACCCCTTCCCCCCCAGTTCTCGGGGGTGTCCCCCAATTTTTTTGGGGGGGGCACCAGGGGGCCCTGAGGGTCCCAACCCCCCAAAAATTCGGGATCTGCCCCAGAATTTGGGTGGGGGTCCCGTCACACCCCCATTCAACCCTCCCAATCCCCTGCGGGTGTCACCCCAATTCTCGGGGGTGCCCTAATTTTTTGGGGGGCACCAGGGGTCCTGGGGGTCCCAACCCCCCCGAAACTCAGGATCTGCACCCCAAATTTGGGGTGGGGGGATTCTGTAGCCCCCTCCCTCAATTCTCAGGGGTCCTGGGGCTCTCAATCCCCCCAAAATTCCGGGTCTGGATCCCCTCAGCACCCCAAAATTTGGGGGGGGTTCGTCACACCGCCCCCATTCAACCCTCCCAATCCTGCGGGTGTCACCCCAATTCTCGGGGGTGTCCCAATTTTTGGGGGGGCACCAAGGGTCCCAACCCCCAAAACTCGGGGTCTGCACCTAATTTGGGGTGGGGGATTCTGTAGCCGCCCCCCAATTCTCAGGGGTCCTGAGGGTCGATCCCCCGAATCTCCCGGGTCTGGATTCCCTCAGCACCCCAAAATTTGGGGTGGGTGGTCCCTGTTATGGACCCCCAACATTTCCTGGGGGTCCCCCTGCCCCCAAATTGGGGGTCCCGGGGGTCCCACAGTCCCAATCCCGGGGGTCCCGATGTCACTCCCCAAATCCGGGGGTCCCGGGGGTCCCAAAGTCACCCCTCGATCCCCTGGGGGTCTCATCGCCCCAAATCCGGGGGTCCCGGGGGTCCCACCATCCCAATCTCCGGGGGTCCCAATGTCACCCCTCAATCCCCGGGGTGTCCCCCACTCCCCCAATCCCGGGGGGTCTTGGTGGTCCCGGGGGTCCCCCTGCCCCAAATCCAGGGATCCCGGGGGTCTCCAGTGTCTCCCTCACCATCCCTCGGGGGTCCCACCGCCCCAAATCCAGGGGTCCCGGGGGGTCCCAATGTCACTCCCCAAATCCGAGGGGTCCCGGGGGTCCCAGTGTCACCCCTCGATCCCTGGGGGTCCCACAGTCCCAAATCCGGGGGTCCCACTGTCACCCCCCAATCCTGGGGGTCTTCCCACTCCCCAAATCCGGGGGTCCCGGGGTCCCACCATTCCCAACCCGGGGA
Organism: Luscinia megarhynchos; assembly: GCA_034336665.1. Classification (NCBI taxonomy): domain Eukaryota; kingdom Metazoa; phylum Chordata; class Aves; order Passeriformes; family Muscicapidae; genus Luscinia; species Luscinia megarhynchos. The sequence goes on along the minus strand of JAPFBE010000344.1, from coordinate 18,068 downwards.
TCCCGGGGGTCTCATCGCCCCAAAACCCGGGGGTCCCAATGTCACTCCCTAAATCCGGGGGTCCCCAACCCCAAATCCGGGGGTCCTGGGGGGTCCCATCATCCCAATCCCATGGGTCCCAATGTCACCCCTCGACTCCCGGGGGTCCCCTCACTCCCCCAAATCCCGGGGGGTCTGGGGGTCCCAAAGTCACCCCCACCATCCCCTGGGGGTCCCCCTGCCCCAAATCCAGGATCTCGGGGGTCTCCCAGTGTCACCCTCACCATCCCTCGGGGGTCCCACCGCCCCAAATCCGGGATCCCGGGGGTCCCTCTTCGCCAAACCCGAGGGTCCCCATTCCCCAAACCCGGGGGTCGCGGGGGTCTGACGCACCCTCGAGGGTCACAAAGTCACCCCCACCATTCCCTGGGGGTCCCACCGCCCCAAATCCGGGGGTCCCATTGTCACCCCCCTCCCCAAATCCGGGGGTCCCCCACTCCCCAAATCCGGGGATCCCAGGGGTCCCCCATTCCCCAAACCAGGGGGTCCCGGGGGTCGCGGGGGTCGCGGGGTCTGACGCACCCTCGAGGGGTGAAGCGGAAGAGCAGCGGGTGGGGGTCGAGGGTCAGCGCCCCCGGGCGCGCCCGCTTGCCTGCGCTCCCGCAGGAACGCGGCGAAGTCGCGCGCGACCGCGTCCCGGCAGCGGCGGGAAGCGGCGAGGCGCCGGCGGGCGAGAGCACGGCGCGGTTCAGCGCCAGGCGCTCCGCGCGCCCACTCAGGGAGCCGTTCCTGGAACCCCGAATATCCCAAGAGTATCCCAAAATATCCCGAAATATCCCCAAAATGTCCCGAAAATATCCCAAAAATGTCCGAGAATTACAGCAAAATAACACCCCAAACGGGCTCAGCACGGCGCGGTTCAGCGCCAAGCTCCGCGCGCGCCACGCGGGAGCCGTTCCTGGCGCCAAATATCCCAAAATTATCCCAAAATATCCAAAAATATCCCAAAATATCCCCAAAATATCCCCAAAGATTACGGCAAAATATCCCAAAAATCACCCCAAAGTAACACCCCAAAGGCGGGCTCATAACGGCGCGGTTCGAAAACTAGAGCTCAGCCACTCGGGAGCCGTTCCTGCACCTGAACTATCCCAAAATTACCCCCAGAATATCCCAAAATTACAGCAAAAATGTCCCCAAAAAATAACACCCCAGACGGGCTCAGCGGTAGGCCAAAGATCAGCCTGGCCCAGCATCACCAGGCCGTTCCTGCAGCCGAATATCCCAAAATTATCCCAAAAATATCCCAAAATTATCGAAAATATCCCAAAATTATCCCAAAATATCCCAAAAAATGTCCAAAAATCACCCCAAAAATAACACCCCCAAACGGGCTCAGTACGGCGGGTTCGAAGCTCCAGGCTCAGCCATGCGAGGGGCCATTCCTGTGACCCAAAAATATCCAAAATTATCCCAAAATATCGAAAATATCCCAAAATTATTCCAAAATTACAGCAAAAATATCCAATCACCCCAAAATATCCGAAAATATCCCAAAAATATCCGAAATCACCCCAAAATAACACCCCAAACCCGGGCTCAGCACGGCGGTTCAGCAGCAGGCTCAGCACACGCAGGCCGTTCCTGCACCCGAATATCCCAAAATTATCCCCCAAAATATCCCCCAAAATATCCCCAAAATTACAGCAAAAATATCCCAAAAATAACGCAGACGGGCTCAACAGGGCGGGTTCAGCGCCAGGCGCTCCAGCGCCACTCGGGGCCGTTCCTGCAGCCGAATATCCCAAAATTATCCCATATCCCAAAATTATCCCGAAAATATCCCAAAATTATCAAAGACCATCCACCTCCCAAAAATCGCAAAAAGCCACACCCCAAGCCGCTCAACACGGCGGAGTTCAGCGCCAAGCTCCAGTATACAGCAGAGCCATTCCTACTTTGACCCAAAAACGTATCAAAATTATCCCCAATGTCGAAAATATCAAAATTATTCCAAAATTACCTTAGCAAAAATATCCCAAAAATCACTTGCCCAAAAATATCCGAAAATATCCGGAAAATATCCCAAAAATCACCCCAAAATAACACAGAGCGGGCTCAGCAGGAGGCGGGTTCAGCGCCAAAGCTCGAGGTACCGTGAGCCGTTCCTGGAACTAAAATTAACCCAAGTCACCCCGAAAATATCCGAAAGTATCCCAAAATTACACATAAAATATCCCAAAAATTCCAAAATGATCAAAAATATCCCAAAAATAACACCCCAAAATATGCCAAAAAAAAATCCCCAAAATTCACGGCCAAAATGTCCAAAAAATTACTGCAAAAATCCGATTCAAAATATCCCCAAAGAAATCGCCCCCAAAATATCTGAAAATCACCCTAAAATGTCAAAATCGCCTGAAAGCACTCCAGAAATCGGCCGAAACAACCCAAAATCGGCTCAAAGAATCCCCAAAATCTAAACACCCCAAGGAAATCCCCCAAAAATGTCCCAAAACTCACTCCAAAGATCCTTAAGATCACTAAAATCACCCCAAAACCTCTCAAAATGTCAAAAATAACCACAAAATATCCCAAAGGTTTACCGCAGATATCCCAAAAGTTCATGCGAAATCCTTACCAGATATCCCAAAAATCACTTGCAGCATACGAAATCAGCCCAAAGGCAACCACAAGAATCGGTGAAAAATAAGCTGAAAATCCCCAAAATGCCCCAAAATCCCCAAAAGATGGCAAAATCGCCCAAAATCGGCCCAAAATCGTCCCAAAGACACCCCGGAAATCAGCCCAGAAACAACCTAAAGATCGATGGAAAATACATTGGAATCCCCAAAATGCCCAAAGGAATCCAAAGATATCCCAAAAATCACCCCAAAAGTCACCCCAAAGATAGTCCCAGATCGCCCATCAACACCCAAGGAATCGGTAAAAATCGCAAAACGGCCCAAAAAGTATCCCAAAATAACCCCCAAATGTCCCAAAGGAATGCAGCAAAATCACCCCAAAATCAACCCAAAAATTCACCCCAAAATCACTAAAGACCCCCAAATCACGAAAGATCACCCAAAGGAGCCAGAAATCACTAAAGATAGTCAAAATCGGCAAGGGATTCGAGGCTCAAGAATATCCCAAAAATCACCCCAAAATGCCCAAAGATCACCTCAAAGATGTTCAAAAGATCTGCCCAAAAATCTGCGCAAAAGACCCACCAAAATCACAGATATCAACGATCCCAAAGATATCCCAAGATCGCCCAAAATCGCGCGCGAGGTCCTAGGTGGAGAGTCAGGGACAGGCGGATCGGCATCAGTTCTGCCCGTTTCTGCATCAGTATTCCCAGTATATCCAGTGTTCGGTATATCGAGCATATCCCAGTGTATCAGTATTCCCAGTATTCACGGTATATCCCCAATTGTTATATCCCAGTATGATCCAGTATTCCCAGTGTTCAGTGTTCCAGTATATCCACGAGGTATTCCCAGTATGTCCAGAAGTGTTCAATATTCCCAGTATATCCCAGTGTTGGTGTTCCCCAGTGTGTCCAGTGCTTTACATCCCAGTATTCCCAGTGTTTCCCAATATTCCCAGTACATCCCGGTATATCGGTGTTTCCAGTATATCCCAATGTGCCAGTGTATGCAGATTAGCCCCATCAGTATTCCAAGGAATTCCCAGTATTCCCGGTATTCCCCGACGTTCCACAGCATATCAGTGCTCCCAGTGACCCATCAGTGCTGCTCAGTGTTCCCCAGTACATCCCAGTATCCCCAGTTACTCACAGCAGGAACAGCCACGCCGTGCTGTGGCCCGCAGGTTCCTCCCTGATTCCCATCCCAGTACACCCCAGTACATCCCAGTGTCCCAGTAACTCCACAGCGGGAAGAGGCCGCTAGCTGCCCGCGCAGGCTCACAATTCCCATCCAGTACATCCCAGTACATCCCGAGTATCCCCAGTTGCTCACAGCGGAGCAGCCATGGCGCTGCCCGCTGGGCTCTGGTTCCCATCCCGAGTACATCCCAGTATCCCCAGTATCCCCAGTATAACTCACAGCGGAAGAGCCGCGGGCGCTGCCCCAGGCCTCCTGATTCCCATCAGTACATCCCAGTATCCCCCAGTATCCCCGAGTAGCAACTCACAGCGGGAAGGGGCCCACAGCTGCCCGTGCAGGCTCCTGATTCCCATCCCAGTACATCCCAGTATCCCCAGTGCGTCCAGGTATAACTCACAGCAGGAAGAGCCATGGCTGCGCGCCTGAGCTCCTGGTTACATCCCAGTACATCCCGAGTATCCGATGAAATCAGTATAGCTCACAGCAGGAAGAGGCCATGGCGCCTGAAAACGCGTGCGCACAGGCTCTGATTCCCATCGGTACATCCAGTACATCCCAGTACATCCCGAGTATAACTCACAGCAGGGAAGAGCTGCGCAGCGCTGCCGTGCAGGCTCTGATTCCATCCCAGTACATCCCGAGTACATCCCAGTATCCCCAGTATGAAACTCACAGCAGGAAGAGAGCCCATGGCGCTGCCGGCGCGGGCTCCTGGTTCCCATCCCGGTACATCCCAGTATCCCCAGTAAAATCGGTATAACTCACAGCAGGGAAGGGCCACTTGGCGGCTGCCCGCGCGCAGGCTCCTGGTTCCATCAGTACATCCCAGTACATCGGTACATCCCAGTACGTCAGTGTAACTCACAGCGGGAAGAGCCATGGCTGCCCGCGCGCAGAGCTCCTGGTTCCGCAGTACATCCCGAGTATCCCCAGTATCCCCAGTATAACTCACAGCGGGAAGAGGCCATGGCTGCGCGGGCATCCTGGTTCCCATCGGTACATCCCAGTGCATCCCGAGTATCCCCCAGTTACTCACAGCAGGAAGAGCCACTGGCGCTGCCGGCGCGGGCTCCTGGTTCCCCATCGGTATCCCGGTATCCCCAGTATCCCCAGTTACTCGCAGCAGGAAGAGCCGCGAAGCGCTGCCGGCGCAGGCTCCTGACTCCCATCCCAGTACATCCCGAGTACATCCCAGTACATCCCAGTTTCAGTACCAACTCACAGCGGGAACAGCCACATGGCGGCTGCCAGCGCGAGCTCCTGGTTCCCCATCCAGTACATCCCAGTACACATCCCCGGATTTCTAGTACTCGCTCACAGCGGGAAGAGCCATGGCTGCCGCGCAGGCTCTGATTCCCATCCCAGTACATCGGTACATCCCAGTATCCCCAGTATAACTCACAGCAGGAAGAGCCATGGCTGCCAGCGCAGGGCTCCTGGTTCCCATCCAGTACATCCCAGTACATCCCAGTACATCCCAGTATCCCCAGTTACTCACAGCAGGAAGAGCCCGCGAGCTGCCGGCGCAGGCTCTGATTCCCATCCCAGTACATCCCAGTACATCCCAGTATCCCCAGTATAACTCACAGCAGGAAGAGCCATGGCGCTGCCAGCGCAGGCTCCTGGTTCCATCCAGTACATCCCAGTACATCCCGGTATTCCCCAGTTACTCACAGCATGGGAAGAGCCATGGCTGCCCGCGCGAGCTCCTGATTCCCATCCCAGTACATCCCAGTACATCCCAGTATCCCCAGTATAACTCACAGCAGGAAGAGCCCGTGGCTGCCAGCGCAGGCTCCTGGTTCCCATCCAGTACATCCCAGTACATCCCAGTATCCCCAGTATAACTCACAGCAGGAAGAGCCCGCAGCGCTGCCCGCGCAGGCTCCTGTCCCAGTACATCCCAGTACATCACGAGTACATCCCATGGCGCTGCCAGCGCAGGCTCCTGGTTCCCATCAGTACATCCCAGTATCCCCAGTATCCCCAGTTACTCACAGCGGGAAGAGCCCATAGCTGCCCGCGCGCAGGCTCTGATTCCATCCCAGTACATCCCAGTACATCACTCTGTCAGGAAGAGCCATGGCGCAGGCTCCTGGTTCCCATCAGTACATCCCAGTATCCCCAGTATCCCCAGTTACTCACAGCAGGAAGAGCCCGCAGCGCTGCGCGCAGGCTCTGATTCCCATCACATCAGTACATCCCAGTATCACAGTATCCCCAGTTACTCACAGCAGGAAGAGCCCGCAGCGCTGCCCGCGCAGGCATGGTGCGCGCTCCAGGCCGCGATCCCCATGCGCCGCGGGAACGGCCTCTCGCCCGCAGCAGCTGCGCGCGTCCGCGGGAGCAGCACGTTCACACAGTCCAGAGCCAGCGTCCCTGCGCCCTGAAACCGCGTCAGGGGAACCCCCGAAACCGGCACCCCGAAACAGGCACAGCGCGAAACGCAGCCGGTCAGGGGAACCCCGAAACCGGGTCAGGGGACTGAAACCGAGCACCCCGAAACCGGGGGTTAGGGAAACGAAACCGGCACCCCGAAACCGGGGGTCAATGAGAACCCAAAACGGCACCCCAAAAACGGCACCCCACGAGAACCGAGGGTCAGGGGACCCCGAAGAAATCCAGGGTCAGATCAGATCCACCCCGATCAGGAGCCCACCGCGTCCTGCGCCCCGAAAACAACACGGCACCCCAGAAACCGGGTCAGAGAACGAAAACCGGGCACCCCGAAACCGGCACCCCAGAAACCAGGTCAGGGGAACCCGGGTCGGCAACCCCAAAACAGCACCCAGAACCGGCGAATGGCGCAGGCGGCGTTTGAACCGTCGGGGTCAGATCAGATCACCTCGATCCAGGGAGCCACGAGTCCTGACGCCCCGAAACGGCACGAGCAGCCGGGTCAGGGAACCCGAAACCGGCAGCCCCAGAAAGCCGGCACCCCAAAAACCGGCACCCCAGACGGGGGTCAATGGAAGCCAGAACCGGACCCTGAAACCGGCACCCCGAAAGCCGGGGTCGGGGAACACCCCGAAACCGGCACCGAAACACGGGACCCGAAACCGGCATCCCGAGACCGTGTCAGGGGGACTCGAGGTCGGCACCCAAAACCGGCACCCCGAAACCGGGGGTCGGAACCCCAGAAAATCGGGGTCAGAAACGAAATCGACCCCGGTCAGGGAGCCCACCGAATCGTGCCCCCGAAACCGGGTCAGGGGACCCACAAAACAACGGCACCCCAAGACCGTCAATGGGAACCCCGAAACCGGCACCCCGAAACCGGGGTCAGGGGACCCCGAAACGGCACGACCCGATCTGGGGTCAGGAGGAACCCGAAATCCGGGTCAGATCAAATCACCCCGATCCAGCAGCCCACCGCGTCCCTGCGCCCCAAACCGGGTCAGGAACCGAAAGCTCCGGCACCCCCGAAACCGGCACCCCGAAACCGGGGAGTCAATGGGAACCCCAAAACGGCACCCCGAAATCAGAGTCAATAGGGAACCCCAAAACGGCACCCCCGAAATCGGGGGTCAATGGGAACCCAAAAACTGCACCCCGAAACCGGGGGTCAATGGGAACCCCAAAAGCGGCACCCCGAAATCAGGGGCTTCAGGGAGGGACCCCGAAATCAGCACCCAAAACGGCACCCCAGAAACGGGGGATCAATGGGAACCCCAAAACCGGCACCCCGAAATCAGCGGGGGGGGGTCAGGGGGAACCCGAAATCAGCACCCCAAAAACGGCACCCCAGAAACGGGGAGTCAGTGGGAACCCAGATCGACACCCCCCGAAATCCCGGGGGTCAGTAGGAACCCAAAAACTGCACCCCGAAACCGGGGAAGGGGTCAGTGGGAGATTTTGGGGTCCCTGTCTCCCTGTCCCGGACCCCGCATATTTTGGGGTCCCCTCCTACACTGTACACGGGTCCCAGGAGATTTTGGGGTCCCCGGTGTCCCCGCACATTTTGGGAGTGCCCCTCACCTGTAGGGGGCCCCAGCCGGCGGAACCCGCCCGGAATCACCTGTGCCCCACCCCAGGACATTTTGGGGTACCTGTCCCCCCACCCCAGGATATTTTGGGGTCCCCCGGAGGGTTTTGGGGTGCCCCTCACCTGTACCTGTCCCCGGAGATTTTGGGGTGCCCCTCACCTGTAGACCGGCCCCAGCACGTGGAGCTCACCTGTGGGACCGGCCCCAGCCCATTTGTGAACCCTTGGGAATCACCTGTCCCCGCACCCCAGGATATTTTTGGGGTACCTGTCCCCGCACCCAGGATATTTTGTCGGAGCACTGGGGTGCTCCCCTCACCTGTAGACCGGCCCCAGCCGGCGGAACCCGCACCGGAATCACCTGTCCCGCACCCCAGGATATTTTTGGGGCCCCAGCAGATTTTTGGGGTGCCCTCCTATGGGCAGGCCCCAGCATTGCAGGTGCCCCTCACCTGTAGACGGGCCCCCAGCAGATTTTTGGGGTGCCCCTCACCTATAGACCGGCCCCAGCCCGGCCAGGAACCCGCTCCCGAGATCACCTGTCGCCCGAGCGCACGGATATTTTGGGGGTCGGAGCGTCACGAGGGTGCCCCTCACCTGTGAGACAGGGGCCCCAGCCAGCGCGAACCCCAGAGTCACCGTCCCGATCCCAGAATCCTGGGGGAGCCCCTGGGCCCCAGAGCCCCGCTGTGCCCCCGAGCCCAGCCCGCAGCAGCTGCCACGGAGCGCACGAGCCCCCAGACCGACCCCAAAGACCGGCCCAGTGGGGGAACGAGACCAGCCCCAAAATCGGGGGAGGTCCCTGAGCTCAGACCCCGCCGAGACCCCGAGCCCAGACCCCAAAGCTTCTCACAGGGACCCCAAAGCTGGGGGAGCCCCGAGAGCCGACCCCAAGAGGGGGGCCCCAAAGCCGCCCAAAGCCGGGGAGGAGCGGGAGCGAGCCGACCCCAAAAATCGGGGGAGGTCCCTGAGTTCAGAGCCCACTGAGACCCCCGAGCCCAGACCCCAAAGCGCAGGGGAGCCCCCAAAACCGGGAGAGCCCCGAGGCTCAGAGCCTGCCGAGACGCAGCCCCAGACCGCAAATCCTTGCACCGGGACCCCCAAACCCGAGCCCCGAGCCGACCCGCTCGGGACCCCCAAATCCGGAGGGCAGAGCCCAGCGCCCACTGAGCCCCGACCCAGACCCGGCACGGGAGCCCCATGTGCCGGGGACCCCAAAGGCCACGCAGGCCGGGGACCCCAAAAATCTCCCGCTCGGGACCCCCAGAAACCGCAGACCGGCACAAGAACCGCGGCACCCCAAAAGCTGCCACGCGGGACCCCCAAAACTGCTAGAGACCCCAAAACTGCCCCGCGGAACCCCAAAACTGCACGCGGGATCCCAAAACTGCCCTCGGGACCCCAAAATTGCTCACAGGGACCCCCAAAAAACGCTCACAGGGACCCCAAAACTGCCACGCGGGATCCCAAAACTGCCACTTGGGATCCCAAAACTGCCACGCGGGACCCCAAAATTTCTCACAGGGACCCCCAAAACCGCGAGTCGAGACCCCCAAAACCCGCGAACCGGGACCCCCAAAACTGCCACGCGGGACTCCAAAATCTCAGCTCGGGACCCCAAAACCCGCTTCCCGAGACCCCGCAGACCGAGCCTGCACGACGACCCCCAAAACCGCCCTAGAGACCCCAGGCGAGCCAGGGACCCCCAAAACTGCTCACAGAGACCCCAAAACCGTAGCCTGAGACCCCCAAAGACCGCCTGGGAGACGAGCGCTGCGACGAGCTGCCCCTCGAGACCCCAAAGCCACGCGAGGCACGAGACCCCCAAAACTGACCCTTGAGACCCCAAAACTGTCCCTCGGGACCCCAAAAACACTTCCCAGGACCCCACAGACCGAGGCTGGGACCCCCGAGATGCCCCTCGGGACCCCGCGCCCCGTTACCGCTGCGGACGGTCCCCCTTTTATCGCCCCCCCTTTTGTCTCTCCGCCCCCCTTTTGTCACACCTTTGCCACTTGCTGGCGCTGGCCAAGGCCGCCCGGAGCGCGGTGGGGAAGGGCGCAGTGGCCACCAGAAGGGGGGATGAAGGTGGGGAGGGTCTGGGGAAACCCCGAGATTTGGGGGAACCCCCAAAATGTGGGGCACCCCCCAAAATGAAGGGGGAGGGGAGCCGAGAGCAGGAAGTGAGAGGAGCGCCCCGAGATGGGGCGGGGCGCGCTCAGAACAGGGGCCGACGGCGGGGGAGAATCACCAAAATTGGGGCACCCCAAAATGTGGAGCCCTCCCGAGGGTTCCGTGGGGCAGAGAAGTGGGGGTCCGGTGGGGGCTCGTCCGAGGTGAGCTCCCCTCCCGCGCGGCGATGACGTCAGAGCTAAAAATAACCCGGGGGCAGGGGTCAGGGCTGGAGCTGCTGGGGGGAGGGGCAGCCCTGGGGAACGAGGGGGACACGACAAAGCGACACGGGGGTCCCGGGGTTTTGGGGAGTCCCGCAGTTTTAAGTCCCAAAGTTTGAGGGGTCCCAGGGTAGCAGGGGTCCCGTGGTTTGAGGGAGTCCTAAAGAGTTTCAGGGAGTCAGGATTTGGGGCGGGGTCCTGCGATTTTGGGGTCCCTGCAGGTTGAGGGTCAGATGTCCACAGTCTGAGCGCCCAGGTTTGCTCCGAGTTTAAAGTCCCGCAGTTTGGGAGTCCCCAAAAGTTTCTAGAGGGTCCCAGGATTTGGGGAGGTCACAGTTTTGTCGTTTGTCAGGATCTGGGGTCCCGCTGTTTAGCCACAGAAATTTGGGGTCCCGCTAGTTTTAGAGTCCCGAGTTTGAAGTCCCGCGGTACTGAGTCCAGGACCTGATCCCTCGTTTGGAAGTCCCCGACAGTTTGGGATGTCCCAGGATGTGGCGTCGGGAGTCAGCACGGTTTAAGGAGTCCCATGATGTCCCGCAGTTTAAGAGTGCCCAGGATTTGAATCCCCAAGATGTCTAGAGTCCAGGATTTAGAGGAATCCCACAGGCTAGGGAGTCCCGGGAGTTTAAGGATCTCTGAGGTCAGGGATTTGAATCCCCAGAGTTTAGTCGGGACGAGGAGTCTTTGTTTAGGTGTCTAGAAATTTGGGAGTCCTGCAGGTGTGGGGCAGGATGTGCCAGAGTCGATCTGTCCCAAGGTTGGGAGTCCCACCCCAGGTTTGCGCCAGGGTTTGTCAGGTGTCCCGATTTAGAGTCCCACGGTTTAGGGTGCGGGAGTTTGGGCGCCCATGGTGTCGAGTGTCTAGGTGTCTAGGTGATCCCTCGGGGTGTCCGCCAGGTGGGGGCGGTGTGCCCGGAGGTGTCAAGAGTGCCCAGCCCAGGTGCGTCCCACGGTGTCCCCAGAGTGTGCCCAGAGTGTGTCCCAAGGTGTCCCAAGGTGTCCCCAGCGGCGTCCCCAGGTGTGTCAAGGTGTCCAGGTGTGTCAGAGGTGTGCCAAGGCATTATCTCAGGTCAAGGTGTCCCCAGGTGTCCCCAGGTGTGTCAGCGTGTCCCCATGGGTGTCCCCAGGTGACTGTGAGCAGGTGTGTCCCCAGGTGTGTCCCCAGGTGTCAGGTGTGTCCCCAGACGCAGCAGCGTCCCCAGGTATCCCCAGAGTGTGCACGTGACTAGAGTGTCCCCAAGGTGTACAGCTGTCCCCAAGGTGTGCACAAGTGTATCCCCAGCGGTGTCCCCAAGGTGACCCAGGTGTGTCCCCAGATGTATCCCCAGGTGTGTCCCCAGGTGTCCCCAGGTGTTCTCAGGTATCCCGGCTGTATCCTCAGGTATCTCCAGCCTTCACCAGGTGTCCCGCGGTATCCCGGTATCCCCAGGGTGACTACAGAGTGTCCCCCAGGTGTGCACAGGTATCTAGCTATCCCCAGCTGTCTCAGATATTCCCAGGTGTATCCCCAGGTAGCTGGGTATGCCCAGGTGTTCCCAGATGTCCGGTGTGTATCCCCAGGTGTGCTAGGGTATCCCCAGCCGTGTCCCCAGGTGTCCCCAGCGTCGGTGTGCCCAGATGTGCCCAGGGTGTGTCCCAGATGTCCCCAGATGTCCCCAGCTACCCCCAGGTGTGCCCAAAGTATCCCCAGGTGAACCCAGGTGTGTCCCCAGGGTGTGCACAGGTATCTGGCTGCATCCCCAGGTGCCTATCCAGGTGCCCCAGGTGTCCCCAGGTGTGCACAGGTGTCCCCAGGTGTGCCCAGGTGCTACAGGTATCCCCCAGGTATACCCAGGTATCCCCAAGGTGTGCAGCTGTCCCCTAGCTGTCCCCAGGTGTTGGTGTTGCACAGGTGTGCACAGGTGTGCCCCAGGTATCCCCCAGGGTGCCCAGGTGTCCCCAAAGGTGTGCACAGGTGTCTAGCTGTCCCAGGTATTCCCCAGGTGACCCCAGGTATCCCCAGGTGTCCCCAGCTGTCCCCAGCTGTCCCCAGGTGTGCCCAGGTGTGCACAGGTACAGCCAGCATGAGTTAGATCCTTTATTGGCCGCGGGGGGCCAGAGGTGAGCGTGTCTTGTCCTGAAATCCTCGGAAATTTCCCGGAGAAATCGCTGAGGCCCATGAGGCGGGGCCCAGGTGCGCCCGCCCAGGTCGCCCCGCCCAGGTGCGCCCGCTTGGGTACAGCCCGCCCGCGGAGGCTCGAGGCGGGGACGCAGCTCGCACCTGCAGTACCTGGTGCCCGCCCGGCCCTGCAGTGACTCAGGTGAGGGGCACCTGGAGGGGCACCTGGGGGGAGGAGGGGAGGGGCAGCAGGTGCGACACCTGTGGGAGCTGCGGGGCGCACCCACGCAGGTGTGAGTGGAGGTGTCGCGGGTGTGTGCAGGTGTACAGGTGTGTGCAGGTGTGTGCAGGTGTGTCAGGTGTGTACAGGTGTGTGCAGGTGTGTGCGCAGGTGTGTGCAGGTGTGTGCAGGTGTGCAGCAGGTGTGCAGGTGTGTTCAGATGCGTACAGGTGTGTGCAGGTGTGTACAGGTGTGTACAGGTGTGTGCAGGTGTGTACAGGTGTGTGCAGGTGTGTACAGGTGAAGTACAGGTGTGTACAGGTGTGCAGGTGTGTACAGGTGTACAGGTGTGTAAGGTGTGTGCAGGTGTGTAAGGTGTGTCAGGTGTGTGCAGGTGTGTACAGGTGTGTGCAGGTGTGAGGTGTATGTACAGGTGTGTGCAGGTGTGTTCGTAACGCGATACAGGTGTGTGCAAGGTGTGTGCAGGTGTGTGAGGTGTACAAGGTGTGTGAGGTGTATGTACAGGTGTGTGCAGGTGTGTACAGGAGTGTGCAGGTGTGTGTTCATGGCGTCTGAGGTGTGTACAGGTGTGTGTGCAGGTGTGTACAGGTGTGTGCAGGTGTGTACAGGTGTGTGCAGGTGTGAGGTTTGCAGGTGTGTGCGAGGTGTACAGGTGTAGTCCAGCTGTGCAGGTGTGGTGTGTCACAGGTGTGTGCAGGTGAGTACAGGTGTATCAGGTGTATCTCAGGTGTGTGTGCAGGTGCGCAGGTGTGTGAGTGTCCACAGGTGCATACAGGTGTGCAGGTGTGTGCAGGTGTGTGCAGGTGTGTGCAGGTGTGTGTGCAGGTGTGCAGGTGTGTGAGGAATGCGTGCAGGTATTGTACAGTGTGTACGGGTGTGTGTGCAGGTGTGTCAGGTGTGTGCAGGTGTGTACAGGTGCGTACAGGTGTGCAGGTGTGTGTGTGCAGGTGTGTGCAGGTGTGTGCGAGGAGTGCGTGCAGGTGTACAGTGTGTGCAGGTGTGTGCAGAGTGTGTCCAGATGTGTGCAGGTGTGTCCAGGTGTGTGCTAGCGTGTGTGCGAGGTGTGTGCAGGTGTGCACAGGTGAGCTGAGCTTACAGTACGTGCTATGTGCAGGTGTGTGCATGCGTGTGCTGTACAGATGTGCAGCTGAGGTGTGTGCAAGGTGTGCACAAGGTGAACATACAGAGCACGCGAAGTGTGCGCACGCAGGTGTGTCCAGGTGTATGCACAGGTATTGTTACCCGCATTGCACAGGTGTGTGCAGGCGTGTCAGGTGTGTCAGAGTGAGCAGGTGCGATTTGAGCGCGCACAGGTGTGCGCAGGTGTGCACAGGTGAACATACAGGCGCGCACAGGTGTGTACAGGCATGTCCAGGTGTGCACAGGTGAACTATAAAGGCACTTTGGAGTGCACAGGTGTCAGGTATTGCACAGGTGAACATACTGGCGTACACAGGTGCACACAGGTGCACAGGTGTGTCCAGGTGTGCACAGGTGGGCAATACAGGCGCACACAGGTGCAGGTGAGTACAGGTGTGTGCAGGTGTACAGGTGTGTGCAGGTGTACAAGTGTGAGTGTGTGCAGGTGTGTGCAGAGCCTGTACAGATGCATTAAAGCCATTTAGGTGTGTTCACAGTGAGCATGCTACAGGTGTGTCTTGAGCGCCCACAGGTGTGTAAAGCCTGTACAGGTGCACACAGGTGCGTGTCAGCGTCTGCAGGTGTGTGTACAGGTGTCTTGTGAGTGTACAGGTGTGTTCAGGTGTGCAAAGCTGTGTATAGGTGTGTGAGCACAGGTGTGAGCACGGGTGTGAGCACAGGTGTATATAAGCGGCTACAGGTGCTCACAGGTGCACACAGGAAGGTGCACACAGGTGCACAGGTGATGCACGGAGTGTGTGAGCACAGGTGTGAGCACACGTGTGCTCTGCTCACAGGTGCACACAGGTGCACACTGAGGTGTGCACAGGTGTGAGCACAGGTGTATATAAGCGGCTACGAGAGTGCTCACAGGTATGCACAGGTGAGAGCACAGGTGTGAGCACAGGTGTGTATACAGGTGCACACACGGGTGCGCTTGGGTGTGCACGGTGTGAGCACAGGTGTATGCTCAAACGGCTGACGAGTGCTCACGGGTGCTCTGAGTGTGAGCAGGTGTGCACAGGTGTGGCTTACAGGTGTGAGCTTTACAGGTGTATGCTACTAAGTGCTCTGCAGGTGCGCATGAGGTGTGCTACAGGTGTGCACAGGTGTGAGCACAGGTGTGTGAGGCACGGGTGTGAGCACGAGGTGTATATAAGCGGCTACAAGTGCTCACAGATTGCACACAGGTGTGCACAGCTGTGTATGGCGCCTGTGCGGGTGTGCACTGGGTGTGTGCAGGTGTCTCGAGAAGTGCTTACAGGTGATGGCGCGGTGTGCAGAAGACCGGTAGCCAAGGTGAGGTACAGGTGTGTACGGGTGTGCTGCAGTGTGTGTAGAAGACCTGTACAGGTGTGCACGGGTGTGTGCAGGTGTGTGTAGAGGGTGTGCAGGTGTGCACAGGTGTGAGCACAGGTGTATATAAAGCTACAATTGCCACAGGTGCACCACAGGTGCTCAGTACAGGTGTGCAAAAGGTGTGTAAAAAGGTGAACAGGTACAGCTGCACACGAGTGGGACTAGGTGTGCACAAATGTGCTCACAGGTGTGTACAGGTGTGTGCAGGTGTGTGCAGGGGTGCAGAGGTGCATACAAGGTGGCCCATACCCAGGTGTGCACAGCCACACACTCCCCGGAGTGCTTAGGTGTGCTTGTGTGCACAGATGTGCCAGCTGTGCCCAGGTGATGCACAAATACACTACAGAGTGTGCCCAGGTGTGCCCAGGTATGCCTGAGTGCACAGGTGCACACAGCTGCACCAGCTATTGCCCAGGTGTGCACACTCCACAGGTGTGCCCAGTGCTCCCAACTGTACCCAGGTGTGTCCAAATGTGCCCAGGTGTGCACAGCTGTGCTTGCAGTGTGCACAAATACACTCCCAGGTGTGCCCAGCTGTGCCCAGCTGTGCCCAGGTGCTCCCAGGTGTGTCCCAGCTGGCCCAGATGTACACAATACACTCCCAGGTATTGCCCAGCTGTGCCCAGCTGTGCCCAGGTGTACCCAGCTAACCCAGGTGTGCCAGCGTGCAAATACACTCCCAGCTGTGCCCAGCTGTGCACAAATACACACTCCCAGCTGTGCCCAGGTGTGCATAAACACACTCCCAGGTGTGCCCAGGTGTGCTTAGTATTGCCCCAGCTGCCAGAAGTCACACTCCCAGGTGTGCCCAAGGTGAACTCACCTGCTCCCAAGCGTATCCATCCCCTCCCCTCCCCGCCCCCCTCCCACGCGCCCAGGTGCGAGTCCGTCCAGTCCAGGTGTGCATCCAGCCGTGCCAGCTGTGCCTCCAGCTGTGCCCAAGTGTGCCAGCTGTGCCCAGGTGTGCCCAGCTGTGCCCAGGTGCGGCGGAGTTCCCAGCGCTACTCTGGCATCGCCATCCCTGATTCGGTTTTTGTTTTTGTTTTGTTTTTGTGGTTTTGTTTTGTTGTTGTTTCGGGGTGGGGGGCTGGCTCCGGGGGTCCCTGATTGCTCGAGACCCATGCGGTAATTATCGCTTCGTAATCAACCCTCGGTCATTAATTAATTCATTATTGCTCTAGGGCGGGCGGCGCCCAACGGTTTCTCAGTTTGGCAACAAAAAAAAAAAAAAAAAACAAAAAAAACCAAAAAAAAAAACCCAAAAACGCAAAAAACCGAAAAATTCCCCAAAATTTTTTAAAAAAATTCCCAAAAAAGCATCAAAAGTTGGCATAGATGGAGGTGGGGGAGGGGCGGGGGAGGGGCAGGGTTTGCATGCAGGGCTCAGGAGGGGGAGGGGCGGAGAGGGGCCCTTGTTTCTAATTTTATTTTTAATACTGTCCCCGCGCCCTCTCCCTTCGGGCTTTGGCATCACTTGAGGAGAGGGGCGCCCCTCCCAAAATCCCGTGGGGGTTTATTTTTGTGTGTGCTCTCAAAATGGGGAGGGCGCCCCCTCAAAGGGTGGGGAGGGGAGGAATTTTGGGGGTCCATCCCCAAATTTGGGGGAGGGCCCACGAGGCACACCCCAAAAATGGGGGGTGGGGGAGGGGCAGCGCCCTGAAGTCCCAGGGTGCCCCGAGGTGGGGAGGGGCGGGCACCCCAAAAGTGTACCCAAAGTGATTGAGGGGCCATGCACGGATGGGAGGGAACCCCCAAAATTTGAGGGGAGGGAGGGGCACCCAGGGGCAGCCATGCCCTGATATTTTAGAGGGTGCCCCAAAGGGGGAGGGAGCCATGCGGGGGTCCCCGAGCAGGGGTTGTGGGTGGGCAGGGTTTATTTTTGTGAGTACCCCCAGTTCTGCTGATGCCGCTTGCGGAGGATGTGCGAGGGGCGCCCTGAATGTGAGCCCCGATTTTTGAGGAGTACGGCACAGGGGGGAGGGGGCACCCATGCATGGAGGGAGATTTCAGAGGGGGTGCCCGTGAGGGTGAGCAGCACCCATGCAGCGTGGGAGGGGCTCACCTGATTTGGGGTACGGTACCCATGCAAAAGGAGGCGCACCCCGATTTTGAAGTGCAGGAATTTTGGGGTGGGGAGGGCACCCGGATGGAAGTGCCCAAAAATGGCCCCAGGAAAAGGGGGGAGGGTCACACCTATTTTGGGGCGCCCAAATGTGGGGCACCGCCCACTGAGGAGAAAGGTGGGGAGGGCAGGGTCACCCCAAAATTTTTGGGGCGGGGTTATGGCACGGGGTTGGGGAGGGGCGCCCATGCAAAAGTGGGGAGGGGTCCCCGATTTTGGGAGTGCCCACAGGACCTAGAAGCCATGCAAAGGGAGGGAGGCCACACCCCAATGGGGGCGCATGCGCGGGTGGGGGAGGGCGACCCCAAATTTCTTGGCTATGGCACAAGGCTGAGGCACCCACGCAAAAGGGGTCACACCCCAAATTTGGGGGTCACGACCCCACGGAGGGTGGCGAGGAGAAGAGTCACCCCAATTAGGGGGCACCCCATTCAGGCGCGCCCCATGAAGAGGTGACCCCAAATTTTTAAGGGACATCCCTGCAAGAATAAGAGGGGGAGGTCCCCAAATTTTCTGGAAACAGGACCCCCTCAAAAGCAGCAGGGGAGGGCACGAGCCATGCACCACGAATTTTGGGGATCCCAAGAGGAGATTTTCGGTTTCGATGGCGAATTTTGGAAGACGGATTTTGGGGGCTGGGTGAATTTGGGGGTGAGGTCGGATTTTGGGGTAAATTTGAGGTGCGTGGAAATTTAATTTTTGAGGGGTGAAATTCTAATTTTTTGGGGGCAATTGTGGCCCGCAATTTTGGGAATTAATTTTGGGGGTTGAATTTTGAAAAGTGAATTTTGAAATTTGAATTTGGGACTGAATTTCCCCGAATTTTTAGTGAATTCTGGGAGCTGAATTTTGAAATTTGAATTTTAGAGAGTTGGGTACCATCAACTTAATACGTAGCGG
>JAPFBE010000343.1:5000-61756 GCA_034336665.1 Luscinia megarhynchos | reverse complement strand
CAGAAGTGTCTGCGGGTGCCTCTGGGTGTGCCGCAACGGCCGGCCCACCCGTGGTGGGCGTACAGAAGTGTCTGGGTTTGCCTCTGGGTGTGCAGCAATGGCCGGCCCACCCGTGGGTTGGCGTGCAGAAGTGTCTGCGGGTGCCTCTGGGTGTGTAGCAACGGCCGGCCCACCCGTGGGTGGGCGTGCAGAAGTGTCTGTGAGTGCTTCTGGGTGTGTCGCAATCGCCACCCCACCCGTGGGTGGGCGTGCAGAAGTGTCTGCGGCTGCCTCTGGGTGTGCCGTAATGGCCGGCCCACGCGTGGGTGGGCTTGCAGAAGTGTCTGTATTTGCCCCTGGGTGTGCCGCAACGGCCGGCCCACCCGTGGGTGGGCGTGCAGAAGTGTCTGTGGGTGCCTCTGGTTGTGCAGCAATGGCCGGCCCACCTGTAAGTGGGCGTGCAGAAGTGTCTGCGTTTGTCTCTGGGTGTGCCGCAACGGCCGGCCCAGCCGTGGGTGGGCGTGCAGAAGTGTCTGGGGTTGCCTCTGGGTGTGCCGCAACGGCCGGCCCACCCGTGGGTGGGCGTGCAGAAGTGTCTGCGTGTGCCTCTGGGTGTGCAGCAACGGCTGGCCCACCCGTGGGTGGGCGTGCAGAAGTGTTTTCGGGTGCCTCTGGGTGTGCAGCAACGGCCTGCCCACCGTGGGTGGGCGTGCAGAAGTTACTGCGGGTGCCTCTGGATGTGCAGTAATGGCCAGCCCACCCGTGGGTGGGCGTGCAGAAGTGTCTGCGTGTACTTCTGGGTGTGCCGCAATGGCCGGCCCACCCGTGGATGGGCGTGAAGAAGTGTCTTCGTGTGCCTCTGGGTGTGCAGCAATGGCCGGCCCACCCGTGGGTGGGCGTGCAGAAGGGTCTGCGTGATCCTCTGGGTGTGCAGCATCGGCCGGCCCACCCGTGGTTGGGCGTGCAGAAATGTCAGCGTGTGCTTCTGGGTGTGCAACAACGGCCGGCCCACCCGTGGGTGGGAGTGCAGGAGTTTCTGGGTTTACCTCTGGGTGTGCAGCAACGGCCGGCCGACCCATGAGTGGGCGTGCAGATGTGTCTGGGGTTGCCGCTGGGTATGGCGCAACGGCCGGCCCACCAGTGGGTGGGCGTGCAGAAGTGTCTGCGGGTGCCTCTGGGTGTGCAGCAATGTTCGGCCCACATGTGGGTGGACGTGCAGAAGTGTCTGTAGTTGCCCCTGGGTGTGCAGCAATGGCCGGCCCACCCGTGGGTGGGCGTGCAGAAGTGTCTGCGCGTGCCTCTGGGTGTGCAGCAACGGCCGGATCACCCGTGGGTGGCCGTGCAGAAGTGTCTGGTGGTGCCTGTGGGTGTGCAGCAACAACCGGCCCACCCGTGGGTGGGCGTGCTGAAGTGTCTGGTGTTGCCTCTGCATGTGCCGCAACGGCCGGCCCACCCGTGGGAGGGCGTGCAGAAGTGCCTGGATTTTCCCCTGTGTGTGCCGCAACGGCCGGCCCACCCGTGGGTGGGCGTGCAGAAGTGTCTGGGGTTCCTTTTGTGTGAGCCGCTACGGCCCGTGGCTGAATCGTGGAGTGGGCTTGCAGAAGTGTCTGTTGTTGCCCCTGGTTGTGCATAGCGGCCCGGCCCACCCGTGGGTGGCCGTGCAGAAGTGTTTGCGGGTGCCTCTGTGTGTGCAGCAATGGCCGGCCCATCCGGGGGTGGCCGTGCAGAAGTGTCTGCGGGTGCCTCTGGGTGTGCCGCAACGGCCGGCCCCCCCGTGGTGGGCGTACATAAGTGTCTGGGTTTGCCTCTGGGTATGCAGCAATGGCCGGCCCACCCGTGGGTGGGCGTGCAGAAGTTTCTGCGGGTGCCTCGGGGTGTGCAGCAATTGCCGGCCCACCTGTGGGTGGGCGTGCAGAAGTGTCTGCGGGTGCCTCTGGGTGTGCAGCAATGTCCGGGCCACATGTGTGTGGACGTGCAGAAGTGTCTGTAGTTGCCCCTGTGTGTGCAGCAATGGCCGGCCCACCCGTGGGTGGGCGTGCAGAAGTGTCTGCGGGTGCCTCTGGGTGTGCAGCAACGGCCGGATCACCCGTGGGTGGCCGTGCAGAAGTGTCTGGTGTTGCCTGTTGGTGTGCAGCAACAACCGGCCCACCCGATGGGAGGGCGTGCAGAAGTGCCTGGAGTTTCCCCTGTGTGTGCCGCATAGCGGCCGGCCCACCCGTGGGTGGGGCGTGCAGAAGTGTCTGGGGTTCCTTTTTTGTGAGCCGCAGCGGCCGGCCGAATCGCGTGGGTGGGCTTGCAGAAGTGTCTGTTGTTGCCCCTGGTTGTGCATAGCGGCCGGCCCACCTATGCGATGAAGTGCAGAAGTGTCTGCGTTTGTCTCTGGGTGTGCCGCAGCGGCCGGCCCAGCCGTGGTTAGGCGTGCAGAAGTGTCTGGGGTTGCCTCTGGGTGTGCAGCAACGGCCGGCCCACCGATGGGTGGGGCGTGCAGAAGTGTCTGCGTGTGCCTCTGGGTGTGCAGCAACGGCTGGCCCTCCCGTGGGTGGGCGTGCAGAACTGTTTGCGGGTGCCTCTGTGTGTGCAGCAATGGCCGGCCCAACCGGGGGTGGCCGTGCAGAAGTGTCTGGTGTTGCCTCTGGGTGTGCTGCAGCGGCCGGCCCACCCGTGGGAGGGCGTGCAGAAGTGTTTGCGGGTGCCTCTGTGTGTGCAGCAATGGCCGGCCCAACCGGGGGTGGCCGTGCAGAAGTGTCTGGTGTTGCCTCTGGGTGTGCTGCAACGGCCGGCCCACCCGATGGGAGGGGCGTGCAGAAGTGTCTCCGCGGGTGCCTCTGGGTGTGCGCGAGCGGCCCGCCCACCCGTGGTGGGGCGTACAGAAGTGTCTGGGTTTGCCTCTGGGTGTGCAGCAACGGCCGGCCCACCCGTGGGTTGGCGTGCAGAAGTGTCTGCGGGTGCCTCTGGGTGTAGCTAGCGGCCGGCCCACCCGTGGGTGGGGCGTGCAGAAGTGTCTGTGAGTGCTTCTGGGTGTGTCATAATCGCCACCCCACCCGTGGGTGGGCTGCAGAAAGTGTCTGCGGCTGCCTCTGGGTGTGCCGTAATGGGCCGACCCACGCGTGCGGTGGGCTTGCAGAAGTGTCTGTATTTGCCCCTGGGTGTGCGCAACGGCCGGCCCACCCGTGGAGTGGGCGTGCAGAAGTGTCTGCGGGTGCCTCTGGTTGTGCAGCAATGGCGGCCCACCTGTAAGTGGGGCGTGCAGAAGTGTCTGCGTTTGTCTCTGGGTGTGCCGCAGCGGCCGGCCCAGCCGTGGTGGGGCGTGCAGAAGTGTCTGGGGTTGCCTCTGGGTGTGCCGCAACGGCCGGCCCACCCGTGGTTGAGGCGTGCAGAAGTGTCTGCGTGTGCCTCTGGGTGTGCAGCAGCGGCTGGCCCACCCGTGGGTGGGCGTGCAGAAGTGTTTTCGGGTGCCTCTGGGTGTGCAGCAACGGCCTGCCCACCCGTGGGTGGGGCGTGCAGAAGTTACTGCGGTTGCCTCTGGATGTGCAGTAATGGCCAGCCCACCCGTGGGTGGGGCGTGCAGAAAGTGTCTGCGTGTACTTCTGGGTGTGCGCAATGGCCGGCCCACCCGTGGATGAAGGCGATGAAGAAGTGTCTTCGTGTGCCTCTGGGTGTGCAGCAATGGCCGGCCCACCCGTGGGTGGGCGTGCAGAAGGGTCTGCGTGATCCTCTGGGTGTGCAGCATCGGCCCGGCCCACCCGTGGTTGAGGCGTGCAGAAATGTCAG
Source organism: Luscinia megarhynchos (assembly GCA_034336665.1). NCBI lineage: Eukaryota > Metazoa > Chordata > Aves > Passeriformes > Muscicapidae > Luscinia > Luscinia megarhynchos. The sequence continues at coordinate 58,006 of JAPFBE010000343.1, read as the reverse complement.
CGTGTGCTTCTGGGTGTGCAACAACGGCCGGCCCACCCGTGGGTGGGAGTGCAGGAGTTTCTGGGTTTACCTCTGGGTGTGCAGCAACGGCCGGCCGACCCATGAGTGGGCGTGCAGATGTGTCTGGGGTTGCCGCTGGGTATGGCGCAACGGCCGGCCCACCAGTGGGTGGGCGTGCAGAAGTGTCTGCGGGTGCCTCTGGGTGTGCAGCAATGGCCGGCCCACCTGTAAGTGGGCGTGAAAAAGTTTCTGCGGGTGCCTCTGGGTGTGTAGCAATGAAGGGCCCACCCGTGTCTGGGCATGCAGAAGTGTCTGCGTGTGCTTCTGAGTGTGCCGCAATGGCCGGCCCACCCGTGGATGGGCGTGCAGAAGTGTCTGCGGGTGCCTCTGGGTGTGTAGCATTGGCCGGCCCATTTGTGGGTGGGCGTGCAGAAGTGTCTGGGGTTCCTTTTGTGTGAGCCGCTACGGCCGGCGAATGCGTGGGTGGGCTTGCAGAAGTGTCTGTTGTTGCCCCTGGTTGTGCCGCAACGGCCGGCCCACCCGTGGGTGGCCGTGCAGAAGTGTCTGGTGTTGCCTCTGGGTGTGCTGCAACGGCCGGCCCACCCGTGGGAGGGCGTGCAGAAGTGTCTGCGGGTGCCTCTGTGTGTGCAGCAATGGCCGGCCCATCCGGGGGTGGCCGTGCAGAAGTGTCTGGTGTTGCCTCTGGGTGTGCTGCAACGGCCGGCCCACCCGTGGGAGGGCGTGCAGAAGTGTCTGCGGGTGCCTCTGGGTGTGCCGCAACGGCCGGCCCCCCCGTGGTGGGCGTGCAGAAGTTTCTGCGGGTGCCTCGGGGTGTGCAGCAATTGCCGGCCCACCTGTGGGTGGGCGTGCAGAAGTGTCTGCGGGTGCCTCTGGGTGTGCAGCAATGTCCGGGCCACATGTGTGTGGACGTGCAGAAGTGTCTGTAGTTGCCCCTGTGTGTGCAGCAATGGGCGGCCCACCCGTGGGTGGGCGTGCAGAAGTGTCTGCGGGTGCCTCTGGGTGTGCAGCAACGGCCGGATCACCCGTGGGTGGCCGTGCAGAAGTGTCTGGTGTTGCCTGTTGGTGTGCAGCAACAACCGGCCCACCCGTGGGTGGGCGTGCTGAAGTGTCTGGTGTTGCCTCTGCATGTGCCGCAACGGCTGGCCCACCCGTGGGAGGGCGTGCAGAAGTGCCTGGAGTTTCCCCTGTGTGTGCCGCAACGGCCGGCCCACCCGTGGGTGGGCGTGCAGAAGTGTCTGGGGTTCCTTTTTTGTGAGCCGCTACGGCCGGCGAATGCGTGGGTGGGCTTGCAGAAGTGTCTGTTGTTGCCCCTGGTTGTGCCGCAACGGCCGGCCCACCTGTACGTGGGCGTGCAGAAGTGTCTGCGTTTGTCTCTGGGTGTGCACTAGCGGCCGGCCCAACCGGGGGTGGGCGTGCAGAAGTGTCTGGGGTTGCCTCTGGGTGTGCAGCAACGGCCGGCCCACCCGTGGGTGGGCGTGCAGAAGTGTCTGCGTGTGCCTCTGGGTGTGCAGCAACGGCCGGCCCACCCGTGGGTGGGCGTGCAGAAGTGTTTGCGGGTGCCTCTGGGTGTGCAGCAATGGCCGGCCCACCCGTGGGTGGGCGTGCAGAAGTGTCTGGGGTTGCCTCTGGGTGTGCCGCAACGGCCGGCCCACCCGTGGGAGGGCGTGCAGAAGTGTTCTGCGGGTGCCTCTGTGTGTGTGCAGCAATGGCCGGCCCAACCGGGGGTGGCCGTGCAGAAGTGTCTGGTGTTGCCTCTGGGTGTGCTGCAACGGCCGGCCCACCCGTGGGAGGGCGTGCAGAAGTGTCTGCGGGTGCCTCTGGGTGTGCCGCAACGGCCGGCCCACCCGTGGTGGGCGTACAGAAGTGTCTGGGATTGCCTCTGGGTGTGCAGCAATGGCCGGCCCACCCGTGGGTGGGCGTGCAGAAGTGTCTGCGGGTGCCTCTGGGTGTGTAGCAACGGCCGGCCCACCCGTGGGTGGGCGTGCAGAAGTGTCTGTGAGTGCTTCTGGGTGTGTGCTGCATCGCCACCCCACCCGTGGGTGGGGCGTGCAGAAGTGTCTGCGGCTGCCTCTGGGTGTGCCGTAATGGCCGGCCAAGCGTGGGTGGGCTTGCAGAAGTGTCTGTATTTGCCCCTGGGTGTGCCGCAACGGCCGGCCCACCCGTGGGTGGGCGTGCAGAAGTGTCTGCGGGTGCCTCTGGTTGTGCAGCAATGGCCGGCCCACCTGTAAGTGGGCGTGCAGAAGTGTCTGCGTTTGTCTCTGGGTGTGCCGCAACGGCCGGCCCAGCCGTGGGTGGGCGTGCAGAAGTGTCTGGGGTTGCCTCTGGGTGTGCCGCAACGGCCGGCCCACCCGTGGTTGGGCGTGCAGAAGTGTCTGCGTGTGCCTCTGGGTGTGCAGCAACGGCTGGCCCACCCGTGGGTGGGCGTGCAGAAGTGTTTTCGGGTGCCTCTGGGTGTGCAGCAACGGCCTGCCCACCGTGGGTGGGCGTGCAGAAGTTACTGCGGTTGCCTCTGGATGTGCAGTAATGGCCAGCCCACCCGTGGGTGGGCGTGCAGAAGTGTCTGCGTGTACTTCTGGGTGTGCCGCAATGGCCGGCCCACCCGTGGATGGGCGTGAAGAAGTGTCTTCGTGTGCCTCTGGGTGTGCAGCAATGGCCGGCCCACCCGTGGGTGGGCGTGCAGAAGGGTCTGCGTGATCCTCTGGGTGTGCAGCATCGGCCGGCCCACCCGTGGTTGGGCGTGCAGAAATGTCAGCGTGTGCTTCTGGGTGTGCAACAACGGCCGGCCCACCCGTGGGTGGGAGTGCAGGAGTTTCTGGGTTTACCTCTGGGTGTGCAGCAGCGGCCGGCCGACCCATGAGTGGGGCGTGCAGATGTGTCTGGGGTTTGCCGCTGGGTATGGCTGCTTAGCGGCCGGCCCACCAGTGGGTGGGGCGTGCAGAAGTGTCTCGCGGGTGCCTCTGGGTGTGCAGCAATGTTCGGCCCACATGTGGGTGGGCGTGCAGAAGTGTCTGTAGTTGCCCCTGGGTGTGCAGCAATGGCCGGCCCACCCGTGGGTGGGCGTGCAGAAGTGTCTGCTCGCGTGCCTCTGGAGTGTGCAGCAACGGCCGGATCACCCGTGGGTGGCCGTGCAGAAGTGTCTGGTGGTGCCTGTGGGTGTGCAGCAACAACCCGGCCCACCCGTGGGTGGGCGTGCTGAAGTGTCTGGTGTTGCCTCTGCATGTGCACAGCGGCCCGGCCCACCCGTGGGAGGGCGTGCAGAAGTGCCTGGATTTTCCCCCTGTGTGTGCCGCGAGCGGCCGGCCCACCCGTGGGTGGGGCGTGCAGAAGTGTCTGGGGTTCCTTTTGTGTGAGCCGCTACGGCCGGCCGAATGCGTGGGTGGGCTTGCAGAAGTGTCTGTTGTTGGCCCTGGTTGTGCCGCAACGGCCGGCCCACCCGTGGGTGGCCGTGCAGAAGTGTTTGCGGGTGCCTCTGTGTGTGCAGCAATGGCCGGCCCATCCGGGGGTGGCCGTGCAGAAGTGTCTGGTGTTGCCTCTGGGTGTGCTGCAACGGCCGGCCCACCCGTGGAGGGCGTGCAGAAGTGTCTCGCGGGTGCCTCTGGGTGTGCCGCAACGGCCGCCCCCCGTGGTGGGGCGTACAGAAGTGTCTGGGTTTGCCTCTGGGTATGCAGTAATGGCCGGCCCACCCGTGGGTGGGCGTGCAGAAGTTTCTGCGGGTGCCTCGGGGTGTGCAGCAATTGCCGGCCCACCTGTGGGTGGGCGTGCAGAAGTGTCTGCGGGTGCCGCTGGGTGTGCAGCAATGTCCGGGGCCACATGTGTGTGGACGTGCAGAAGTGTCTGTAGTTGCCCCTGTGTGTGCAGCAATGGCCGGCCCACCCGTGGGTGGGCGTGCAGAAGTGTCTGCGGGTGCCTCTGGGTGTGCAGCAACGGCCGGATCACCCGTGGGTGGCCGTGCAGAAGTGTCTGGTGTTGCCTGTTGGTGTGCAGCAACAACCGGCCCACCCGTGGGTGGGCGTGCTGAAGTGTCTGGTGTTGCCTCTGCATGTGCCGCAGCGGCTGGCCCCACCCGTGGGAGGGCGTGCAGAAGTGCCTGGAGTTTCCCCTGTGTGTGCGCAGCGGCCGGCCCACCCGTGGGTGGGCGTGCAGAAGTGTCTGGGGTTCCTTTTGTGAGCCGCTACGGCCCTGGGCGAATCGCGTGGAGTGGGCTTGCAGAAGTGTCTGTTGTTGCCCCTGGTTGTGCCGCGAACGGCCGGCCCACCTGTACGTACGTGCAGAAGTGTCTGCGTTTGTCTCTGGGTGTGCCATGAACGGCCGGCCCAGCCGTGACTGGGGCGTGCAGAAGTGTCTGGGGTTGCCTCTGGGTGTGCAGCAACGGCCGACCCACCGTGGGTGGGCGTGCAGAAGTGTCTGCGTGTGCCTCTGGGTGTGCAGTATAGCGGCTGGCCCTCCCGTGGGTGGGCGTGCAGAAGTGTTTGCGGGTGCCTCTGGGTGTGCAGCAGGCCGGCCCACCGTGGGTGGGCGTGCAGAAGTTTCTGCGGTGCCTCTGGATGTGCAGTAATGGCCAGCCCACCCGTAAGTGGGCTGCAGAAGTGTCTGGGTTTGCCTCTGGGTGTGCCGCGAACTGTTGGCCCACCCGTGGGTGGGCGTGCAGAACTGTCTGCGGGTGCCTCTTGTTGTGCAGCAATGGCCGGCCCACCCGATGGGTGGGCGTGCAGAAGTGTCTGAAAGTGCCTCTGGGTGTGCAGCAATGTCCGCCCACCCACGGGTGGGGCATGCAGAAGTGTCTGCGTGTGCTTCTGGGTGTGCGCAATGGCCGGCCCACCCGTGGATGGCGTGCAGAAGTGTCTGCGGTTGCCCCTGGAAGTGCCGCAACGGCCGGCCCACCCGTGGGTTGGCGTGAAGAAGTGTCTTCGTGTGCCTCTGGGTGTGCAGCAATGGCCGGCCCACCCGTGGGTGGGCGTGCAGAAGCGTCTGCGTGATCCTCTGGGTGTGCAGCATCGGCCGGCCCACCCGTGGTTGGGCGTGCAGAAATGTCTGCGTGTGCCTCTGGGTGTGCAACAATGGCCGGCCCACCCGTGGGTGGGCGTGCAGAAGATGTCAGGGTTTGCCTCTGTGTGTGCAGCAATGGCCGGTCCACCCGTGGGTGGGCGTGCAGAAGTGCTTGCGTGTGTCTCTGGGTGTGCAGCAATGGCCGGCCCACCTGTGGGTGAGCATGCAGAAGTGTCTGCGGCTGCCTCTGGAGTGCTGCCATAATCGCCCGGCCCACCCGTCGGTGGGGGATGCAGAAGTGTCTGGGTTTGCCTCTGGGTGTGCAGCAACGGCCGGCCCACCCGTGGGTGAAGCGTGCAGAAGTGTCTGCGGCGTGCCTCTGGGTGTGCAGCAATGGCCGGCCCACCCGTGGGTGGGCGTGCAGAAGTGTCTGCGTGTGCCTCTCGCGTGTGTAACAACGGATGGCCCACCCGTGGTGGGCGTACAGATGTGTCTGGTTTTGCCTCTGGGTGTGGAGCAACGGCCGGCCCAACCGGGGGTGGCAGTGCAGAAGTTTCTGCGGGTGCCTCTGGTTGTGCAGCAACGGCCGGCCAACCCGTGGGTGGGCGTGCAGATGTGCCTGTAATTGCCTTTGGGTGTGTTGTAGCGGCCGGCCCACCCGTGGGTGGGGCGTGCAGAAGTGTCTGCGGGTGCCTCTGGGTGTGCAGCAATGGCCGGCCCACCCGTGAAGTGGGGCGTGCAGAAGTGTCTGGGTTTGCCTCTGGGTGTGTCATGAACGGCCCGGCCCACCCGTGGGTGGGCGTGCAGAAGTGTCTCGCGGATTCCTCTGGTTGTGCAGCAATGGCCGGCCCACCCGTGGGTGGGCGTGCAGAAGTGTCTGCGGCTGCCTCTGGTTGAGCAGCCATGCCGGCCCACCCGTGGGTGGGCGTGCAGAAGTGCCTGTAGTTGCCCCTGGGTGTGCAGCAACAACCGGACCACCCGTGGGTGGGCGTGCAGAAGTATCTGGGTTTGCCTCTGGGTGTGCGCAGCGGCCGCCCACCCGTTGGTGGCGTGCAGAAGTGTCTCGCGGATTCCTCTGGTTGTGCAGCAATGGCCGGCCCACCCGTGGGTGGGCGTGCAGAAGTGTCTGCGGCTGCCTCTGGTTGAGCAGCCATTGCCTGCCCACCCGTGGGTGGGCGTGCAGAAGTGTCTGTAGTTGCCCCTGGGTGTGCAGCTACAACCGGACCACCCGTGGGTGGGCGTGCAGAAGTGTCAGGGTTTGCCTCTGGGTGTGCCGCAACGGCCGGCCCCTGCATGGGTGGGCGTGCAGAAGTTTCTGGGTTTGCCTCTGGGTGTGCCGCAACGGCGGTCCCACCCGTGGGTGGGCGTGCAGAAGTGTCTGCGGGTGCCTCTGAATGTGCAGGAATGACAGGCCCACACGTGGGTGGTCGTGCAGAAGTGTTTTCGGGTGCCTCTGGGTGTGCCGCAATGGCCGGCGCACCCGTGGGTGGGCGTGCAGAAGTGTCTGGCCTTGGCCCTGGTTGTGCCGCAACGGCCGGCCCACCCGTGGGTGGGCGTGCAGAAGTGTTTGCGGGTGCCTCTGGGTGTGCAGGAATGGCCGGCCCAACCGTGGGTGGGCGTGCAGAAGTGTCTGCGGGTGCCTCTGGGTGTGCAGCAACGGCCGGTCCACCCGTGGGTGGGCGTGCAGAAGTGTCTTGTGTTGCCTCTGGGTGTGGCGCAACGGCCGGCCCACCCGTGGGAGGGCGTGCAGAAGTGTCTGCGGGTGCCTCTGGGTGTGCCGCAACGGCCTGCCCTCCAGTGGTGGGCGTACAGAAGTGTCTGGGTTTGCCTCTGGGTGTGCAGCAACGGCCGGCCCACCCGTGGGTTGGCGTGCAGAACTGTCTTCGTGTGATTCTGGGTGTGTCACAATCGCCGGGGCACCCGTGGGTGGGCGTGCAAAAGTGTCTGCGGGTGCCTCTGTGTCTGCAGTAATGGCCGCCCACCCGTGGGTGGGCTGCAGAAGTGTCTCGCGGGTGCTTCTGGGTGTGCAGCACGACAGGCCCACCCGTGGGTGGTCGTGCAGAAGTGTTTTTAGGTGCCTCTGGGTGTGCCGCGAATGGCCGGGCGCACCCGTGGGTGGGCGTGCAGAAGTGTCTGGGCTTGGCCCTGAGTGTGCCGCAACGGCCGGCCCACCCGTGGGTGGGCGTGCAGAAGTGTCTGCGGGTGCCTCTGTGTGTGGAGCAATGGCCGGCCCACCCGTGTGTGGGCGTGCAGAAGTGTCTGCGGGTGCCTCTGGGTGTGTAGCAACGGCCGGCCCACCCGTGGGTGGGCGTGCAGAAGTGTCTGTGAGTGCTTCTGCGTGTGCAGCAATCGCCACCCCACCCGTGGGTGGGCGTGCAGAAGTGTCTGCGCGTGCCTCTGGGTGTGCAGCAATGGCCGGCCCACACGTGGGTGGGCGTGCAGAAGTGTGTGGGTTTGTCTCTACGTGTGCCGCATAGGGCCGGCCCAGCCGGTGGGTGGGGCGTGCAGAAGTGTCTGCGTGTTCCTCTGGGTGTGCAGCAATGGTTGGCCCACCCGTGGTTGGGAGCGTGCAGAAGTGTTTGCGGCTGCCTCTGGGTGTGCAGTATTGGCGGCCCACCCGTGGGTGGGCGTGCAGAAAGTGTCTTAAAGTGCCTCTGTGTGTGCAGGAATGTCCGGCCCACCCGTGGGTGGTGAAAAAGTTTCTGCGGGTGCCTCTGTGTGTGCAGCAGAGGGCGGGCCCACCCGTGGGTGGGCATGCAGAAGTGTCTCGCGTGTGCTTTGAGTGTGCCGCAATGGCCCGGCCCACCGGTGGATGGGGCGTGCAGAAGTGTCTCGCGGGTGCCTCTGGGTGTGTAGCAATGGCCGGCTCACCTGTGGGTGGGCGTGCAGAAGTGTCTGCGGGTGCCCCTGGGTGTGCCGCAGCGGCCGGCCCACCCGTGGGTGGCGTGCAGAAGTGTCTCGCGGTTGCCCATGGAAATACGCAGCGGCCGGCCCACCCGATGTGTTGGCGTGAAGAAGTGTCTTCGTGTGCCTCTGGGTGTGCAGCAGGGCCGGCCCACCCGTGGGTGAAGCGTGCAGAAGTAGGTCTGCGTGATCCTCACTGGTGTGCAGGCATACGGCGCGCCTGCACCCGTGGGTGGGCGGTAGCGAGAAAGTGTCTCGCGTGTGCTTCTGGGTGTGCAGCAATGGCCCGTACACCCGTGGGTGGGGAGTGCAGGAGTTTCTTGGGTTTACCTCTGGTTGTGCAGCAACGGCCGGCCGACCCGTGGGTGGGCGAGCAGAAGTGTCTGGGGTTGCCGCTGGGTATGCACAACGGCCAACCCACCAGTGGTGGGCGTGCAGAAGTGTCTGCGGGTGCCTCTGGGTGTGCAGCAATGTCCGGCCCACCCGTGGTGCAGAAGTGTCTGTGGTTGCCCCTGGGTGTGCAGCAATGGCCGGCCCACCCGTGGGTGGGCGTGCAGAAGTGTCTGCGGGTGCCTCTGGGTGTGCAGCAATGGCGGCCCACCCGTGGGTGGCCGTGCAGAAGTGTCTGGTGTTGCCTGTGGGTGTGCGGCAACGGCCCGGCCCACCCGTGGGTGGTAGCGTGCAGAAGTGTCTGGTGTTTGCCCGCTGGGTGTGCACGCAGCGGCGGCACCACCGTGGTTGGCCGTGCAGAAGTGTTTCGCGGGTGCCTCTGTGTGTGCAGCAATGGCCGGCCCAACCGGGGGGTGGCCGTGCAGAAGTGTCTGGTGTTGCCTCTGGTGTGCTGCCAACGGCCGGCCCACCCGTGGGAGGGCGTGCAGAAGTGTCTGCGGGTGCCTCTGGGTGTGCCGCAACGGCCGGCCCACCCGTGGTGGGCGTGCAGAAGTGTCTGGGTTTGCCTCTGGGTGTGCAGCAATGGCCGGCCCACCCGTGGGTTGGCGTGCAGAAGTGTCTGCGGGTGCCTCTGGGTGTGTAGCAACGGCCGGCCCACCCGTGGGTGGGCGTGCAGAAGTGTCTGTGAGTGCTTCTGGGTGTGTCGCAATCGCCACCCCACCCGTGGGTGGGCGTGCAGAAGTGTCTGCGGCTGCCTCTGGGTGTGCCGTAATGGCGACGGCCCACCCGTGGGTGGGCGTGCAGAAGTGTCTGCGGGTGCCTCTGGTTGTGCAGCAATGGCGGCCCACCCGTGGGTGGCGTGCAGAAGTGTCTGCGTTTGTCTCTGGGTGTGCCGCGAGCGGCCGGCCCAGCCGTGGGTGGGCGTGCAGAAGTGTCTGAGGGTTGCCTCTGGGTGTGCCGCAACGGCGGCCCAGCCCGTGGGTGAGGCGTGCAGAAGTGTCTGCGTGTGCCTCTGGGTGCGTGCAGCAGCGGCTGGCGGCCCACCCGTGGGTGGGGCGTGCAGAAAGTGTTTTCGGGTGCCTCTGGGTGTGCAGCAGCGGCCCTGCCCACCACCGTCGGGTGGCGCGTGCAGAGGGAAGTACTGCGGGTGCCTCTGGATGTGCAGTAATGGCCAGCCCACCCGTGGTGGGCGTGCAGAAGAGTCTGCGTGTACTTCTGGGTGTGCCGCAATGGCCGGCCCACCCGTGGATGGGCGTGAAGAAGTGTCTTCGTGTGCCTCTGGGTGTGCAGCAATGGCGGCCCACCGTGGGTGGGGCGTGCAGAAGGGTCTGCGTGATCCTCTGGGTGTGCAGCATCGGCCCGGCCCACCCGTGGTTGGGGCCGTGCAGAAATGTCAGCGTGTGCTTCTGGGTGTGCAACAACGGCCGGCCCACCCGTGGGTGGGAGTGCAGGAGTTTCTGGGTTTACCTCTGGGTGTGCAGCAGCGGCCGGCCCGACCCGCTGAGTGGGCGTGCAGATGTGTCTGGGGTTGCGCGCTGGGTATGGCGCAGCGGCCCGGCCCACCAGTGGGTGGGGCGTGCAGAAGTGTCTCGCGAGGTGCCTCTGGGTGTGCAGCAATGTTGGCCCACATGTGGGTGGGGCGTGCAGAAGTGTCTGTAGTTGCCCCTGGGTGTGCAGCAATGGCGGCCCACCCGTGGGTGGGGCGTGCAGAAGTGTCTCGCGGCGTGCCTCTGGGTGTGCAGCAACGGCCGGATCACCCGTGGGTGGCCGTGCAGAAGTGTCTGGTGGTGCCTGTGGGTGTGCAGCAACAACCGGCCCACCCGTGGGTGAAGCGTGCTGAAGTGTCTGTTGTTGCCTCTGCATGTACGCAGCGGCCGGCCCACCCGTGGGGCGTGCAGAAGTGCCTGGATTTTCCCCTGTGTGTGCCGCAGCGGCGGCCCACCCGTGGGTGGCGTGCAGAAGTGTCTGGGGTTCCTTTTGTGTGAGCCGCTACGGCCGGGCGAATCGTGGAGTGGGCTTGCAGAAGTGTCTGTTGTTGCCCCTGGTTGTGCACAGCGGCCGGCCCACCCGTGGGTGGCCGTGCAGAAGTGTTCTGTGGTGCCTCTGTGTGTGCAGCAATGGCGGCCCATCCGAGGGGTGGCCGTGCAGAAGTGTCTGGTGTTGCCTCTGGGTGTGCTGCAACGGCCGGCCCACCCGTGGGAGAAGCGTGCAGAGGTAGTCGCGGGTGCCTCTGGGTCGTGCAGCAGTGGCGGCACGTGGGTGGGCGTGCAGAAGTGTCTGGAATGCTTCTGGGTGTGCAGCAGCGGCCGGCCCTCCCGTGGGTAGGCGTGCAGAAGTGTCTGGGAACTGCTTCTGTGTGTGCAGCAGCCGGCCCACCCGTGGGTGAAGCGTGCAGAAGTGTCTCGCGGGTGCCTCTGGGTGTGCAGCAGCGGCCGGCCACGTGGGTAGCCGTGCAGAATGTGGGTGCCTCGGGTGCAGAAGGCCCACCCGGTGTGGGCGTGCAGAAGTGTAGTGCCCTGGGTGTGCAGCAATGGCCACGGCCCCACCCGTGGGTGAAAGCGTGCAGAAGTGCTCGCGCTGCCTCTGGGTGTGCAGCAGCGGCCCGGCCCACCCGTGGGTGGGCGTGCAGAGGTGTCTGTGGTTTGTCCCTGGGGTGTGCCGCAGCGAGCGGCCCACCGTGGAGTGGAGCTACAGAAGTGTCTGCGTGTTCCTCTGGGTGTGCAGCAATGGCTGGCCCACCCGTGGGGGGGCGTGCAGAAGTGTCTGCGGCTGCCTCTGGGTGTGCAGCAGTCGGCCGACCCACCCGTGGGGGTGGGCGTGCAGAAGTGTCTGTAGTTGCCTCTGGGTGTGCAACAACGGCCGGCCCACCCGTGGGTGGGGCGTGCAGAAGTGTCTGTGGGTGCTTCTGGGTGTGTAGCATCGGCCGGCCCACCCGTGGGTGGGGCGTGCAGAAGTGTCTGCGGGTGCCTCTGGGTGTGCAGCAATGGCGGCCCACCTGGGGAGTGGGGCTGCAGAAGTGTCTGCCTTTGTCCCCTGGGTGTGCCGAAGCGGGCCGGCCCACCCGTGGGTGAAGCGTGCAGAAGTGTCTGGGTTTGCCTCTGGGTGTGCTGCAGCGGCCGGCCCACCCGTGGGTGGGCGTGCAGAAGATGCCTGCGTGTGCCTCTGGGTGTGCAGCAGCGGCCGGCCCACCCGTGGGTGAAGCGTGCAGAAGATGTTTTCGTTGTGCCTCTGGGTGTGCAGCAGCGGCCGGCCCACCCGTGGGTGGGGCGTGCAGAAGTTTCTGTGTTTGCCCTCTGGATGTGCAGTAGCGGCCCGGCCCACCCCGTGGGTGGGCGTGCAGAAGTGTCTCGGTTTGCCTCTGGGTGTGCAGCAACGGCCGGACCACCCGTGGGTGAGGCGTGCAGAAGGTGTCTGCGGGTTTGCCTCTGGTTGTGCCTCAACGGCCGGCCCACCCGTGGGTGGGGCGTGCAGAAGTGTTTATGGGTGCCTCTGGGTGTGCAGTAGCCGGCCCACCCGTGGGTGGGCGTGAAGAAGTGTCTGCAGTGCCTCTGGATGTGCAGTAACGGCCGGCCCACCCGTGGGTGAAGTGCAGAAGTGTCTGCGGGTGCCTCTGGGTGTGCAGCAATGGCCGGCCCACCCGTGGGTGGGCGTGCAGAAGTGTCTGCGGTGCCTCTGAATGTGCAGGAATGCCCTCCCACCCGTGTGTGGGCGTGCAGAAGTGTCTCGCGTGCCTCTGGGTGTGCACTGCAATGGCAGGCCTACCCGTGGATGGGCGTGCAGAAGTGTCTGCTGGTGCCTCTGGGATGTGCCCAGCTGGCCGGCCCACCCGTGGGTGGTCGTGCAGAAGTGTTTTCGTGGTGCCTCTGGGTGTGCCGTAATGGCCGCCCACCCGTGGGTGGGCGTGCAGGAGTGTCTGGCGTGCCTCTGGGTGTGCATAGCGGCCGGCCCACCCGTGGGTGGGCGTGCAGAAGTGTTTGCGGGTGCCTCTGGGTGTGCAGCAATGGCCGGCCCAACCGTGGGTGAAGCGTGCAGAAGTGTCTCGCGGGTGCCTCTGGGTGTGCAGCAGCGGCCGCACACCGGTGGGTGGCGTACAGAAGTGTCTTGTGTTGCCTCTGGGTGTGCAGCACGAGCCCGGCCCACCCGTGGGTGGGCGTGCAGAAGTGTCTGGCGGTGCCTCTGGGTGTGCCGCAATGGCCGGCCCACCCGTGGGTGGGCGTGCAGAAAGTGTCTGCGGGTTTGCCTCTGGGTGTGCAGTATGGCAGCCCACTCGCGTGGATGGGGCGTCGTGCAGAAGTGTCTGGTGTTGCCCCTGGGTGTGCCGCAACGGCGGCCCACCCGTGGGTGGGCGTGCAGAAGTGTCTTGTGTTGCCTCTGGGTATGCAGCAATGGCCGCCCACCCGTGGGTGGCGTGCAGCAGAGCTGTCTCGCGGGTGCTTCTGGGTGTGTCACTAACGGCGGGGCCCACCCGTGGGTGGGCGTGCAGAAGTGTCTGCGGGTGCCTCTGCGTGCTGCAGTAATGGCGAGCCCACCCCGTGGAGTGGGCGTGCAGAAGATGTCTGCGGGTGCTTCTGGGTGTGCAGCAATGGCCCAGGCCCACCCGTGGGTGGTCGATGCAGAGGTGTCTGCGAGATTTGCCTCTGGGTGTGCAGCTAATGGCGGCCCACCCGTGGATGGGCGTGCAGAAGATGTCTGGCGCTTGGCCTCTGGGTGTGCAGTGAGCGGCCTGCCCACCCGCGGTGGGCGGTGCAGAAGTGTCTGTAAAGTGCCTCTGGGTGTGCAGCAATGGCGGCCCACCCGTGGATGGGCTGCAGAAGAGTCTCGCGTGTGCTTCTGGGTGTGCCGCAGCGGCCGGGCGCACCCGTGGATGAGCGTGCAGAAGTGTCTGCGTGTGCCTCTGGGTGTGCAGCAATAGCCGGCCCACCCGATGGGTGGGCGTGCAGAAGTGTCTGCGGGTTCCTCTGGGTGTGCAGCAGCGGCCCGGCCCGACCGTGGGTGGGCGTGCAGAAAGTGTCTGGGGTGTGCCTCTGGGTGTGCCCAGCAACGGCCCGGCCCACCCGTGAGTGGCGTGCAGAAGTGTCTGGGTTGCCTCTGGCGTGTGCAGCAATGGCCGGCCCTACCCGTGGGTGAGCTGCAGATGTGTCTGGGGTTGCTCTGGGTGTGCCGCAGCGGCCCGGCCCACCCGTGGATGGGCGTGCAGAAGTGTCTGCGGGTGCCTCTGGTGTGCAGCAATGGTCGGCCCACCCGTGGGTGGGCGTGCAGAAGTGTCTGCGAGTTGCCTCTGGGTTGTGCAGCAATGGCCCGGCCCCACCCGTGGGTGGGGCGTGCAGAAGATGTCTGGGGTTGCCTCTGGGTTGTGCAGCAATGGCCGGCCCACCCGTGGGTGGGCGTGCAGGAAGTGTCTGCGGTTTGCCTCTGGGTGTGCCGCAACGGCGGCCCACCCGTGGGTGGGCGTGCAGAAGTGTCTGCGGTTTGCCCTGGGTGTGCAGCAGCGACGGCCCACCCGTGGGTGAGGCGTGCAGAAGTGTCTGCGGGTGCCTCTGGGTGTGCAGCAATGGCCGGCCCACCACGTGGGTGGGCGTGCAGAAAGTGTCTCGCGGGTGCCTCTGGGTGTGCAGCAATGGCCGGCCCACCCGTGGGTGGGCGTGCAAAAGTTTCTGCGGGTGCCTCTGGGTGTGTAGCAATGAAGGGCCCACCCGTGTCTGGGCATGCAGAAGTGTCTGCGTGTGCTTCTGAGTGTGCCGCAATGGCCGGCCCACCCGTGGATGGGCGTGCAGAAGTGTCTGCGGGTGCCTCTGGGTGTGTAGCATTGGCCGGCCCATTTGTGGGTGGGCGTGCAGAAGTGTCTGCGGGTGCCTCTGGGTGTGCAGCAACGGCCGCCCCACCCGTGGGTGGGCGTGCAGAAGTGTCTGCGTGTGCCTCTGGGTGTGCAGCAACGGCTGGCCCACACGTGGGTGAGCGTGCAGAAGTGTTTTCGGGTGCCTCTGGGTGTGCAGCAACGGCTGCCCCACCGTGGGTGGGCGTGCAGAAGTTTCTGCGTGTGCCTCTGGATGTGCAGTAATGGCCAGCCCACCCGTAAGTGGGCGTGCAGAAGTGTCTGGGTTTGCTTCTGGGTGTGCCGCAACGGCTGGCCCACCCGTGGGTGGGCGTGCAGAAATGTCTGCGGGTCCATTTGATGTGCATCAATGGCCGGCCCACCCGTGGGTGGGCGTGTAGAAGTGTCTGAAAGTGCCTCTGGGTGTGCAGCAATGTCCGGCCCACCCGTGGGTGGGCGTGAAAAAGTTTCTGCGGGTGCCTCTGTGTGTGCAGCAATGGCGGGCCCATCCGTGGGTGGGCGTGCAGAAGTGTCTGCGTGTGCTTCTGGGTGTGGCGCAATGGCCGGCCAACCCGTGGATGGGCGTGCAGATGTGCCTGTAATTGCCCTTGGGTGTGCTGCAACGGCCGGCCCACCCGTGGGTGGGCGTGCAGAAGTGTTTGCGGGTTCCTCTGTGTGTGCAGCAATGGCCGGCCCAACCACGGGTGGGCGTGCAGAAGTGTCTGTGGGTGCCTGTGGGTGTGCAGCAACGGCCGGCCCACCCGTGTGTGGGCGTGCAGAAGTGTCTGCGGGTGCCTCTGGGTGTGCCGCAACGGCCGGCCCCCCCGTGGTGGGCGTACACAAGTGTCTGGGTTTGCCTCTGGGTGTGCCGCAACGGCCGGCCCAGCCGTGGGAGGGCGTGCAGAAGTGTCTTCGTGATCCTCTGGTTGTGCAGCATCGGCCGGCCCACCCGTGGGTGGGCGTGCAGAAGAGTCTGCGGGTGCCTCTGGGGGTGCAGGAATGCTCGGCCCACCCGTGGGTGGGGCGTGAGAAGATGTCTGCAAGGGTGCTTCTGGGTGTGCATGCATGGCCCGGCCCACCCGTGGGTGGGCGTGCAGAAGTGTCTGCAGGTGCCTCTGGGTGTGCAGCATGGCCGGCCACCCGTGGGTGGGCGTGCAGAAGTGTCTGCTGGTTTGCCCCTGGGTGTGCAGCAACGGCCGGCCCACCCGTGGGTGGGCGTGCAGAAGTGTCTGCGCGTGCCTCTGGGTGTGCAGCAACGGCCGGCCCACCCGTGGGTGGGCGTGCAGAAGTGTCTGCGGGTTCCCTCTGGGTGTGCGCAGCGGCCGCCCACCCGTGGGATGATCGTGCAGAAGTGTCTGCGAGGGTGCCTCTGGGTGTGCACGACGGCGGCCCACCCGTGGGTGGGGCGTGCAGAAGTGTCTGCGGGTGCCTCTGGGTGTGCGCAGCGGCCCGGCCCACCCGTGGGTGGCGCGTGCAGAAGTGTCTGCGGGTTGCCCCTGGAAGTGCCGCAGCGGGCCGGCCCACCCGTGGGTTGGGCGTGCAGAAGTGTCTGCGTGTGCCTCTGGGTGTGCGCAGCAATGGCCCGGGCCCACCCGTGGGGTGAGCGTGCAGAAGTGTCTGCGGGTGCCCTCTGGGTGTGCAGCAACGGCCCGGCCCACCCGTGGGTGGGCGTGCAGAAGTGTCTGCGGGTTGCCTCTGGGTGTGCAGCAATGGCCCGGCCCACCAGTGGGTGGGGCGTGCAGAAGTGTCTGCGTGTGCTTCTGGGTGTGCGCAGCGGCGGCCCACCCGTGGAGTGGCGATGCAGAAGTGTCTGGGTTGCCCTCTGGGTGTGCAGCAGCGGCCGGGCCGACCCGTGGGTGGGCTGCAGAAGTGTCTGGGGGTTGCCTCTGGGTGTGCAGCAACGGCGGCCCACCGTGGGTGGGCGTGCAGAAGTGTCTGCGTGTGCCTGTGGGTGTGCAGCAACGGCGGCCCACCCGTGGGTGGGCGTGCAGAAGTGTCTGCGGGTGCCTCTGGGTGTGCAGCAACGGCCGGCCCACCCGTGGGTGGGCGTGCAGAAGTGTCTGGGGTTGCCTCTGGGTGTGCAGCAACGGCCGGCCCACCCGTGGGTGGGCGTGCAGAAGTGTCTGCGTGTGCCTCTGGGTGTGCAGCAACGGCCGGCCCACCCGTGGGTGGGCGTGCAGAAGTGTCTGCGGGTTGCCTCTGGGTGTGCAGCAACGGCCGGCCCACCCGTGGGTGGGCGTGCAGAAGTGTCTGCGGGTGCCTCTGGGTGTGCAGCAATGGCCGGCCCACCCGTGGGTGGGCGTGCAGAAGTGTCTGCGAGGTGCCTCTGGGTGTGCAGCAGCGGCCGGCCCACCCGTGGGTGGACGTGCAGAAGTGTCTGCGGGTTTGCCTCTGGGTGTGCAGCAATGGCGGCCCACCCGTGGGTGAGGCGTGCAGAAGTGTCTGCTGGGTTGCCTCTGGGTGTGCAGCAATGGCCGGCCCACCCGTGGGTTGGGCGTGCATAAGTGTCTGGGTTGCCCTCTGGGTGTGCCGTAGCGGCCGGCCCACCAGTGGGTGGGCGTGCAGAAGTGTCTTCGGGTGACCTCTGGGTGTGCAGCAATCGGCCGGCCCACCGTGGAGTGGGCGTGCAGAAGTGTCTGCGGGTTTGCCTCTGGGTGTGCCGCAATGGCCAGGCCCACCCGTGGGTGGCGTGCAGAAGTGTCTGCGGGTTGCCCTCTGGGTGTGCCGCGAACGGGCGGCCCACCCGTGGGTGAAGCGTGCAGAAGTGTCTGCGTGTGCCTCTGGGTGTGCAGCAACGGCGGCCCACCCGTGGGTGGGCGTGCAGAAGTGTCTGTGGAGTTGCCTCTGGGTGTGCGCAGTGGCCGGCCCACCCGTGGGTAGGGCGTGCAGAAATGTCTGCGGGTGCCTCTGGGTGTGCAGCAGCGACCGCCCACCCGTGGGTGGGCGTGCAGAAGTGTCTTGTGTTGCCTCTGGGTGTGCAGCAATGGCCGGCCCACCCGTGGGTGGGCGTGCAGAAGTGTCTGCGGGTGCCTCTGGGTGTGCAGCAGCGGCGGCCCACCCGTGGGTGAAGACGTGCAGAAGTGTCTGCGGGTTGCCTCTGGGTGTGCAGTAGCGGCCGGGCCCACCCGTGGATGGGGCGTGCAGAAGTGTCTGGGGTTGCCCCTGGGTGTGCAGCAGCGGCCGGCCCACCCGTGGGTGAGGCGTGCAGAAGTGTCTGCGTGGTGCCTCTGGGTGTGCAGCAATGGCCGGCCCACCCGTGGGTGGGGCGTGCAGAAGTGTCTGCGTGTGCCTCTGGGTGTGCAGCAATGGGCCGGGCCCACCGTGGGTGAAGCGTGCAGAAAGTGTCTGCGTGTGCCTCTGGGTGTGCAGCAACGGCCGACCCACCCGTGGGTGGGCGTGCAGAAGTGTCTGCGGGTGCCTCTGGGTGTGCAGCAATGGCCGGCCCACCGTGGGTGGGGCGTGCAGAAGTGTCTGCGGGTTGCCTCTGGGTGTGCAGCAATGGCGGCCCACCCGTGGGTGGGCGTGCAGAAGTGTCTGTGGTGCCCTCTGGGTGTGCAGCAATGGCGGCCCACCCGTGGGTGGAGCGTGCAAAGTGTCTGCAGGGTGCCTCTGGGTGTGCCGCAGTGGCGGCCCACCCGTGGGTGGGGCGTGCAGAAGTGTCTGGGGTTTGGCCTCTGAGTGTGCGCATAGCGGCCCGGCCCCACCCGTGGGTGGGCGTGCAGAAAGTGTCTGAAAGGGATGCCTCTGGGTGTGCAGCAATGGCGGCCCACCCCGTGGGTGAAGCGTGCAGAAGATGTCTGCGTGTGCTTCTGGGTGTGCAGCAATGGCCGGCCCACCCGTGGGTGGAGCGTGCAGAAGTGTCTGCGGGTTGCCTCTGGGTGTGCAGCAATGGCGGCCCACCCGTGGGTGAGGCGTGCAGAAGTGTCTGCGGGTATCCTCTGGGTGTGCAGCAATCGGCCCGGCCCACCCGTGGGTGGGCGTGCAGAAGTGTCTGCGTGTGCTTCTGGGTGTGCAGCAACGGCGGCCCACCCGTGGGTGGAGCGTGCAGGAGTTTCTGCGGGTTGCCTCTGGGTGTGCAGCAGCGGCGGCCCACCCGTGGGTGGGCGTGCAGAAGTGTCTGCGGGTGCCTCTGGGTGTGCATGCAATGGCGGCCCACCGTGGGTGGCGTGCAGAAGTGTCTGCGGGTGCCTCTGGGTGTGACGCAATGGCCGGCCCACCCGTGGGTGGGCGTGCAGAAGTGTCTGTAGTTTCCTCTGGGTGTGCCGCAACGGCCGGCCCACCCGTGGGTGGGCGTGCAGAAGTGTCTGCGGTTGCCTCTGGGTGTGCAGCAATGGCCGGCCCACCCGTGGGTGGGCGTGCAGAAGTGTCTGCGGGTGCCTCTGGGTGTGCCGCAACGGCCGGCCCACCCGTGGGTGGGCGTGCAGAAGTGTCTGCGTGTGCCTCTGGGTGTGCAGCAACGGCGGCCCACCCGTTGGTGGGCGTGCAGAAGTGTCTGTGGGTTGCCTCTGGGTGTGCAGCAGCGGCCGGCCCACCCGTGGGTGGGCGATGCAGAAGTGTCTGCGGGTTTGCCTCTGGGTGTGCAGTAGCGGCCGGCCCACCCGTGGGTGAAGCGTGCAGAAGTGCCTGCGGGTGCCTCTGGGTGTGCAGCAGCGGCCGGCCCACCCGTGAGTGGGCGTGCAGAAGTGTCTGCGGGTTGCCTCTGGGTGTGCAGCAATGGCCGGCCCACCCGTGGGTGGGCGTGCAGAAGTGTCTGCGGGTGCCTCTGGGTGTGCAGCAGGGCCGGCCCACCCGTGGGTGGGCGTGCAGAAGTGTCTGCGGGTGCCTCTGGGTGTGCAGCTAGTGGCCGGCCCACCCGTGGGATGGCGTGCAGAGTGTCTGCGTTGCCTCTGGGTGTGCAGCAGCGGCCCCACCCCGTGGGTGGCGTGCAGAAGTGTCTGCGGGTTGCCTCTGGGTGTGCCGTAGCGGCCCGGCCCCACCGTGGGTGGGCGATGCAGAAAGTGTCTGCGGGGTGCCTCTGGGTGTGCAGCAGCGGCTGGCCCACACGTGGGTGGACGTGCAGAAGTGTCTGCGGGTGCCTCTGGGTGTGCAGCAGCGGCCCGGCCCACCGTGGGTGGGAGCGTGCAGAAGTTTCTGCGGGTTGCCTCTGGGTGTGCAGTAATGGCCAGCCCACCCGTGGAGTGGGCGTGCAGAAGTGTCTGGGTTTGCCTCTGGGTGTGCTGCAGCGGCTGGCCCACCCCGTGGGTGGGCGTGCAGAAGTGTCTCGTGGTGCATCTGGGTGTGCAGCAATGGCCCGGCCCCACCCCGTGGGTGGGGCGTGCAGAAGTGTCTGCAGAGTGCCTCTGGGTGTGCAGCAGTGTCCGGCCCACCCGTGGGTGGGCGTGCAAAAGTGTCTGCGGGTGCCTCTGTGTGTGCAGCAATGGCGGGCCCACCCCGTGGGTGGGCGTGCAGAAAGTGTCTGCGTGTGCCTCTGGGTGTGCGCAATGGCGGCCCCACCCCGTGGGTGGGCGTGCAGAAGTGTCTGTGGTTGCCCCTGGGTGTGCTACCGGCGGCCCCACCTGTGGGTGGGCGTGCAGAAGTGTCTCGGGGTGCCTCTGGGTGTGCCGCAACGGCCGACCCCATCCCCGTGGGTGGGCGTGCAGAAGTGTCTGCGGTTGCCCCTGGGATGTGCAGCGGCGGCCCACCCGTGGGTTGGCGTGCAGAAGTGTCTGCGTGTGCCCTCTGGGTGTGCAGCAATGGCGGCCCACCCGTGGGGTGGGCGTGCAGAAGTGTCTGCGTGATGCCCTCTGGGTGTGTGCACATCGGCCGGCCCACCCGTGGTTGAAGCGTGCAGAAGTGTCTGCGGGTGCCTCTGGGTGTGCAGCAATGGCCGGCCCACCCGTGGGTGGGCGTGCAGAAGTGTCTGCGTGTGCCTCTGGGTGTGCAACAACGGCCGGCCCACCCGTGGGTGGGCGTGCAGAAGTGTCTGCGGGTGCCTCTGGGTGTGCAGCAATGGCCGGCCCACCCGTGGGTGGGCGTGCAGAAAACGTGTCTGCGGGTTGCCTCTGGGTGTGCGCAGCGACCCGGCCCACCCGTGGGTGGGCGTGCAGAAGTGTCTGCGGGTTGCCTCTGGGTGTGCAGCAACGGCCGGCCCACCCGTGGGTGGGCGTGCAGAAGTGTCTGGTGGTTGCCTCTGGGTGTGCAGCAACGGCCGGCCCACCCGTGGGTGGGCGTGCAGAAGTGTCTGCGGGTGCCTCTGGGTGTGCAGCAATGGCCGGCCCACCCGTGGGTGGGCGTGCAGAAGTGTCTGCGGGTGCCTCTGGGTGTGCCGCAATGGCCGGCCCACCCGTGGGTGGGCGTGCAGAAGTGTCTGTAGTTGCCCCTGGGTGTGCCGCAACGGCCGGCCCACCCGTGGGTGGGCGTGCAGAAGTGTCTGGGGTTGCCCCTGGGTGTGCCGCAATGGCCGGCCCACCCGTGGGTGGACGTGCAGAAATGTCTGCGGGTGCCTCTGGGTGTGCATAGCGGCGGCCCACCCGTGAGTGAGCGTGCAGAAGTGTCTGCGTGTGCCTCTGGGTGTGCAGCAGCGGCGGCCCACCCGTGGGTGGGCGTGCAGAAGTGTCTGCGGGTTCCTCTGGGTGTGGAGCAACGATCGGCCCACCCGTGGGTGGGGTGCAGAAGTGTCTGCGTGTGCCTCTGGGTGTGCAGCAACGGCCGGCCCACCCGTGGGTGGGCGTGCAGAAGTGTCTGTAGTTTCCCCTGGGTGTGCCGCAAAGGCCGTCCCTCCCGTGGGTGGGCGTGCAGAAGTGTCTGCGGGTTGCCTCTGGGTGTGCAGCAATGGCGGCCCACCCGTGGGTGGGCGTGCAGAAGTGTCTGCGGGTTTGCCTCTGGGTGTGCAGCAGCGGCGGCCCACCCGTGGGTGAGGCGTGCAGAAGTGTCTGGGGTTTGCCTCTGGGTGTGCAGCAATGGCCCGGGCCCACCCGTGGGTGAAGCGTGCAGAAGTGTCTGTGGTTGCCTCTGGGTGTGCGCAGCGGCCGGCCCACCCGTGGGTGAAGCGTGCAGAAAGTGTCTGCGGGTGCCTCTGGGTGTGCAGCAATGGCCGGCCCACCCGTGGGTGGCGTGCAGAAGTGTCTGCGAGTGCCTCTGGGTGTGCAGCAGCACGGCCCACCCGTGGGTGGGCGTGCAGAAGTGTCCGCGGGTTGCCTCTGGGTGTGCAGCAACGGCCGGGCCCACCGTGGGTGGCGCATGCAGAAGTGTCTGCGTGTGCCTCTGGGTGTGCAGCACATGGCGGCCCACCCGTGGGTGGGGCGTGCAGAAGTGTCTGGCGTTTGCCTCTGGGTGTGCAGCAGCGGCCCGGCCCACCCGTGGGTGGGCGTGCAGAAGTGTCTGCGGGTTTGCCTCTGGGTGTGCCAGCAGCGGCGGCCCACCGTGGGTGAAGCGTGCAGAAGTGTCTGCGGGTGCCCCTGGGTGTGCCGCAATGGCCGGCCCACCCGTGGGTGGGCGTGCAGAAGTGTCTGGGGGAGTTTGCCTCTGGGTGTGCAGCACGGCCGGCCCACCCGTGGGTGAGGGCGTGCAGAAGTGTCTGCGGTGTGCCTCTGGGTGTGCAGCAATGGCCGGCCCACCCGTGGGTGGGCGTGCAGAAGATGTCTGCGGGTTGCCTCTGGGTGTGCAGCAGCGGCCGGCCCACCCGTGGGTGGGCGTGCAGAAGTGTCTGCAGTTTGCCTCTGGGTGTGCAGCAATGGCGGCCCACCCGTGGGTGGGAGCGTGCAGAAGTGTCTGCGGGTTGCCTCTGGGTGTGCAGCAGCGGCGGCCCACCCGTGGGTGGGCGTGCAGAAGTGTCTGCGTGTGCCTCTGGGTGTGCAGCAACGGCGCCCACCCGTGGGTGGGCGTGCAGAAGTGTCTGCGTGGTGCCCTCTGGGTGTGCAGCAATGGCGGCCCACCGTGGAGTGACGCGTGCAGAAAGTGTCTGCGAGTGTGCCTCTGGGTGTGCAGCAATGGCCGGCCCACCCGTGGGTGGGCGTGCAGAAGTGTCTGCGGGTGCCTCTGGGTGTGCAGCAACGGCTGGCCCACCCGTGGGTGGGCGTGCAGAAGTGTCTGCGGGTGCCTCTGGGTGTGCAGCAATGGCCAGGCCCACCCGTGGGTGGGAGCGTGCAGAAGTGTCTGCGGGTTTGCCTCTGGGTGTGCATAGCGGCCGGCCCACCCGTGGGTGAAGCGTGCAGAAGTGTCTGCGGGTGCCTCTGGGTGTGCAGCAATGGCCCGGCCCACCCGTGGGTGGGAGTGCAGAAGTGTCTCGTGGTGCCTCTGGGTGTGCAGCATGGCGGCCCACCCGTGGGTGGGCGTGCAGAAAGTGTCTGGCGTGTTGCCTCTGGGTGTGCAGCATGCGGCCGGCCCACCCGTGGGTGGAGCGTGCAGAAAATGTCTGCGGGTGCCTCTGGGTGTGCAGCAACGGCGGCCCACCCGTGGGTGGGGCGTGCAGAAGTGTCTGCGTGTGCCTCTGGGTGTGCAGCAGCGGCCGGCCCACCCGTGGGTGGGCGTGCAGAAGTGTCTGCGGGTTGCCTCTGGGTGCTGCAGCAGCCGGCCCACCCGTGGGTGGGCGTGCAGAAGATGTCTGCGTGTGCCTCTGGGTGTGCAGCAATGGCGGCCCACCCGTGGGTGAGGGCGTGCAGAAGTGTCTGCGGGGTGCCTCTGGGTGTGCAGCAAACTGGGTCGGCCCACCCGTGGGTGGGCGTGCAGAGAAATGTCTGCGGGTGCCTCTGGGTGTGCGCAACGGCCCGCCCACCCGTGGGTGGGCGTGCAGAAGTGTCTCGCGGTTGCCCTCTGGAGTGTGCAGCAGCGGCCCGGCCCACCCGTGGGTGGGCGTGCAGAAGTGTCTGCGTGTGCCTCTGGGTGTGCCGCAATGGCCGGCCCACCCGTGGGTGGGCGTGCAGAAGTGTCTGCGTGTGCCTCTGGGTGTGCAGCAGCGGCCCGGCCCACCCGTGGGTGGGCGTGCAGAGAAGATGTCTGCGTGTTGCCTCTGGGTGTGCAGCAATGGCCGGCCCACCCGTGGGTGGGGCGATGCAGAAGTGTCTGCGGCTGCCCTGGGTGTGCACGTATGGTCGGCCCACCCGTGGGTGGGCGTGCAGAAGATGTCTGCGGGTGCCTCTGGGTGTGTAGCAACCGGCCCACCCGTGGGTGGGCGTGCAGAAGTGTCTGCGGGTGCCTCTGGGTGTGCAGCAATGGCCGGCCCACACCGTGGTCGGCGTGCAGAAGTGTCTGCGGGTGCCTCTGGGTGTGCAGCAATGGCGGCCCACCCGTGGGTGGGCGTGCAGAAGTGTCTTCGTGTGCCTCTGGGTGTGGAGCAACGGCCGGCCCACCCGTGGGTGGGCGTGCAGAAGTGTCTGCGGGTTGCCTCTGGGTGTGCAGCAATGGCCGGCCCACCCGTGGGTGGGCGTGCAGAAGTGTCTGTGGTGCCTCTGGGTGTGCGCAATGGCCCAGCCCACCCGTGGGTGGGCGTGCAGATGTGCCTGTAATTGCCCCTGAGTGTGCTGCATCGGCCGGCCCACCCGTGGGTGAGCGTGCAGAAGATGTTTGCGGGTGCCTCTGGGTGTGCAGCAATGGCCCGGCCCAACTGGGGTGGGTGCGTGCAGAAGTGTCTGTGGGTGCCTGCTGGGTGTGCAGCAGCGGCCGGCCCACCCGTGTGTGGGCGTGCAGAAGTGTCTGCGGGTGCCTCTGGCTGTGCAGCAACGGCCCGGCCCACCCGTGGGTGGGCGTGCAGAAGTGTCTGGGTTTGCCTCTGGGTGTGCGCAAAGCGGCCGCCCAGCCCGTGGGTGAGGCGTGCAGAAATGTCTGAGTGATCCTCTGGTTGTGCAGCATCGGCCCGGCCCACCCGTGGGTGGCGTTCAGAAAGTGTCTCGCGGGTGCCTCTGGGGGTGCAGAATGCCCGGCCCACCCGTGGGTGGCGTGCAGATGTATGCGGGTGCTTCTGGGTGTGTGCATCCGCCCATCATCGGTGTGCGTGCAAAGTGTCTGCAAGTGCCTCTGGGTGTGCAGCAATGGCGGCCCATTACGTGGGTGGAGTGCAGAAGTGTCTGCTGGTTCCTCTGGGTGTGCAGCAGCGGCGGTTCACCCGTGGGTTGGCGTGCAGAAGTGTCTGGGTTTGCCACTGGGTGTGCGCAGCGGCCGGCCCACCCGTGGGTGGGCGTGCAGAAGTGTCTTGCGCGTGCCTCTGGGTGTGCAGCAATGGCGCGGCCCACTGCGTGGGTGGGCGTGCAGAAGTGTCTCGCGGGTGCCTCTGGGTGTGCAGCAGCGGCCCGGCCCACCCGTGGATGAGGCGTGCAGAAGTGTCTGCGGGTGCCTCTGGGTGTGTAGCAATGGCGGCCCACCTGTGGGTGAAGCGTGCAGAAGTGTCTGCGGGTGCCTCTTGGGTGTGCAGTAGCGAGCCGGCCCACCCGTGGGTGGCGCGTGCAGAAGTGTCTGCTGTTGCCCCTGGGAAGTGCATAACGGCCGGCCCACCCGTGGGTTGGCGTGAAGAAGTGTCTGCAGTGTGCCTCTGGGTGTGCAGCAATGGCCGCCCACCCGTGGGTGGGGCGTGCAGAAGGTGTCTGCGTGGTTTCCTCTGGGTGTGCAGCATGCGGCCCGGCCCACCCGTGGGTGGAGCGTGCATAAAGTGTCTGTGTGTGCCTCTGGGTGTGCAGCAATGGCCGGGCCCACCCGTGGGTGGGGCGTGCAGAAGTGTCTGCGTGTGCTTCTGGGTGTGCAACAGCGGCGGCCCACCCGTGGGTGGGAGTGCAGGAGTTTCTGGGTGTTTTTACCTCTGGGTGTGCAGCAGCGGGCCGGCCCGACCACGTGGGTGAGCGTGCAGAAGTGTCTGGGGTTGCCGCTGGGTGTGCCGCAAACGGCCCGGCCCACCCGTGGGTGGCGCGTGCAGAAGTGTCTGCAGGTGCCTCTGGGTGTGCAGCAATGTCCGGCCCACCCGTGGGTAGGGCGTGCAGAAGTGTCTGGAGTTTGCCTCTGGGTGTGCAGCAGCGGCGCCCACCCCGTGGGTGGGGCGTGCAGAAGTGTCTGGGGTGTCCTCTGGGTGTGCAGCGACGGCCGGCCCCAATCCCGTGGGTGAAGCTTGCAGAAGTGTCTGCGGGTGCTCTGGGTGTGCAGCATGGCGGCCCACCGTGGGTGGGCGTGCAGAAGTGTCTGCGGGTGCCTCTGGGTGTGCAGCGGCGGCCCACCCGTGGGGTGGGCGTGCAGAAGTGTCTGTGGGTGCTTCTGGGTGTGTCGCATGCGCCGGCCCACCCGTGGGTGGGCGTGCAGAAGAAGTCTCGCGAGGTGCCTCTGGGGTGTGCAGCAATGGCCGGCCCACCTGTAAGTGGGCGTGCAGAAGTGTGTGTGAGTTTGCTCTCTGGGTGTGCACGTAGCGTCCGGCCCAGCCCGTGGGTGGGCGTGCAGAAATGTCTCGTGTGCCTCTGGGTTGTGCAGCAATGGTTGGCCCACCCGTGGGTGGGCGTGCAGAAGTGTCTGCGGCTGCCTCTGGGTGTGCAGCAATGGTCGGCCCACCCGTGGGTGGGCTTGCAGAAAGTGTCTGTATTTGCCCCTGGGTGTGCAGCAGCGGCCCGGCCCACCCGTGGGTGAGCGTGCAGAAGTGTCTGCGGGTGCCTCTGGGTGTGCAGCAGCGGCCCGGCCCACCCTGTGGGTGGGAAAGTGCAGAAGAGTGTCTCGGGTTCCTCTGGGTGTGCAGCAATGGCCGGCCCACCCGTGGGTGGACGTTCAGAAGTGTCTGGGTTTGCCTCTGGGTGTGCAGCAATGGCCGGCCCACCGGGTGGCCGTGCAGAAGTGTCTGCGGGTGCTTCTGGGTGTGCAGCAATGGCCGGCCCACCCGTGGGTGGGCGTGCAGAGAGTGTTTTTCAGGTGCCTCTGGGTGTGGAGCAGCGACGACGCACCCGTGGGAGGGGTGCAGAAGTTAGGGTTAGGAGTTAGTGTTGGGTTAGGTTTAGGGTTAGAGTTAGGGTTAGAGTTAGGGTTAGAGTTAAGTTTAGGGTTAGGGTTAAGTTTAGGGTTAGGGTTAAGGTTAGGGTTAGGGGTTAGGGTTAGGAGTTAGGTTAGGGTTAGGGTTAGTGTTAGGGTTAGGGAGCTATGGTTAGGGTTAGAGTTTAAGAGTTAGGTTTAGGGTTAGAGGTTAGGGTTAGGGTTAGGGTTAGGGTTAGGAGTTAGTGTTAAGAATTAGGGTTAGGAGTTAGGGTTAAGGGTTAATGGTTAGGGTTAAGAGGTTAGGGTTAGGGTTAGTGTTAGGGGTTAGGGTTATGTTTAGGGTTATGGTTAAGGTGAGGGTTAGGGTTAAGTTTAGGGTTAGGGTTTGTAGGTAGGGTTAAGCGTTAGGGTTATGGTTAGCGTTATATGGTTAAGCAAATATTAGGGTTAGGGTTAAGGTTAAGGGTTAGGAGGTTAAAGATTAGGGTTAGAGATTAGGGTTAGGGGTTAGTGTCTGAGGATGCCTCTGGAGTGCTCAGCAACAACAGCCCACCAGTGGAGTGGCGATGCAGAAGTGGGGGTTGCCCCTGGGTATGCCTGCGACCCAGCCCACCCGTGGAAGTGGTGCAGAAGTGTCTGAGGTTGCCTCTGGGGTGTGCCTATGGCCGGCCCACCCGTGGAGTGGGCGTGCAGAAGTGTCTCGCGGGTGCCTCTGGGTGAGCAGGAATAGAAAGGCCCTCCCATATGTTGGCGTGCAAAAAAGTGCCTGGGGTTAGGGTTAGGGTTAGGAGTTAGGGTTAGGGTTAGGGTTAGGAGTTAGGAGTTAGGGTTAGAGGTTGAGGTTAGGGTTAGGAGTTAGGGTTAAGGTTAGGGTTAAGGTTAGGGTTAGGAGTTAGGGGTTATGGTTAGCGTTAGGTTTAGGGTTAGAGTTAGGGTTAGGGTTAGAGGTAGAGGGTTAGGGTTAGGAGTTAGGGTTAGGAGTTAGTAGGTTTAGGGTTAGGGTTAAGGTTAGGAGTTAGAGTTAAGGTTAGGATTAGGAGTTAGGAGGTTAGGTTAGGTTAGAATTAGGGTTAGGGTTAGAAATTAGAGGTTAGGAGTTAGAGTTACAAATGTTAGGGTTAGGAGTTAGGAGTTAGGTTTAGGGTTAAGGTTAGGGTTAGGTTAGTGTCACGAGGATGCCTCTGGGTGTGCAGCAAGAACCAACCCAGCCGTGGGTCAGCATGCAGAAATGTGGGGTTTCCCCTGGGTGTTTCCTGCGGCCTGCCCACCGTCGGTGGGCATGCAGAAGTGTCTGTGGGTGCCTCTGGGTGTGCAGCAATAGGCGGCCCACCAGTGGGTGAACGTGCAGAGATGTCTGGGGTTGGCCCTGGGTATGCGCCAATGGCGGCCCACCCGTAGATGGTTCCAGAAGTGTCTGGGTTTACATCTGGGTGTGCACAATGGCCAGCCCACCCATTGGGTGTGCATCTGGGAAGTTAGGAGTTAGGGTTAGGGTTTAGGGTTAGGAGTTAGGGTTAGGAGTTAGGTTTAGGGCTCGAGCTTAGAGTTAGTGATAGGGTTAGAGTTTAGGTTTAGGGTTAGGAGTTAGGGTTAGGGTTAGGGGTAGAGGTTAGGAGTTAGGGTTAGTAGTGTTAGGGTGCCTCTAGAGAGCTTAGGAGTTGAGTCAGTCAGGGTGGAGTCGCAGGAGTGCGTCTAGGGTCAGCCTCTGGAGTGTGCAACATGGCCCGGCCCACACTGTGGAGTGAAGCGTGCAGAAGTTAGGCTTGGGATTAGGGCTTTAGGAGTTAGTGCATGGGTTTAGGGAGTTAGCATTAGGGGTTAGGGTTAGGGTTAGGATAGAGATGGGTGGATGAGTTTAGGGTCTAGGAGTTGGAGTTTAGGGTAAGGGTTAGAGGTTAGGGGTTAAAGATTAGAGTTGGGGTTAGGAGTTAGGAGTTAAGGAGTTAGGAGTTAGGGTTAGGAGTTAGTGTTAGGGTTAGGGTTAGGAGTTAGGAGTTAGGAGTTAGGGTTAAGGAGTTAGGGTTGAGGGTTAGGGGTTAAGGGTTAGGGTTAGGGTTAGGGTTAAAGGTTAGGAGTTAGAGGAGTTAGGAGTTAGGAGGGTTAGGAGTTAGGGTTAGGAGTTAGGAGTTTGGGTTAGAGTTTGTGTTAGGGTCAGGAGTTAGGGGTTAGGAGTTAAGAGTTTAGGGTTAGGGTTGGAGTTAGGCGTTAGGAGTTAGGGTTAGGGGTTAGGAGTTAGGGTTAGGAGTTAGGATTAGTGTCTGAGGATGCGCGTCTGGGATGTGCAGCAACTACACGTGTCCACTTGTGGAGTGTAGCGTGTCAGAGTTAGAGTGTTAGGAGTTAGGTGTTAGGGTTAGGGTTAGGAGTTAGGAGTTAGGAGTTAGGGAGTTAGGGTTAGGGTTTAGGGATAGGGTTAGGGTTAGGAGTTTGAGTGTTTAGGAGTCTGGGTTAGGAGTTCAGGTTAGGGTGTGGGTTAGAGTTGGGTTTGGAGTTAGGAGTTAGGAGTTAGTAGTGTTCAGGAGTGTCTGAGGAGTTGCAGGGTTGGAGTTAAGTTAGGAGTTAAGAGTAAAGGGAAAGTTAGGGTTAAGGTTAGGAGTTAGGAGTTAGGTGGAGTTAGGAGTTAGGGGTTAGGGTTAGGGGTTAGGGTTTAGGAGTTAGGAGTTAGGGTTAGAGGTTGAGGTTGGGAGTTAGGGAGTTAGGGTTAGGAGTTGGGGTTAGGAGTTAGGGTATAGGGGTTAGGGTTATGGTTGGGGTTAGGAGTTAGGAGTTAGGAGTTAGAGTTAAAGTTAGGGGTTAGGGTTAGGAGTTAGAGTTAGGTTAGAGGTTTAGGGTGTTAGGAGTTAGGTTAGGGTTAGGAGTCAGGTTAGGGTTACGTGGGTTAGGGTTAATGTGTCTGCAGGTGCCTCTGGGTGTGCAGCAACAGCGGCCCACGTGGGTGTGCAGAAAGTTGCTGGGAGTTTCCCTGGGTATGCATGACTAGCCCGGCCCACCCAGTGGGAGTAGGTGCAGAAAGTCTGGGTTTGCATCTAGGGTGTTAGATGGCTAGAGCCCATGGGTAGCGTGTAGAAGTCAAGATTAGGAGTTAGGGAGTTAGGGAGTTAGGGTTGGGAGTTAGGAGTTAGGGTTAGGGTTAGGGAGTTAGGTTAGGGTTAAGTGTTAGAGTTAGAGGTTAGGGTTAGGAGTTAGGGTTAGGGTTTAGGAGTTAGGGTTAGGGGTTAGGATGTTAGGGTTAGGAGTTAGAGTTAGGGTTAGAGGTTAGGGTTAGAGGTTAGGAGTTAGGAGTTAGAAAGTTTAGGGTTAGGGTTAGGAGTTAGGGTTTAGGGTTAGGAGTTAGGGAGTTAGGTTAGGAGTTAGGGTTAGGGTTAGGGAGTTAGGGTTAGGGTTAGGAGTTAGGGGTTAGGAGTTAGGAGTTAGAGGGTTAGGGTTGGGTTAGGGTTAGTGTCTAGATGTTACTGGGTGTGCACAGCAACAGCCCATTAGTGAGTGAAGTGCAGAAGGTGTAGGAGTTTCCCCTGGGTATGCATAGCAGCCCACTAGGGTGTAAGAGCTAGGAGTTAGAGTTAAGGAGTTAGGGTTAGAGGTTAGGGAAAGGGTTAGGAGTTAGGGTTAGGGAGTTAGAGGTTAGGGTTAGGGTTAGGAGTTAGGGTTAGGGTTAGGAGTTAGAGTTAGAGTTAGGGTTAGGTTTAGGAGTTAGGGTTAGGGTTAGAGTTAGGGTTTCAGTTAGGTTAGGAGTTAGGGAGTTAGAGAGTTAGGAGTTAGGGTTAGGGTTAGGAAGGTTAGGGTTAGAGGTTAGGAGTTAGGTAGTTAAGAGTTAGGGTTTGAGGTTAGAGTTAGTTGGCGATTATGGGTAGTGTAGGAGTGTAGAAGTTCAGAGTTAGGAGGGCTAGGGGTTCGAGCGTTTAGGAGTGTAGGGTTAGAGAGTTTCAGGAGTTAGGGTTAGGGAGTTAGAGGTTAGGGTTAGGGTTAGGATGTCTGAGATGTCTCTAGGTGTGCAGCAAATAAACAGCCCACCCGTGGAGTGATGCAGAAGTTAGGGTTAGCTCTGGGTGTGCAGTAGCGAGAGCCCACCCGTGGGTGTAAATGAGATAAGTTTAGAGGTTAGGGTTAGGAGTTAGGGTTAGAGGTTAAGGTTAGAGTTAGGGTTATGGGAGTTAGAGTTAGAGAGTTAGGGTTAAGAGTTTAGGGAGTTAGGGTTAGGAGTTAAGGGAGTTAGGAGTTATAGGTTAGGAGTTAGAAAGGTTAGGAGTTAGGGAGTTAGAGTTAGGGATTAGGGTTAGGGTTAGGAGTTAGAGATTAGGAGTTAGGGGTTAGGGATTAGGATTAGAGTTAAGGTTAGGAGTTAGGAGTTAGGGTTAAGAGTTAGGAGTTAGAGTTAGAGAGTTAAGGTTAGGAGTTAGGAGTTATGGTTTAGAGGTTAGGGTTAGGAGTTAGAGCGAGTTAGGGTTAGGAGCTAGGAGTTAGGAGTCAGGAGTTAGGGAGTTTCAGGGTTAGTTAGGAGTTAGGAGGTTTAGGGTTAGGGTTAGGAGTTAGGGTTTAGGAGCTTAGGAGTTAGGGATACTAGAGTTTAGGTAGTTAGGAGTTAGGGTTAGAGTTAGGAGTTAGGGTTAGAGTTAGGGTTAGAAGTTGGGAGTTAGGAGTTAGGAGTTAGGAGTTAGGAGTTAGGGTTAGGAGTTAGGATTAGGGATTGAGGGTTAGAGTTTAGGAGTTAGGAGTTAGAGTTAGGTTAGGGTTAGGGTTAGAGTTAGGAGTTAGGAGTTAGGGAGTTAGGAGTTAGGGTTAGGAGTTAGGAGTTAGAGGTTAGGGTTAGGAGTTAGAGTTTAGGAGTTAGGAGTTAGGAGTTAAAGTTTAGAGGTTAGGGTTAGGGTTAGGAGTTAGGGAGTTAGGAGTTAGGAGTTAGGAGTTAGGAGTTAGGAGTTAAGGTGTTAGGAGTTAAGTGTTAGGGTTTGGGTTAGGAGTTAGTGTTTGAGGATGCCTCTGGGTGTGCAGTAAACAGCCGGCCCACCCAGTGGGTTAGTGATTAGCAGAAAGTGTCTAAGGTGCCTCTGGAGTGTGCAGCAATAGAGAGCCCTTGGAGTTCAAAAAGTCTAGGGAGTTCGGGAGTTAGGATGATTTAGAGGTCTAGGGTTGCATCTGGGTACCAGGTTAGACACCCGTGGGAGGTTAGGAGTCAGATTAGGGATTTAGGGTTAGGAGTCTAGGGTTAGGGTTAGGATTTTAGGGTTAAAGTTAAGAGTTAGGGTTAGGAGTTAGGAGTTTAGGAGTTAGGATTTAGGAGTTAGGAGTTAGGAGTTAGGGAGTTAGGAGTTAGAGAGTTTAGGAGTTAGGAGTTAGGAGTTAGGGTTAGGAGTTAGGAGTTAGAGTTAGGGTTAGTAGTTTGGGAGTTAAGGGTTAGGAGTTAGAGGTTTAGGAGTTAGGAGTTAGGAGTTAGGTTAGAGTTAAGGTTAAGGTTAGGAGTTAGGAGTTAGGAGTTAGGAGTTAGGAGGTTAGGAGTTAGGGTTTAGGAGTTAGGGTTAGGAGTTAGAGTTAGGAGTTAGGAGTTAGGAGTTAGGAGTTAGGGTTAGAGGTTAGGAGTTAGGAGTTAGGGTTAGAGTTAGGAGTTTCAGGGTTTAGGATTAGGGTTAGGGGTTAGGATTAGTGTCTGAGATGCCTCTGGGTGTGCAGTAACAGCCAGCCCACCCTGTGGGTGATGCAGAGATGCGAGGGTGTTGCTCTAAGTGTGCCTGGCAGCCACCCATGGAGTGGCTGCAGTAGTCAGAGGTTAGGGTTAGTGTAGAGGTTAGGGTTAGGAGTTAGGAGTTAGGGTTAGGGTTAGAGTTAGGGTTAGTAGTTAGGAGTGGGAGTGTAGGAGTTAAGGGTTAGGAGTTAGGTTAGAGTTAGGAGTTATGATTAGGAGTTAGGAGTTAGGGTTAGGAGTTAGAGGTTAGGAGTTAGTGTAGAAGTTTAGAGTTTAGGAGTTAGGGTTAGGGTTAGGGAGTTAGGAGTTAGGGTTAGGGAGTTAGGTTAGAGTTAGGAGTTAGGGTTAGGAGTTAGAGTGTTAGGAGTTGATTAGGGGTTAGGAGTTAGGAGTTAAGAGTTAAAGATTAAGAGGTTAGAGTTAGAGTTAGAGTTAGGAGTTAGGGTTAGGGTTAGGAGTTAGGGTTAGAGTTAGGAGTTAGGAGTTAGGGTTAGGAGTTAGGAGTTAGGGTTAGGGAGTTAGGGTTAAAGAGTTAGGAGTTAGGAGTTAAGGGTTAGAGTTAGGAGTTAGGGTTAGGAGTTAGGGTTAGGGTTAGGAGTTAGGGTTAGGGGTTAGGAGTTAGGGTTAGGGAGTTAGGGAGTTAGGAGTTAGGGTTAGGGAGTTAGGGTTAGGAGTTAGGGTTAGGGTTAGGGTTAGGAGTTAGGAGTTAGGAGTTAGGGTTAGGGAGTTAGGAGTTAGAGGGTTAGGGTTAGGAGTTAGGGTTAGGAGTTAGGGTTAGGGTTAGGAGTTAGGAGTTAGGAGTTAGGGTTAGGGTTAGGAGTTAGGGTTAGGAGTTAGGGAGTTAGGAGTTAGGGTTAGAAGTTAGGGTTAGAGTTAGGAGTTAGGAGTTAGGAGTTAAGGGAGTTAGGAGTTAGGAGTTAGGAGTTAGGGTTAGGAGTTAGGGTTAGGAGTTAGGGTTAGGAGTTAGGAGTTAGGGTTAGGAGTTAGGGTTGAGTTAGGGTTAGGAGTTAGGGTTAGGGTTAAGGGTTAGGAGTTAGGGTTAGGAGTTAGGGAGTTAGGGTTAGGGTTAGGAGTTAGGAGTTAGGGTTAAGGGTTAGGAGTTAGGAGTTAGGAGTTAGGGTTAGGAGTTAGGGTTAGGAGTTAGGAGTTAGGAGTTAGGGTTAGAGTTAGGGAGTTAGGAGTTAGGAGTTAGGAGTTAGAGTTAGGGTTAGAGTTAGAGGTTAGGAGTTAGGGTTAGGAGTTAGGAGTTAAGGGTTAGGAGTTAGGAGTTAGGGGTTAGAGTTAGGAGTTAGGGTTAGGGTTAGGAGTTAGGGGTTTAAGGTTAGGGTTAGAGTTAGGAGTTAGGGTTAGGAGTTAGGGTTAGGAGTTAGGAGTTAGGGTTAGGAGTTAGGAGTTAGGGTTAGGGTTAGGGTTAGGAGTTAGGAGTTAGGGTTAGGAGTTAGGGTTAGGAGTTAGAGTTAGGGTTAGGAGTTAGGGTTAGGAGTTAGGGTTAGGAGTTAGGAGTTAGGAGTTAGGAGTTAGGGTTAGGGTTAGGAGTTAGAGGTTAGGAGTTAGGAGTTAGGAGTTAGGAGTTAGGAGTTAGGGTTAGGGTTAGAGTTAGGGTTAGGAGTTAGGAGTTAGGGTTAGGGTTAGGAGTTAGGGTTAGGAGTTAGAGTTAGGGAGTTAGGAGTTAGGGAGTTAGGAGTTAGGAGTTAGGAGTTAGAGTTAAGGTTAGAGTTAGGAGTTAGGAGTTAGAGTTAGGAGTTAGGAGTTAGGAGTTAGGGTTAGGGTTAAGGTTAGGGTTAGGAGTTAGGGTTAGGGTTAGAGGTTAGGAGTTAGGAGTTAGAGTTAAAGGGATTTAGGAGTTAGGAGTTAGGAGTTAGAGTTAGGGTTAGGAGTTAGGAGTTAGGAGTTAGGAGTTAGGAGTTAGGGTTAGGGTTAGGAGTTAGGGTTAGGGTTAGGAGTTAGGAGTTAGGAGTTAAGAGTTAGGAGTTAGGAGTTAGGGTTAGGAGTTAGGGTTAGGAGTTAGGAGTTAGGGTTAGGGTTAGAGTTAGGGTTAGGAGTTAGGAGTTAGAGGTTAGGAGTTAGGAGTTAGGGTTAGGGTTAGGAGTTAGGAGTTAGGAGTTAGGGTTAGGGTTAGGAGTTAGGGTTAGAGTTAGGGTTAGGAGTTAGGAGTTAGGAGTTAAGGGTTAGGAGTTAGGGTTAGGAGTTAGGGTTAGGAGTTAGGGTTAGGAGTTAGGAGTTAGGAGTTAGGAGTTAGAGTTAAGGTTAGGAGTTAGAGTTAGGAGTTAGGGTTAGGAGTTAGGAGTTAGGGTTAGGGTTAGGAGTTAGGAGTTAGAGGTTAGGAGTTAGAGTTAGGGTTAGGAGTTAGGAGTTAGGAGTTAGGGTTAGGAGTTAGGAGTTAGGAGTTAGGAGTTAGAGTTAGGGTTAGGAGTTAGGGTTAGGGTTAGGAGTTAGGAGTTAGGAGTTAGGAGTTAGGGTTAGGAGTTAGGAGTTAGGAGTTAGGGTTAGGAGTTAGGAGTTAGGAGTTAGGGAGTTAGGAGTTAGGAGTTAGGGTTAGGAGTTAGGGTTAGAGTTAGGAGTTAGGAGTTAGGAGTTAGAGTTAGGAGTTAGGGTTAGAGTTAGGAGTTAGGGAGTTAGGAGTTAGGAGTTAAAGTTAGGAGTTAGGAGTTAGAGTTAGGGTTAGGAGTTAGTTAGAGTTAGGAGTTAGGAGTTAGGAGTTAGGAGTTAGGAGTTAGGAGTTGAGTTAGGAGTTAGAGTTAGGAGTTAGGAGTTAGGGAGTTAGGGAGTTAGGAGTTAGGAGTTAGAGTTTAGGGTTAGGGTTAGGAGTTAGAGTTAGGAGTTAGAGTTTAGGGTTAGGAGTTAGGAGTTAGGAGTTAGGAGTTAGAGTTAGGAGTTAGAGTTAAGAGTTAGGAGTTAGGAGTTAGGAGTTAGGGTTAGGAGTTAGGGAGTTAGGAGTTAGGAGTTAGGAGTTAGAGTTAGGGTTAGGAGTTAGGAGTTAGGAGTTAGGAGTTAGGAGTTAGAGTTAGGGAGTTAGGAGTTAGAGTTAGGGTTAGGAGTTAGGAGTTAGAGGTTAGGAGTTAGGGTTAGGGTTAGGAGTTAGGAGTTAGGGAGTTAGGAGTTAGAGTTAGGGTTAGGAGTTAGAGTTAGGGTTAGGGAGTTAGGAGTTAGGAGTTAGGAGTTAGGAGTTAGGGTTAGAGTTAGGAGTTAGAGTTAGGAGTTAAGAGTTAGAGTTAGGGTTAGGAGTTAGGAGTTAGGAGTTAGGAGTTAGGGAGTTAGGGTTAGGAGTTAGGGTTAGGAGTTAGAGTTAGGAGTTAGGAGTTAGGAGTTAGGGTTAGGAGTTAGGAGTTAGGGAGTTAGGAGTTAGGAGTTAGGAGTTAGGAGTTAGGGTTAGAGTTAGGAGTTAGGAGTTAGGGGTTAGGAGTTAGGAGTTAGAGGTTAGAGTTAGGGTTAGGAGTTAGGAGTTAGGAGTTAGGAGTTAGGAGTTAGGAGTTAGGAGTTAGGAGTTAGAGTTAGGGTTAGGGAGTTAGGGTTAGGTTAGGGTTAGAGGTTAGGAGTTAGGAGTTAGGAGTTAGGAGTTAGGGTTAGGAGTTAGAGGGTTAGGAGTTAGGGTTAGGAGTTAGGAGTTAGGAGTTAGGAGTTAGGAGTTAGGAGTTAGGAGTTAGGAGTTAGGGAGTTAGGAGTTAGAGTTAGGAGTTTAGGAGTTAGGGTTAGGGTTAGGAGTTAGAGTTAGGAGTTAGGAGTTAGGAGTTAAGGGTTAGGGTTAGGAGTTAGGAGTTAGGAGTTAGAGTTAGGAGTTAGGGTTAAGGTTAGGGTTAGGAGTTAGGAGTTAGGAGTTAGGAGTTAGGAGTTAGGAGTTAGGAGTTAGAGTTAGGAGTTAGGGGTTAGGAGTTAAGAGTTAGGAGTTAGGAGTTAGGAGTTAGGGTTAGGAGTTAGAGTTAGAGTTAGGAGTTAGGGTTAGGAGTTAGGGTTTAGGGTTAAGGGTTAGGGTTAGGAGTTAAGTGAGTTAGGAGTTAGGGTTAGGGAGTTAGGGTTAGGGAGTTAGGGTTAGGAGTTAGGAGTTAGGGTTAGGGATTAGGGTTAGGAGTTAGGGAGTTAGGAGTTAGGAGTTAGGAGTTAGGAGTTAGGAGTTAGAGGTTAGGAGTTAGGGTTAGGGGTTAGGAGTTAGGGTTAGGAGTTAGGAGTTAGGGTTAGGGTTAGGAGTTAGAGAGTTAGGGTTAGGAGTTAGGAGTTAGGGTTAGGAGTTAGAGTTTAGAGGTTAGGGAGTTAGAGTTAGAGTTAGGAGTTAGGGGTTAGGGTTAGGGGTTAGGAGTTAGGAGTTAGAGTTAGGAGTTAGGGTTAGGAGTTAGAGTTAGGAGTTAGGAGTTAGGGAGTTAGGAGTTAGGGTTAGGAGTTTAGGGTTAGGAGTTAGGAGTTAGGAGTTAGGAGTTAGGAGTTAGGGTTAGGAGTTAGGAGTTAGGGTTAGGAGTTAGGAGTTAGGAGTTAGGAGTTAGGGTTAGGAGTTAGAGTTAGGGGTTAGGAGTTAGGAGTTAGAGTTAGGAGTTAGGGTTAAGGAGTTAGGAGTTAGAGTTAGGGTTAGGAGTTAGGAGTTAGAGTTTAGGAGTTAGGAGTTAGGAGTTAGGAGTTAGAGTTAGGAGTTAGGGTTAGGAGTTAGGGTTAGGAGTTAGGAGTTAGGAGTTAGGAGTTAGGGTTAGGAGTTAAGGGTTAGAGTTAGGAGTTAGGGTTAGGAGTTAGGAGTTAGGAGTTGAGTTAGGAGTTAGGAGTTAGGAGTTAGGGTTAGGGTTAGAGTTAGGAGTTAGGGTTAGGAGTTAGAGGGTTAGGAGTTAGGAGTTAGGAGTTAGAGGTTAGGGTTAGAGTTAGGAGTTAGGAGTTAGGAGTTAGGAGTTAGGAGTTAGGAGTTAGGAGTTAGGGTTAGGAGTTAGGGTTAGGAGTTAGGGTTAGGAGTTAGAGTTAGGGAGTTAGGAGTTAGGAGTTAGAGTTAGAGTTAGAGTTAGGGTTAGGAGTTAGGAGTTAGAGTTAGGGGTTAGGAGTTAGGAGTTAGGGTTAGGGGTTAGGAGTTAGGAGTTAGGGTTAGGAGTTAGGGTTAGGAGTTAGGAGTTAGGGAGTTAGGAGTTAGGAGTTAGGGTTAGGAGTTAGGAGTTAGGAGTTAGGAGTTAGAGGGTTAGGGTTAGGAGTTAGGAGTTAGGAGTTAGGAGTTAGGAGTTAGGAGTTAGAGTTAGGAGTTAGGAGTTAGGGTTAGGGTTAGGAGTTAGGAGTTTAGGGTTAGAGTTAGGGTTAGGAGTTAAGAGTTAGGAGTTAGGAGTTAGGAGTTAGGAGTTAGGAGTTAGAGTTAGGGTTAAGGGTTAGGAGTTAGGAGTTAGGAGTTAGGGTTAGAGTTTAGGAGTTAGGGTTAGGAGTTAGGAGTTAAGGGTTAGGAGTTAGAGGGTTAGGAGTTAGGGAGTTAGGAGTTAGGGTTAGGGAGTTAGGAGTTAGGGTTAGAGTTAGAGTTAGGAGTTAGGAGTTAGGAGTTAAGGGTTAGGGTTAGGGTTAGGAGTTAGAAGTTAGAGTTAGGAGTTAGGAGTTAGGAGTTAGGGGTTAGGAGTTAGGAGTTAGGAGTTAGGAGTTAGGGTTAAGAGTTAGGAGTTAGAGTTAGGAGTTAGGGTTAGGAGTTAGGGAGTTAGGAGTTAGGAGTTAGGGAGTTAGGAGTTAGGAGTTAGGAGTTAGGAGTTAGGAGTTAGGAGTTAGGAGTTAGGAGTTAGAGTTAGAGGTTAGGGAGTTAGGAGTTAGGAGTTAGGAGTTAGGAGTTAGGAGTTAGGAGTTAGGAGTTAGGGTTAGGAGTTAGGAGTTAGGAGTTAGGAGTTAGGAGTTAGGAGTTAGGGTTAGGGAGTTAGGAGTTAGGGTTAGGAGTTAGGGGTTAGGAGTTAGGAGTTAGGAGTTAAGGTTAGGAGTTAGGAGTTAGGAGTTAGGAGTTAGGAGTTAGGGTTAGGGTTAGGGTTAGAAGTTAGGGGTTAGGAGTTAGGAGTTAGAGTTAGGAGTTAGGGAGTTAGGAGTTAGGGTTAGGAGTTAGGAGTTAGAGGTTAGGAGTTAGGAGTTAGGAGTTAGGAGTTAGGAGTTAGGAGTTAGGAGTTAGGGTTAGGAGTTAGGAGTTAGGAGTTAGGAGTTAGGAGTTAGGGTTAGGAGTTAGGGTTAGGAGTTAGGAGTTAGGGTTAGGGTTAGAGTTAGGAGTTAGGAGTTAGGAGTTAGGAGTTAGGGTTAGGGAGTTAGAGGTTAGGGAGTTAGGAGTTAGGAGTTAGAGTTAGGAGTTAGAGTTAGGAGTTAGGAGTTAGGAGTTAGGGTTAGGAGTTAGGAGTTAGGGTTAGGAGTTAGGGTTAGGAGTTAGGAGTTAGGAGTTAGGGTTAGGAGTTAGGAGTTAGGAGTTAGGGTTAGGAGTTAGGAGTTAGGAGTTAGAGTTAGGGTTAGGGTAAAGTTAGGAGTTAGAGTTAGGAGTTAGGAGTTAGGGTTAGGAGTTAGGAGTTAGGAGTTAGGAGTTAGGGTTAGGAGTTAAGAGTTAGGGTTAGGGTTAGGAGTTAGGAGTTAGGAGTTAGGAGTT
Organism: Luscinia megarhynchos; assembly: GCA_034336665.1. Taxonomy (NCBI): domain Eukaryota; kingdom Metazoa; phylum Chordata; class Aves; order Passeriformes; family Muscicapidae; genus Luscinia; species Luscinia megarhynchos. The sequence continues at coordinate 19,762 of JAPFBE010000343.1, read as the reverse complement.
AGGAGTTAGGAGTTAGGAGTTAGGAGTTAGAGTTAGGAGTTAGGGTTAGGGTTAGAGTTAGGGTTTAGGGTTAGGGTTAGGAGTTAGGAGTTAGGAGTTAGGAGTTAGGGTTAGGAGTTAGGAGTTAGGGTTAGGAGTTAGGAGTTAAGGGTTAAGGGTTAGAGTTAGGAGTTAGGGTTAGGGAGTTAGGAGTTAGGGTTAGGGAGTTAGGGTTAAGTTAGGAGTTAGGAGTTAGGGTTAGGAGTTAGGAGTTAGGAGTTAGGAGTTAGGAGTTAGGGTTAGGGTTAGGAGTTAGGAGTTAGGGTTAGGAGTTAGGGTTAGGAGTTAGGAGTTAGGGGTTAGGAGTTAGGAGTTAGGAGTTAGGAGTTTAGGGTTAGGGGTTAGAGTTAGGAGTTAGGAGTTAGGAGTTAGGAGTTAGGGTTAGGAGTTAGGAGTTAGGAGTTAGGGTTAGGAGTTAGGGTTAGGAGTTAGGAGTTAGGAGTTAGGAGTTAGGGAGTTAGGAGTTAGGGTTAGGAGTTAAGGGTTAGGAGTTAGGAGTTAGGAGTTAGGAGTTAGGAGTTAGAGGTTAGGGAGTTAGGAGTTAGGAGTTAGGAGTTAGGAGTTTAGGGTTAGGAGTTAGGGTTAGGGAGTTAGGAGTTAGGAGTTAGGAGTTAGGAGTTAGAGGTTAGGAGTTAGGGTTAGGAGTTAGGAGTTAGGAGTTAGGGTTAGGAGTTAGGAGTTAGGAGTTAGGAGTTAGGGTTAGGAGTTAGGAGTTAGGAGTTAGGGTTAGGAGTTAGAGGTTAGGAGTTAGGAGTTAGGGTTAGAGTTAGGGTTAGGAGTTAGGGTTAGAGGTTAGGAGTTAGGAGTTAGGAGTTAGAGGGTTAGGAGTTAGAGGTTAGGAGTTAGGAGTTAGAGTTAGGAGTTAGGAGTTAGAGGTTAGGAGTTAGGAGTTAGGAGTTAGGGTTAGAGGGTTAGGAGTTAGGAGTTAGGGTTAGGGAGTTAGGAGTTAGGAGTTAGGAGTTAGGGTTAGGAGTTAGAGTTAGGAGTTAGGGTTAGAGTTTAGGGTTAGGAGTTAGAAGTTAGGAGTTAGAGTTAAGGGTTAGGAGTTAGGAGTTAGAGAGTTAGGAGTTAGGAGTTAGGAGTTAGGGAGTTAGGAGTTAGGAGTTAGGAGTTAGGGAGTTAGGAGTTAGAGTTAGGAGTTAGGGTTAGGAGTTAGGAGTTAGGAGTTAGGGAGTTAAGGTTAGGAGTTAGGAGTTAGGAGTTAGGAGTTAGAGTTAGGAGTTAGGGTTAGGGTTAGGAGTTAGAGTTAGGAGTTAAGGGTTAGGAGTTAGGAGTTAGGAGTTAGGAGTTAGGAGTTAGGAGTTAGGAGTTAGGGTTAGAGTTAGGAGTTAGGAGTTAGGAGTTAGGAGTTAGGAGTTAGGAGTTAGGGTTAGAGTTAGGGTTAGGAGTTAGAGTTAGGAGTTAGGAGTTAGGAGTTAGGGTTAGGAGTTAGAGTTAAGTTTAGAGTTAGGAGTTAGGAGTTAGGAGTTAGGAGGTTAGGGAGTTAGGGTTAGGAGTTAGGAGTTAGGGAGTTAGGAGTTAGAGTTAGGGTTAGGAGTTAGGAGTTAGGAGTTAGGAGTTAGGGTTAGGAGTTTAGAGTTAGGGAGTTAGGGTTAGGGTTAGGGTTAGGAGTTAGGAGTTAGGAGTTAAGGGTTAGAGTTAAGGTTAGGAGTTAGAGTTTAGGGTTAGGAGTTAGGAGTTAGAGTTAGGAGTTAGGAGTTAGGAGTTAGGGTTAGGAGTTAGAGTTAGAGTTAGGGATTTAAGGGTTAGGAGTTAGGAGTTAGGAGTTAGGAGTTAGAGTTAGGAGTTAGGGATTAGAGTTAAAGGTTAGGAGTTAGGAGTTAGGGTTAGGAGTTAGGGTTAGGAGTTAGAGTTAGGAGTTAGAGTTAGGGTTAGGAGTTAGAGTTAGGAGTTAGGAGTTAGGAGTTAGGAGTTAGAGGGTTAGGGAGTTAGGAGTTAGGAGTTAAGAGTTTAGGAGTTAGGAGTTAGGAGTTAGGAGTTAGGAGTTAGAGGGTTAGGAGTTAGGAGTTAGGAGTTAGGGAGTTAGGGAGTTAGGGTTAGGAGTTAGAGTTAGGAGTTAGGGTTAGGAGTTAGGAGTTAGAGTTAGGAGTTAGGGTTAGGGAGTTAAGGGTTAGGAGTTAGGGAGTTAAAGGTTAGGAGTTAGGAGTTAGGAGTTAGAGGGTTAGGGTTAGGGTTAGGGAGTTAGGAGTTAGGGGTTAGGAGTTAGGGTTAGGAGTTAGGAGTTAGAGTTAGGGTTAGGGAGTTAGGAGTTAGGAGTTAGGAGTTAGAGGTTAAGAGTTAGGAGTTAGGAGTTAGGAGTTAGGGAGTTAGGAGTTAGGGGTTAGGGGTTAGGGTTAGGAGTTAGGAGTTAGGGTTAGGAGTTAGGAGTTAGGAGTTAGGGTTAGGAGTTAGGAGTTAGGGAGTTAGGAGTTAGGAGTTAGGGAGTTAGGGTTAGGGTTAGGGATTTAGAGTTAGGGGTTAGGAGTTAGGAGTTAGGAGTTAGGGTTAGGAGTTAGGAGTTAGAGTTAGGAGTTAGGAGTTAGGAGTTAGGAGTTAGGGAGTTAGGAGTTAGGGAGTTAGGGAGTTAGGAGTTAGGGTTAGAGGTTAGGAGTTAGGGTTAGGGAGTTAGGGTTAGGGTTAGGAGTTAGGGTTAGGAGTTAGGGTTAGGAGTTAGGGAGTTAGGAGTTAGGAGTTAGGGGTTAGGAGTTAGGAGTTAGGGTTAGGGTTAGGGTTAGAGTTAGAGTTAGAGTTAGGAGTTAGGGAGTTAGGAGTTAGGAGTTAGGGGTTAGGAGTTAGGAGTTAGGAGTTAGGGGTTAGGGTTAGGAGTTAGGAGTTAGGGTTAGAGTTAAGGGTTAGGGTTAGGAGTTAGGAGTTAGGGTTAGGGTTAGGAGTTAGGGGTTAGGAGTTAGGGTTAGGAGTTAGGAGTTAGGAGTTAGGAGTTAGGGTTAGGAGTTAGAGGGTTAGGAGTTAGGGGTTAGGAGTTAGGAGTTAGGGTTAGGAGTTAGGGTTAGGAGTTAGGAGTTAGGAGTTAGGGTTAGGGGTTAGGAGTTAGGGGTTAGGAGTTAGGAGTTAGGGTTAGGGAGTTAGGGAGTTAGGGTTAGGAGTTAGGAGTTAGGAGTTAGAGGTTAGGGTTAGGAGTTAGAGGTTAGGAGTTAGAGAGTTAGGGAGTTAGGAGTTAGGAGTTAGAGTTAGGAGTTAGGGAGTTAGGAGTTAGGAGTTAGGGGTTAGGGAGTTAGGAGTTAGGGTTAGGAGTTAGAGTTAGGGGTTAGGGGTTAGGGTTAGGAGTTAGGAGTTAGGGTTAGGGTTAGGGTTAGGGTTAGGAGTTAGGGTTAGGGTTAAGGGTTAGGAGTTAGGAGTTAGGAGTTAGGGTTAGGGGTTAGGAGTTAGGGTTAGGAGTTAGGGGTTAGGGTTAGGGTTAGGAGTTAGGAGTTAGGAGTTAGGAGTTAGGAGTTAGGAGTTAGGGTTAGGAGTTAGGGTTAGGGTTAGGAGTTAGGAGTTAGGGTTAGGAGTTAGGGAGTTAGGAGTTAGGAGGTTAGGGGTTAGGGAGTTAGGAGTTAGGAGTTAGGGTTAGGAGTTAGGGGTTAGGAGTTAGGAGTTAGGGGTTAGGGTTAGGAGTTAGGGTTAGGGTTAGGGTTAGGAGTTAGGAGTTAGGGTTAGGAGTTAGGAGTTAGGGTTAGGAGTTAGGGAGTTAGGGGTTAGGAGTTAGGAGTTAGGGTTAGGGTTAGGAGTTAGGAGTTAGGGTTAGGAGTTAGGGTTAGGGGTTAGGGTTAGGGAGTTAGGAGTTAGGGTTAGGGTTAGGGAGTTAGGAGTTAGGAGTTAGGGTTAGGAGTTAGGGGTTAGGAGTTAGGAGTTAGGGTTAGGGAGTTAGGAGTTAGGGTTAGGAGTTAGGGTTAGGGTTAGGAGTTAGGGTTAGGAGTTAGGGTTAGGGTTAGGAGTTAGGAGTTAGGGTTAGGGAGTTAGGAGTTAGGGGTTAGGAGTTAGGAGTTAGGGTTAGGGTTAGGAGTTAGGAGTTAGGGTTAGGGTTAGGAGTTAGGGTTAGGGTTAGGGTTAGGAGTTAGAGTTAGGAGTTAGGGGTTAGGGTTAGGGTTAGGAGTTAGGGGTTAGGGAGTTAGGGTTAGGGGTTAGGAGTTAGGAGTTAGGGTTAGGAGTTAGGAGTTAGGGTTAGGAGTTAGAGTTAGGGTTAGGAGTTAGAGGGTTAGGGTTAGGAGTTAGGAGTTAGGGTTAGGGGTTAGGGAGTTAGGAGTTAGGGGTTAGGAGTTAGGGTTAGGAGTTAGGGTTAGGGTTAGGGTTAGGGTTAGGAGTTAGGAGTTAGGAGTTAGGGTTAGAGTTAGGGTTAGGGTTAGGGTTAGGAGTTAGGAGTTAGGAGTTAGGGTTAGGAGTTAGGAGTTAGGAGTTAGGGTTAGAGGGTTAGGAGTTAGGAGTTAGGAGTTAGGGAGTTAGGGTTAGGAGTTAGGGGTTAGGAGTTAGGGTTAGGGGTTAGGAGTTAGGGTTAGGGAGTTAGGAGTTAGGGTTAGGAGTTAGGGGTTAGGGTTAGGGTTAGGAGTTAGGAGTTAGGGTTAGGGTTAGGAGTTAGGAGTTAGGGGTTAGGAGTTAGGAGTTAGGAGTTAGGGTTAGGGAGTTAGGAGTTAGGGTTAGGAGTTAGGGTTAGGGTTAGGGAGTTAGGAGTTAGGGGTTAGGGGTTAGGAGTTAGGGTTAGGGGTTAGGAGTTAGGAGTTAGGAGTTAGGGTTAGGAGTTAGGGAGTTAGGAGTTAGGAGTTAGGAGTTAGGAGTTAGAGTTAGGAGTTAGGAGTTAGGGTTAGGAGTTAGGGAGTTAGGGTTAGGAGTTAGGAGTTAGAGGTTAGGAGTTAGGAGTTAGGAGTTAGGAGTTAGGGTTAGGAGTTAGGGTTAGGGTTAGGAGTTAGGGTTAGGAGTTAGGGAGTTAGGAGTTAGGGTTAGGAGTTAGGAGTTAGGGTTAGGAGTTAGAGTTTAGGAGTTAGGGTTAGGAGTTAGGGGTTAGGAGTTAGGGTTAGGGTTAGGGTTAGGGTTAGGGTTAGGGAGTTAGGGTTAGGAGTTAGGAGTTAGGAGTTAGGAGTTAGGGTTAGGGTTAGGGAGTTAGGAGTTAGGGTTAGGAGTTAGGAGTTAGGGTTAGGAGTTAGGAGTTAGGAGTTAGGGTTAGGAGTTAGGAGTTAGGAGTTAGGAGTTAGGGAGTTAAAGGTTAGGGTTAGGAGTTAGGAGTTAGGGTTAGGGTTAGAGGGTTAGGAGTTAGGAGTTAGGAGTTAGGAGTTAGGAGTTAGGAGTTAGGAGTTAGGAGTTAGGGTTAGGAGTTAGGAGTTAGGGTTAGGAGTTAGGAGTTAGGAGTTAGGAGTTAGGAGTTAGGAGTTAGAGGTTAGGGTTAGGAGTTAGGAGTTAGGAGTTAGGGTTAGAGTTAGAGTTAGGAGTTAGGGGTTAGGGTTAGGAGTTAGGAGTTAGGAGTTAGGGTTAGGAGTTAGGGTTAGGAGTTAGGAGTTAGGAGTTAGGAGTTAGGGTTAGGAGTTAGGAGTTAGGAGTTAGGAGTTAGGGTTAGGGTTAGGAGTTAGGAGTTAGGAGTTAGGGTTAGGAGTTAGGAGTTAGGGTTAGGAGTTAGGAGTTAGGAGTTAGGAGTTAGGAGTTAGGAGTTAGGAGTTAGGAGTTAGGAGTTAGGGTTAGGAGTTAGGAGTTAGGGTTAGGAGTTAGGGTTAGGAGTTAGGGTTAGGAGTTAGGAGTTAGGAGTTAGGAGTTAGGAGTTAGGAGTTAGGAGTTAGGAGTTAGGAGTTAGGGTTAGGAGTTAGGAGTTAGGGGTTAGGAGTTAGGGTTAGGGTTAGGGTTAGGAGTTAGGGTTAGGAGTTAGGAGTTAGGAGTTAGGGTTAGGAGTTAGAGTTTAGGAGTTAGGAGTTAGGAGTTAGGAGTTAGGAGTTAGGAGTTAGGGTTAGGGTTAGGAGTTAGAGTTAGGAGTTAGGAGTTAGGAGTTAGGAGTTAGGAGTTAGGGAGTTAGGGAGTTAGGGTTAGGGTTAGGAGTTAGAGTTAGGAGTTAGGAGTTAGGAGTTAGGAGTTAAGGGTTAGGAGTTAGGAGTTAGGAGTTAGGAGTTAGGAGTTAGGAGTTAGGGTTAGGAGTTAGGAGTTAGGAGTTAGGAGTTAGGAGTTAGGGAGTTAGGAGTTAGGAGTTAGGGTTAGGAGTTAGGAGTTAGGAGTTAGGGAGTTAGGAGTTAGGAGTTAGGAGTTAGGAGTTAGGGTTAGGGTTAGGAGTTAGGGTTAGAGTTAGGAGTTAGGAGTTAGGAGTTAGAGTTAGGAGTTAGGAGTTAGGGTTAGGGTTAGGAGTTAGGAGTTAGGAGTTAGGAGTTAGGAGTTAGGAGTTAGGAGTTAGGAGTTTAGAGTTAGGAGTTAGGAGTTAGGGAGTTAGGAGTTAGGAGTTAGGAGTTAGGAGTTAGGAGTTAGGAGTTAGGAGTTAGAGGTTAGGAGTTAGGAGTTAGGAGTTAGGAGTTAGGAGTTAGGAGTTAGGAGTTAGGAGTTAGAGTTAGGGTTAGGAGTTAGGAGTTAGGAGTTAGGGTTAGGAGTTAGGAGTTAGGAGTTAGGGTTAGGAGTTAGGAGTTAGGAGTTAGGAGTTAGGAGTTAGGAGTTAGGGTTAGGAGTTAGGAGTTAGGAGTTAGGAGTTAGGGTTAGGAGTTAGGAGTTAGGAGTTAGGGAGTTAGGGAGTTAGGAGTTAGGAGTTAGGGTTAGGAGTTAGGAGTTAGGAGTTAGGAGTTAGGAGTTAGGAGTTAGGGAGTTAGGGTTAGAGTTAGGAGTTAGGAGTTAGGAGTTAGGAGTTAGGGAGTTAGGAGTTAGAGTTAGGGTTAGGAGTTAGGGTTAGGAGTTAGGGGTTAGGGTTAGGAGTTAGGAGTTAGGGGTTAGGGTTAGGAGTTAGGAGTTAGGAGTTAGGGAGTTAGGAGTTAGGAGTTAGGAGTTAGGAGTTAGGAGTTAGGAGTTAGGGGTTAGGGTTAGGGAGTTAGGAGTTAGGAGTTAGGAGTTAGGAGTTAGGGTTAGGAGTTAGGAGTTAGGAGTTAGGGGTTAGAGTTAGGAGTTAGGGTTAGGAGTTAGGAGTTAGGAGTTAGGAGTTAGGAGTTAGGGTAGGGTTAGGGAGTTAGGAGTTAGGAGTTAGGAGTTAGGAGTTAGGAGTTAGAGGTTAGGAGTTAGGAGTTAGGAGTTAGGGTTAGGGTTAGGAGTTAGGAGTTAGGAGTTAGGGTTAGGGTTAGGAGTTAGGAGTTAGGAGTTAGGAGTTAGGGTTAGGAGTTAGGAGTTAGGAGTTAGAGGTTAGGGGTTAGGAGTTAGGGTTAGGAGTTAGGAGTTAGGAGTTAGGAGTTAGGGGTTAGGGGTTAGGGGTTAGGAGTTAGGAGTTAGGAGTTAGGGGTTAGGAGTTAGGAGTTAGGAGTTAGGGTTAGAGTTAGGAGTTAGGGGTTAGGGTTAGGAGTTAGGAGTTAGGAGTTAGAGGTTAGGGTTAGGGTTAGGAGTTAGGGAGTTAGGAGTTAGGAGTTAGGGTTAGGAGTTAGGGTTAGGAGTTAGGGAGTTAGGAGTTAGGAGTTAGGAGTTAGGAGTTAGGGTTAGGAGTTAGGAGTTAGGGTTAGGAGTTAGGGTTAGGAGTTAGGGTTAGGGAGTTAGGGAGTTAGGGTTAGGGTTAGGAGTTAGGAGTTAGGAGTTAGGAGTTAGGAGTTAGGGTTAGGGTTAGGAGTTAGGAGTTAGGGTTAGGGTTAGGAGTTAGGGTTAGGAGTTAGGGTTAGGGTTAGGGTTAGGGTTAGGGTTAGGAGTTAGGAGTTAGGGTTAGGAGTTAGGGGTTAGGAGTTAGGAGTTAGGAGTTAGGGTTAGGAGTTAGGAGTTAGGAGTTAGGGGTTAGGAGTTAGGGAGTTAGGGTTAGGAGTTAGGAGTTAGGAGTTAGGGAGTTAGGAGTTAGGGAGTTAGGAGTTAGGGGTTAGGAGTTAGGAGTTAGGAGTTAGGAGTTAGGGTTAGGAGTTAGGGTTAGGGTTAGAGTTAGGGTTAGGAGTTAGGAGTTAGGGTTAGGAGTTAGGGAGTTAGGAGTTAGGGGTTAGGAGTTAGGGGTTAGGAGTTAGGGTTAGAGTTAGGAGTTAGGGTTAGGAGTTAGGGTTAGGAGTTAGGAGTTAGGGTTAGGGGTTAGGGGTTAGGAGTTAGGGTTAGGAGTTAGGAGTTAGGGTTAGGAGTTAGGAGTTAGGGAGTTAGGAGTTAGGAGTTAGGGTTAGGGAGTTAGGGTTAGGGAGTTAGGAGTTAGGAGTTAGGAGTTAGGGTTAGGAGTTAGGAGTTAGGGAGTTAGGAGTTAGGGAGTTAGGGGTTAGGAGTTAGGGGTTAGGAGTTAGGGTTAGGAGTTAGGAGTTAGGAGTTAGGAGTTAGAGTTAGAGTTAGGGAGTTAGGAGTTAGGGTTAGGAGTTAGGAGTTAGGGTTAGGGTTAGGAGTTAGGGTTAGGAGTTAGGAGTTAGGAGTTAGGGAGTTAGGAGTTAGGAGTTAGGAGTTAGGAGTTAGGAGTTAGGGAGTTAGGAGTTAGGAGTTAGAGTTAGGGTTAGGAGTTAGAGTTAGGGTTAGGGTTAGGGTTAGGAGTTAGGAGTTAGGAGTTAGGAGTTAGGAGTTAGGGTTAGGGTTAGGGTTAGGAGTTAGGAGTTAGGGTTAGGGTTAGGAGTTAGGGAGTTAGGAGTTAGGAGTTAGGAGTTAGAGTTAGGGTTAGGAGTTAGGGGTTAGGGTTAGGAGTTAGGAGTTAGGAGTTAGGAGTTAGGGGTTAGAGGGTTAGGAGTTAGGAGTTAGGGTTAGGAGTTAGAGGTTAGGAGTTAGGAGTTAGGGAGTTAGGGTTAGGAGTTAGGAGTTAGGAGTTAGGGTTAGGAGTTAAGGGTTAGGGAGTTAGGAGTTAGGGAGTTAGGGTTAGGGGTTAGAGTTAGGAGTTAGGGAGTTAGGAGTTAGGGTTAGGAGTTAGGAGTTAGGAGTTAGGAGTTAGGGGTTAGGAGTTAGGAGTTAGGAGTTAGAGTTAGGGTTAGGAGTTAGGAGTTAGGAGTTAGGGTTAGGAGTTAGGAGTTAGAGTTAGGAGTTAGGGTTAGAGTTAGGAGTTAGGAGTTAGGGAGTTAGGAGTTAGAGTTAGAGTTAGGGTTAGGAGTTAGGGTTAGGAGTTAGGAGTTAGGGTTAGGAGTTAGGAGTTAGGGAGTTAGAGTTAGGGTTAGGAGTTAGGAGTTAAGGGGTTAGGGTTAGGAGTTAGGGTTAGGAGTTAGGGTTAGGAGTTAGGGAGTTAGGAGTTAGGAGTTAGGAGTTAGGGTTAGGGAGTTAGGAGTTAGGAGTTAGGAGTTAGGGGTTAAGGGTTAGGAGTTAGGAGTTAGGAGTTAGGGGTTAGGGAGTTAGGAGTTAGGGTTAGGGGTTAGGAGTTAGGAGTTAGGAGTTAGGAGTTAGGAGTTAGGGGTTAGGAGTTAGGAGTTAGGGAGTTAGGAGTTAGGGAGTTAGGAGTTAGAGTTAGAGGTTAGGAGTTAGGAGTTAGGAGTTAGGAGTTAGGAGTTAGGAGTTAGGAGTTAGAGGTTAGGAGTTAGGGTTAGGAGTTAGGGAGTTAGGGTTAGGAGTTAGGAGTTAGGAGTTAGGAGTTAGGAGTTAGGGTTAGGGTTAGGGAGTTAGGAGTTAGGAGTTAGGAGTTAGGAGTTAGGAGTTAGGAGTTAGGAGTTAGGGAGTTAGGAGTTAGGGAGTTAGGAGTTAAGGGTTAGGAGTTAGGGAGTTAGGGAGTTAGGAGTTAGGAGTTAGGAGTTAGAGTTAGGAGTTAGAGGGTTAGGAGTTAGGAGTTAGGGTTAGGAGTTAGGGTTAGGAGTTAGAGTTAGGAGTTAGGAGTTAGGGTTAGAGTTAGGAGTTAGGAGTTAGGGAGTTAGGGAGTTAGGAGTTAGAGTTAGGAGTTAGGGTTAAGGGTTAGGGAGTTAGGGAGTTAGGAGTTAGGAGTTAGGAGTTAGGAGTTAGGGTTAGGAGTTAGGAGTTAGGAGTTAGGAGTTAGGGAGTTAGGAGTTAGGAGTTAGGGAGTTAGGAGTTAGGAGTTAGGAGTTAGGAGTTAGGGAGTTAGGAGTTAGGGGTTAGAGTTAGGAGTTAGGGTTAGGAGTTAGAGTTAGGGGTTAGGAGTTAGGAGTTAGGAGTTAGGAGTTAGGAGTTAGGGGTTAGAGTTAGGAGTTAGGGTTAGGAGTTAGGAGTTAGGAGTTAGGAGTTAGAGTTAGGAGTTAAGAGTTAGGAGTTAGGAGTTAGGAGTTAGGAGTTAGGAGTTAGGGGTTAGGAGTTAGGAGTTAGGAGTTAGGGTTAGGAGTTAGGGAGTTAGGAGTTAGGGAGTTAGGGTTAGGAGTTAGGAGTTAGAGGTTAGGAGTTAGAGAGTTAGGAGTTAGGAGTTAGGGTTAGGAGTTAGAGGTTAGGGAGTTAGGAGTTAGGAGTTAGGGAGTTAGGAGTTAGGAGTTAAGGGTTAGGAGTTAGGAGTTAGGGAGTTAGGGTTAGGAGTTAGGAGTTAGGGTTAGGAGTTAGGAGTTAGGAGTTAGAGTTAGGAGTTAGAAAGTTAGGAGTTAGAGTTAGGGTTAGGAGTTAGGAGTTAGGAGTTAGGAGTTAGAGTTAGGAGTTAGGGAGTTAGGAGTTAGGAGTTAGAAGTTAGGAGTTAGGAGTTAGAGTTAGGAGTTAGAGTTAGAGGTTAAAGTTAGGAGTTAGGAGTTAGGAGTTAGAGTTAGAGTTAGGAGTTAGAGGTTAAAAGTTAGGGAGTTAGGAGTTAGGAGTTAGGAGTTAGAGTTAGGAGTTAGGAGTTAGAAGTTAGAAGTTAAAAGTTAGGAGTTAGAGTTAGGAGTTAGGAGTTAGGAGTTAGAGTTAGGAGTTAGGGAGTTAGGAGTTAGGAGTTAGAGAGTTAGAGTTAGGAGTTAGAGTTAGAAGTTAAAAGTTAAAAGTTAGAGAGTTAGAGAGATTAGAGATTAAAGGGAGTTAGAGAGTTAAAGAGATTAGGAGTTAAAGAGTTAGAGTTAGGAGTTAGGAGATTAAAGAGTTAGGAGTTAAGAGATTAAGAATTAAAATTAAAATTAAAATTAAAATTAAAAATTAAAGAATTAAAATTAAAATTAAAAGTTAAAGAAATTAAAATTAAAATTAAAATTAAAATTAAAATTAAAATTAAAATTAAAATTAAAATTAAAATTAAAATTAAAATTAAAGATTAAAATTAAAATTAAAATTAAAATTAAAATTAAAGATTAAAATTAAAATTAAAATTAAAATTAAAATTAAAAATTAAAATTAAAATTAAAATTAAAATTAAAATTAAAATTAAAATTAAAATTAAAATTAAAATTAAAGATTAAAATTAAAATTAAAATTAAAATTAAAATTAAAATTAAAATTAAAATTAAAATTAAAATTAAAATTAAAATTAAAATTAAAATTAAAATTAAAATTAAAATTAAAATTAAAATTAAAATTAAAATTAAAATTAAAATTAAAATTAAAATTAAAATTAAAATTAAAATTAAAATTAAAATTAAAATTAAAATTAAAATTAAAATTAAAATTAAAATTAAAATTAAAATTAAAATTAAAATTAAAATTAAAATTAAAATTAAAATTAAAATTAAAATTAAAATTAAAATTAAAATTAAAATTAAAATTAAAATTAAAATTAAAATTAAAATTAAAATTAAAAATTAAAATTAAAATTAAAATTAAAATTAAAATTAAAATTAAAATTAAAATTAAAATTAAAATTAAAATTAAAATTAAAAATTAAAATTAAAATTAAAATTAAAATTAAAATTAAAATTAAAATTAAAATTAAAATTAAAATTAAAATTAAAATTAAAATTAAAATTAAAATTAAAATTAAAATTAAAATTAAAATTAAAATTAAAATTAAAATTAAAATTAAAATTAAAATTAAAATTAAAAATTAAAATTAAAATTAAAATTAAAATTAAAATTAAAATTAAAATTAAAATTAAAATTAAAATTAAAATTAAAATTAAAATTAAAATTAAAATTAAAATTAAAAATTAAAATTAAAATTAAAATTAAAATTAAAATTAAAATTAAAATTAAAATTAAAATTAAAAATTAAAATTAAAATTAAAATTAAAATTAAAATTAAAATTAAAATTAAAATTAAAATTAAAATTAAAATTAAAATTAAAATTAAAATTAAAATTAAAATTAAAATTAAAATTAAAATTAAAATTAAAATTAAAATTAAAATTAAAATTAAAATTAAAATTAAAATTAAAATTAAAATTAAAATTAAAATTAAAATTAAAATTAAAATTAAAATTAAAATTAAAATTAAAATTAAAATTAAAATTAAAATTAAAATTAAAATTAAAATTAAAATTAAAATTAAAATTAAAATTAAAATTAAAATTAAAATTAAAATTAAAATTAAAATTAAAATTAAAATTAAAATTAAAATTAAAATTAAAATTAAAATTAAAATTAAAATTAAAATTAAAATTAAAATTAAAATTAAAATTAAAATTAAAATTAAAATTAAAATTAAAATTAAAATTAAAATTAAAATTAAAATTAAAATTAAAATTAAAATTAAAATTAAAATTAAAATTAAAATTAAAATTAAAATTAAAATTAAAATTAAAATTAAAATTAAAATTAAAATTAAAATTAAAATTAAAATTAAAATTAAAATTAAAATTAAAATTAAAATTAAAATTAAAATTAAAATTAAAATTAAAATTAAAATTAAAATTAAAATTAAAATTAAAATTAAAATTAAAATTAAAATTAAAATTAAAATTAAAATTAAAATTAAAATTAAAATTAAAATTAAAATTAAAATTAAAATTAAAATTAAAATTAAAATTAAAATTAAAATTAAAATTAAAATTAAAATTAAAATTAAAATTAAAATTAAAAATTAAAATTAAAATTAAAATTAAAATTAAAATTAAAATTAAAATTAAAATTAAAATTAAAATTAAAATTAAAATTAAAATTAAAATTAAAATTAAAATTAAAATTAAAATTAAAATTAAAATTAAAATTAAAATTAAAATTAAAATTAAAATTAAAATTAAAAATTAAAATTAAAATTAAAATTAAAATTAAAATTAAAATTAAAATTAAAATTAAAATTAAAATTAAAATTAAAATTAAAATTAAAATTAAAATTAAAATTAAAATTAAAATTAAAATTAAAATTAAAATTAAAATTAAAATTAAAATTAAAATTAAAATTAAAATTAAAATTAAAATTAAAATTAAAATTAAAATTAAAATTAAAATTAAAATTAAAATTAAAATTAAAATTAAAATTAAAATTAAAATTAAAATTAAAATTAAAATTAAAATTAAAATTAAAATTAAAATTAAAATTAAAATTAAAATTAAAATTAAAATTAAAATTAAAATTAAAATTAAAATTAAAATTAAAATTAAAATTAAAATTAAAATTAAAATTAAAATTAAAATTAAAATTAAAATTAAAATTAAAATTAAAATTAAAATTAAAATTAAAATTAAAATTAAAATTAAAATTAAAATTAAAATTAAAATTAAAATTAAAATTAAAATTAAAATTAAAATTAAAATTAAAATTAAAATTAAAATTAAAATTAAAATTAAAATTAAAATTAAAATTAAAATTAAAATTAAAATTAAAATTAAAATTAAAATTAAAATTAAAATTAAAATTAAAATTAAAATTAAAATTAAAATTAAAATTAAAATTAAAATTAAAATTAAAATTAAAATTAAAATTAAAATTAAAATTAAAATTAAAATTAAAATTAAAATTAAAATTAAAATTAAAATTAAAATTAAAATTAAAATTAAAATTAAAATTAAAATTAAAATTAAAATTAAAATTAAAATTAAAATTAAAATTAAAATTAAAATTAAAATTAAAATTAAAATTAAAATTAAAATTAAAATTAAAATTAAAATTAAAATTAAAATTAAAATTAAAATTAAAATTAAAATTAAAATTAAAATTAAAATTAAAATTAAAATTAAAATTAAAATTAAAATTAAAATTAAAATTAAAATTAAAATTAAAATTAAAATTAAAATTAAAATTAAAATTAAAATTAAAAATTAAAATTAAAATTAAAATTAAAATTAAAATTAAAATTAAAATTAAAATTAAAATTAAAATTAAAATTAAAATTAAAATTAAAATTAAAATTAAAATTAAAATTAAAATTAAAATTAAAATTAAAATTAAAATTAAAATTAAAATTAAAATTAAAATTAAAATTAAAATTAAAATTAAAATTAAAATTAAAATTAAAATTAAAAATTAAAATTAAAATTAAAATTAAAATTAAAATTAAAATTAAAATTAAAATTAAAATTAAAATTAAAATTAAAATTAAAATTAAAATTAAAATTAAAATTAAAATTAAAATTAAAATTAAAATTAAAATTAAAATTAAAATTAAAATTAAAATTAAAATTAAAATTAAAATTAAAATTAAAATTAAAATTAAAATTAAAATTAAAATTAAAATTAAAATTAAAATTAAAATTAAAATTAAAATTAAAATTAAAATTAAAATTAAAATTAAAATTAAAATTAAAATTAAAATTAAAATTAAAATTAAAATTAAAATTAAAATTAAAATTAAAATTAAAATTAAAATTAAAATTAAAATTAAAATTAAAATTAAAATTAAAATTAAAATTAAAATTAAAATTAAAATTAAAATTAAAATTAAAATTAAAATTAAAATTAAAATTAAAATTAAAATTAAAATTAAAATTAAAATTAAAATTAAAATTAAAATTAAAATTAAAAT